>JANAVB010031216.1:9812197-10224030 GCA_029216955.1 Iris pallida | reverse complement strand
TCGGGTAGAGAGAACATTTTATTATATATGGGCCACTATTACACTTTCCTTTTGTAACCCGAAGCTCCGGTGGAGATACGGTAAGATTACCCTCTCAAGTTTGCCACTAAAGTTATCGGACTGTTATACGCTTGGTCACGGTGCCCAAGTGGGGACTATACCGGATCCCATTTATATCCAGAAGTGCCCATGCGATTGAAGGTTGGTTCTTAACTGCATGAACACATTAGAATGGTTATGTGACCTTAGTTGAGTTGTCCCCCGTTCCAATAGTAGCATGGGACAATATTGTTCACGGAATAGTGTGCTATCCTTGTCCTTGTTGGTTATAGAGGTAGTTACTGTTCGATGATGGAATATTGGGTCGTGTTATGATTTGAACTATTATTTTACATGTAACTTGTGACATATTTTATATTCAGTTTATGGCATGTTCTTTGTATCTTGTTACATCCTTCTAAGGACCTGGTGAATTCCAGGTGTGTGCTTTTATGATTTTTCGCAGGTGTCTAGCCAAGGCCGTGATCTTCTCCATTCTTTCGAAGGGGATTGCTCTTGGATCGTCTTGCTACTTTTACAAAATTCTTTCCTTGTATATTTTTCTCTTATTTAAAATTATTGGTAGTGGATCTGTCTCCGCCCAGCGTCTTGTACTGTAACTCCTATTCCCAAAATTTTTTAAATATTTCTTATTTTTATTGATTTAAATGAAGATTTTTTAGAATTTTATAATAATTATTTAGTTAATTATTACGGTAGATGAATTTAGCCATGGTTGAGTTTTGAAGTACAGACGACTAGGAATCATGGCATGGATAGCATGGTCGTGTGCCTTGACTGGTGCATTAGCCATACCAGGGAAGATCCAGCCATAAGTGTGTCCTAACTAGAAAAACCAGGCCAAGTTGCGACTTAACCCTCGCCGAAGATTTATTATTAATATATTATTGAGTTTTAGGGAACCCGATTATACCAAAACTAGTCCAGATAGGACCCAAAACAAGTCAAAGCCCATGTAGTCATGAGGGACGTCCAATGACATTCGTGTTGATGTATTTTGGTATGATTGTGTTGTATTCCGTTTTAATGATCCAATGAATATTTTTAAGTATTATTACTTAAATATTATAAATATCATTATTGGTTGATATTCAATGATATTTGTAAAAATATGTCCTTGTACATTTTGGATTATTAGACTGTACATAATGGTATATACACCATTATTGGTTTATTGAATTTCGTTATTATTATTATTATTTTTTATTATCAATGTATTGAGGTTATATTATATAATATTTTTATTACTGGTTGTATTATTTTTGTCAAATAAATGTTATATATATATATATATATATATTATATATATATATATATTATATATATAATATATATATATATATATAGGAAGCGGATCAAAGGCCCGCCCGTGGAGCCCCGTCGAAGCCCCGTCCCCTGCACCATCGGATTGCGCGGGCCCGTGTGGGGCCCGCCCCCGCCCGCGCGATCCAACGGCTAAGGGAGGGCGGGGCTTCGGCGGGGCCGCGGGCGGGGCTCCCGATCCGCTCCCATATATATATATATATATATATATATATAGATATATTATAGATATATAAAAAAAATATATATATATATATATATAGATATATATATATATATATTATATATATATTATATATATAATATATATATATTATAATATAATATATATATTTATATAAATAGGCCTACACTAGGAATAGATAATATTGAGGTTTTATTTAGATTTTTATGGAAATTATTATATAAGTATATAAGTATATATATATATATATATATATATATTAATATATATATATATATATATAAAATAATATAATAATAATAATAATAATAATAAAATAATAATAATAATAATATAAATAATAATAATAATAATAATAATAAAGAAAAATAAGACATCAACACTGTTCCCTTCCGGGAACAGTGGACAAAAGCAGCAGCAAGCCCAGCCCGAGCCCCCATTGCAAGCAGACCTTGCCTTATATCGAGAGGGAGAGAGAGGAGTTAAACTTCTCTTAAACCCCAAACCCTAATCCAAAACCCTAGCGCGAGCTCCCCAGACCCTGGCGGCGTGGTCGTGTGCGCCTACAACGCCACAGGCCGGCCATCCGCAGGCCAGAAAACGGCAACAGCAGCGGCGAAAGACGCTGGGAACGACAGCAGTAGCGCAACCACGGTGCCAACTTCGTGGCAGTTTCCCGCCACCCGCTTCACCATTTTTTGAACCATTGCACTGGTACGTAGCCAACCTATATCTCTTAGAATCCTTTCAAATAGATTTAATTTTCATGTGCTAGGTTGCCAGAAAAATTGAACCCGAGTTCGATGAAAACCTGTCCGAAGAACAGGACTGACAACATTCGAACTAGCATACTTTGCACTTAATTATCTTACAAACCATGCATGATTTCAAAAATCTATTTGAAGGCAAATATTGAAAACATATAGGGCTAGAGAACCCATTTTACAGAAATCAATTTTGATAACTATGCCGCCGAGAAATCGGTTTCCCAAATTGAAGAAAATCTGTTTTCGAAATTATAAATTTTCTGATACGGGGTCCATCCCAAAAACTGGGCAACATGGTCGCGAACCAAAGCATCGAAAGGTACGTACCGACTTCGCAGACATGTGGGTTTTGACGGAATTTAAATTGGTTGCATGTGCGCGACGAATTTGATGCATATCCGTCGAAATTTACCGTATCGACCTCTTTGTAAATTTTCCAATAACTTTGTGCATATTCGTCAGATCGAGACAAAACTTACTTCAATAGGACCGTATTATTTTTCTAGTCCTATAGCCAAGTTTGGCCCAATTCTGAGACAGTTGACCGGATCGCCGTTTTGCGGGTCCCATGATCTGACTCAACGGGAGATTTTATGCACGGTCCGCGGAATCCAACTTTAGACATACGGTTGGGTTTGTATCATCAAAACAAATCCGTAGACATGTAGTTTGACTACTTTAGAGACCATGACTCTGGCATACTTTTCGGTGCAAAGCGGGTTCAACGGCGGATACCGTTTTGACCCAAAATTACCGTTTTGTTCCTGTGTCCAGAATTGGACTTAAGAATAGACAATTCTAGCAATTTAACTATTCTGAAAACTTTGGTAATGTCTATTTCAACATCTGGAGACTGTTGTACGGGTTTGACTGTTGTGGCTCACTGAGTAGTATAGTATTATCGGTTTCACCAGCAAAGGACCTCAGACAAGTGCACTTTCTGATTGCTTTTCGATTCATACTAGTTTTTACGTTTCATGTTTATACATGTCTTGCTACTTGTTGACATGCTCGTCAGACGAAGATTAGTATCATGGATTTATTGTACTCTTGACTGTCATTTACATGACTACCATATTTGCGACTTGATTCCATGTGTACTAGATGGGCGGGGAAATATCATAGTAGACATGTGGACTACCCATTCCATCCCAATATGTCTAATCTTGATTGATAGCAGCTGCATGACACATGCAGTGTATGTTATTCCCCTTAGCCGTTCACATGTCGAACAAGATATTTCAAAACACATAGATAGTTGTCTTTTATTTGATTCTTTGTTTTCTTCATCGCTTGCCATGACATCAGTTACTTTCTAGTCTTCATCTCATATATTTTTTTCATGTCTTGCGAATTCTATTATGTTTTCGATTTGTCATCGGTTTGTGTGCTTGTTTATTCCTGACTGGAAACCAACACTTTTCAGGTTAGCTGTGGCTTCTGTTAGCATTGTGAGAACGGTGTACTTGCAGGCCAAACTTAGACTTTAGATAGATGTTGTAGCCATTTGAAATATGTGTAAGAATTTTGCATTTTCTTTCGAATATAAATATTGTAACTTTTGTAATAAATCTTAGAAATGTGAATGAGCAATGAAGTTATTCTTTATGTGTTTTGAGTATCTTGGCCATGACAGCGTTCTACCGTCGACTCTGTGGAGTAGGCTGGCTTGGACACGTCTCGTATCCGAAAAGGGGCGGATCGTGACAAGTTTTTGTGGAGGTCCATGCAGGTCAGTTTTTGTAAAATATGCGAACTCGTAATTGTACTTAAGTTAGTCGTACTATTGCGAGCCTGTGACTAGAAATGCTTATTCACACTTAGAGTTAAATTGATTTAAGAGAATGACTAGGACTAGGAGTCCTTGTTCAAATTGACCGTTGGGTAGTGTAACGCCCCAGTCCCAAAATACATAGGACTAGGAACGTAGACATGCCAGCTGTATTCATACGAAGTACACTCCAATATATAGAATCCTCGTATGAATACATAAGCTGTAAAATGCAGTAGAACCATAACTAATCTCATCCACCAAAATAAAAAATGAAGATATCATATAATCAACTATAAAATTGTCATTTGGTACAGTAGTTGGACGGAGACAAATCCACTACCAACTATGAAAAGGAATCCTTTTTACTGAAAGTAAGATACAATGGGGAGGGATTCCCGCCCAAATGCTTCCAAATATTCATCTACATTATTTAAATTTATATTTAAAGAGATTATGTGGGATATTGCTGCCAGAATGGATCTGCCAGCAACCGTCCAAAAAATCTTTAAAGAGATTTGTGGAATATTGTTGTCAACAAGAATGGATCCGCCCATAACCTCCCAAAAAATCTTCTCTGTAATGTCCGTAACTGAGCGAGAAATAGGAGTGGACTGCTTCGTAGCAATTTTCATAAAGTCTTCTCCTTATTTTTCTTTTTCACTTTCTCCATTCTATTTCAATTGTTATTACCCAAGCCAAAAACCGACGAGAGAGAGAGAGAGAGTGAGGAAGCAGTAGCGAGGGGAGGAGTCGGACTTCATCGCCATCGTCAACATTTCTTCGGTCGGGGTATCGATATTCTTCCTTCTCTGTCTATTTCGATTCTTATGATTATGGTTTTCTTTCAGAAACATTAATATGATAATGAAGCACACTTTCTTTGATATATGATTATTTTGTTGATGGATGATTATTTTGTTGACGGCTTTATGCTGCACACATTTTTCATAAATTTTTTGAATATGTCTGACTGTTTGATTACATTGTCGAATTTTTTTTAGGGTTTTGATTTTGTGATGAGTACTATCATTTTAATATTTTGATATTTATTTTGATTTTAATGATCATAGCTTTAGATTTGTTGGCTTTGTTTGTTGGATAGGCTGTAATTATATGTGAATATTTTTTGGGAGAATTTTAAGGATCCAATGTTTTGTGTGTTGTCACTTTGTTGATTTTTTTGTTTGAGTTTTTTTAAGTTTTTGTTTGTTTATTTTTTTAGTTCTTATTCTGTTCCATTGAACCACGTCCACAATAAATGAATAAAAGATGCACAAGTATTTATAGCGTATTGGTGGTAGTAGTCCTCCGATAAGTACTGTTAGCTCGATGAATTTTTGTGTGTTTTCTTTTTTGTTTCTGTCAAGGCACCAAACAAAGGAACATTTTGGTAATGGGTAAAAAAATTTATTTCTGAAAAAAATTAGGATGGAGAATCTATTCTCATGTCTTTTTTCTAGGATTTTTTTTTATTTTTCATTTTTAACCTTTTTTTTTGGATTTTCAGTTTTTTTTCCAGTTTTTGAAAGGTTTTTTCGGTTTTTTTTTCAGTTTTAAGAATTTTTTTTCTTTTTTTGTTTCCATTTAAATATTTTTTTTTGGGTTTTTCTTTTTTTAATGATTTTTTTTTTGTTTTCATTTTTTGTGAGGTTTTTATTTCAGTTTTTTAAGATTCATCATTTCTTTGTTCTTTTTTAAGGTTTTTCTTCATTTTTTACTTTTAAATTTTTTTTGAGAATGATTTTTTGTTTAGTTTAGTTTTTTTTCATATTTTTTATTTCATTTTCTAAGAATTTAGACTTATTTCGTATACCAAACATCTCCTTAATTTTGCTAAGGGCAGTTTGATAACTTACTTAAAAATATATTTTCTTCAGGGCAAAGGGGACTAGCGGCTCTAAAGAATGGACGAATAGATTTTTTTTTCATTATGTAGGGCGGATTCATATGGAGAATAGTGGGGACTTGCTAGATTTTCGGAAATAAATAGTTTAATGCCAATTTTCAAATATATATTTCTCGAATATGTCTGACTGTTTGATTAGCATTAACGAGTTTTTTTTAGGGACCAGATGGGTTCGTTTGTTGGATAGGCTGTAATTATAGGTGTTTTTTTTAGAAGGTAATCTTTTCACTTTATTAAGTCTCCTTAAATGTTCTCTTTCAAGTTTAGAAAATTAAGAATTTTCATTTTCAAATAATATTAATTAATGTTCTCTTTCAGATACAAAGTAACATACCTATATATATCTATATTTTATAGATATATACATACATATATGTAAATGCATGACTAACCACTAATTATTTAGATTATATGCGTCCTACCAAAAAATTAATATTTATACACAAAAAATGACTAAATAATAGTTTATCTGCTGCGTCGCACGGGTACACGCACTAGTACATAACAAAAGAAAGATTTTGGCGAGCGAAACGAAGACGATCCAAGTGCAATCATCCTCGAAAAAATAGCGATGATCATGGTTAGAGCTAGAACACCTGCGAAAGACAATAGCACACACCTGGCGAGATAACCAGGTCCTCAGAGGGGTGTAACAAGACATATTATATCATGCCATATAAACTGAATAAATATTGCTCAAATAAATAAGTCAATTGAATTATAACATGGTCCAATACATACCTATTGAACTAGCTTACCATCCCCCAACCAAACAAGGACATGAGATGGTAAACTAATTCACGGTGACGTATCTTTCTATGCTAAGAATCCAATATGGTATCCGGACCCCAACAAGGTTCAATACCTTCTCATCGGAGTAGTAAGTCACACCTACAACCAAACAGGACAAGATGTGATGAACTAATCAGCGATAAGTTATTGTTTCAAGCCACGGTCAGATACAAGTACCCAAATCAAAAGTACTCGTACCTACGGATAAGGTAACCTAACCACTCTAAGTGAAATATTGTTAAGAACAATCCTTCTTACGATGGGCCCTGGCTAAATAGGATCGGCATATCCCCCCTTGGGGTACTAGAGGCCCATCAATAAGAGCATGACGTTCCGCAGAACGTCAGTGGTCGTCAGTAATCATGGGTCATCAACCTCGTATCTCCAGCGGAGCTTCCGGGTCACAAGGGAAAGTGCATCGAAGCCCATACGCTAAGAAATTATCCTCCCGCCTAATGCCTACTATGTTGTATCCACAACAGAAAACCTCTATAACCGCTAAGTCAAACTAGCATGCAACCTCTATTAGCGATTATTCCTATCGTACGGCTTGTACGTACTGGTGGCCAGCAATCACGCACGTCCGTGTTCTACATGTGACACACAACTTCGTGGTACGACGTGTCAAGGCCAATGAATGCAACACACAAGGTGGTCCCTTAAATCTAGGTTTAATGTGTAAGAAATCTAATACATAGCAGGAAATATAAATGAATAGTAAGTTCTAACAGTTATGCCATGTATCACAGTTTATTTTACATAAAAAAAATAATGAATAATGCATGAAATATGAACTAAATAAATAAACAGCAAATGACAAGGTGTCTTGCCTGGTAGTACGCCTGGTGTGCTGCAATGATCAAGATGGCACGATCTGCGACTTCTGTGTAACAACTACACAAGGGGACCTCCGTTGGCGGTACGGATGGTTCCATCGAGTCCAGGATGGTCAATTTAGTTAGGGTGGACATAATGAAGGTACGGAGTGGCTAGGGTTTAGGGAGAATGGGATTGGTCACGGACAGAAGGATAGTCGAAGGAAATTAGCTATATAAATACATATGATTTTAGAAAATATACAATATTTAGAAACTAGATTTTTATTAGTAAAATAAACTTTTAGGAATAATTATTTTGGGCTAAACTCTAAGTTGTAAAGGTAAGATTTTTCGTAGAAATCTATTAGTTAAAAATATTTTCAAATAAAATATATAACAAAATCTAGAAAATATTTTAGGTCAAATCCTCCAAATTCGAAATTACATATATAGCTCTATCCTTTTAAAATAATAATACATATTCTAAAAATGATAACTTAATAAAAAATAATCAAAATAATAATAATTAAACTAATAACCACATCCCTAATATTCATAACTAAATACTAATAATAAAAATAATAATGATAATAATAATAACGATGTCCACATACTGCTTTCCTAGTAGTAGCCATTAAAATAATTATAATAATAATAATAATAATAATAATAATAATACATAACACTAGTAATATATTTACATATACATACATTCTTAATACAAATAATAATAATAATAATAATAATAATATATAATAATAATAATAATATAATAATAATAAAAACAAGAAGAAAATAAATAATAACCAAACACAAAAAACAGTCAGCAAATTGATATACACAAAATAATAAAAAAAGAATAAAATAAAAAAAGAAAAGACAGTGCAGCACCCGAGTCATTGACTGTTGCTCATAAGGGTTTGTTTTGGAAAAAAAAAAGAGGGAAGAGATGAGAAGATGAGAGAGAGTAAGGTGGGAGAGGAGAGGGAGAGGAGAGCGGAGAGAGTGTGGAGCCAGCGAGAGAGAGAGAGAGGGGAGCGGGATCGGAAAGCTCGGAGAAGTCCGGCGGAGGGGGTTCGAGAGGGGAACGACGGAGACGCATAGGATGAGGAGGCGAGAGGGAGCTCGGGTGCGGGATGGAGGCTGAGGCTCGCCCGGGCGTTCTTCGGCGGGGCAGCGCGCCGGCCGGGGAGGAGACGGAGAGAGCTGGGAGAAGTGGACGGAGAAGAGGGCTCGTCGGAGGAAAGAAGAGGGGGCTAGGCGGTGGCTGTGCGGCTTGTCGGTGGAGGTCACGCGGGACGGGGGCTGGGTCGCCGGAGCGGTGGTTGGGCTAGGACGGCGGCGTGAGGCGGCGAGGAGAAAAAAAGGGGTTCTTCCTCGGTCGGACGGCTCCGTCGCCGGTGGCCGGCAGGGGGCAGCGGTGGAGCTCTGGATCGGGCGCCGACGATGGTGCTGCACCGTGCACGGCGGGGGCACGGAGGATCTGGCGACTCGGCTCGTCGGAGGTACGTTATGGGGTATGGGTATTTGTGTTTTCTTCTATTTTTTTGGTGCTGGATTGTGAAGTCGGCCACGAAGACTCGGCAGCGTGGGTCGGTGAACGTCGGCTGACGACGACGTTCGATAGGTAAGGGTGGTGGTGTGTTGTTGGTGATGAAGTTATGTGATGGTGATGATGGCTACGGCGGGGTGGCCGGTTTGGTCAGCGGTGGTCGTGGGGATGACGATGATGTTCCAGTGGATGGTTCGGTTGGGGTTTAGTGTAGCTCCCCTTCCCGGAATTTTTAAAATATGTTAATATTATCTATTTTATTTAAATGGTGATTTTAGAAATTTTAGAAATGATTATTTAGTTAATTATTATGATAGATAATTTTATTCATGGTTAGAAATTGGAGTACAAGACGAATGAAAAGCATGGCACGGATAGTGCAGTGGCGTGCTTTGGCTAGTGTATTAGCCATGCCAGGGAAGACCGAGCCATAGCGATGTCCTAACTAGGAAAACCAAGCCAACTTACGACTTAACCCTTATCGAAGGTTTATTTATTATTATTATATTGAATTTTAGGGAACCCGATTATACCAACTTAGCCCGAATTGTGTCCGAACCGAATCCAAGCCTTTGGAGACATGTAGTGAGATCAAATACACCCATGTAGACATATTTTAAGTAGATGCAATGCCTATTATGGGTATATTAAATTTCGTTATTATTATATTATTATTTATTGGGATTGTTATTTAATATTATATTTATTATTTATATTATTTTATTGTCAAATAGTTATTATATATGTGTGTATTGGTATGTAAATAAAATAAATATTAAATACGTGTGTATTTGTATATATATATATAATATATATATATATATATATATATAATATATATATATATATAATAGTGTATGTGTGTGTGTGTATAATATAATATATATATATATATATATATTATATATATATATATATATATATATATATAATATATATATATATATATATATATATATATATTTGGTTATATGAGTAATATAGATATAAATATAGGTATATATGTGTAAATAATATAGGTTACAAGTAGTCGGAATGAATAAACATAGAAAAGTAAAATGCATCAGGTGCAAGTCCAGGGCAACTCACATTTCCAACTGTTTTGGACGACAGCAACTCTTTTAAATTGTCTCTCAGATTCCAAAGTTCGCACCCGAAGCTTGAGATCGCCTTGCTCCTGTAAGCAATGTAAAACACAATTAGGAAAACTGAGCCAATTTCTGAATTGTGAAGTGGAAGTGAAACTTTTAATCAGTACCAAGCGTTGAATAATTTCAGCAAGCTTTTCAACTCTGTCAGGCTGTCTAAATAAGTTATAGAAGGCACGAGACTGTCGCTCCCATCTTTTCCTAAGGTCCTGTATAGGAAATTAAAAGGCCATTAGCATCAGAAGCACCCCAATACAGCTATACAAAAAGATTAACAAGAAGCTTGCCTTTACAATAACTTCAAAACCAGCTTCACGAAACCTTAGCAATTCTAAGGCATACCTAGACATACAAAGTATAGCCCATGTGAGACCCAATATAAACAAACTCAGCAATCTTAACATGCAATCAATCGTAAGATATGTAAAAACATCAGAACTTTACTAACGGTTTAGCAATCTCTGTAATGTCGAATCTGGGGTCAAGACCCTTCCCTATCCCATCTAACACTGCAAACATGAGATTCAAAGTTTCAGGAAAGATTCTTCTACGGAATTACATTCAAGTTAACTGGTTCTTGAAAGTTGGACCTGAAAATGCTCTAACAACAAATGTAAAAGTAGCTGGAAAACGAAAGGTTGATCTGCAGCAAATGCTAAAAGATCCTCTCCTGCAACATTATAATTACAGATAAACTATTGATATTGAGTAAATATATTGCCATACCTCCGCATTTATTAGAAACAGAAATAAAATGTTGCATCAAATAAGACTGGTATCAGATCATCATTGTGTAGTTCAGTGCTATCTCAGTGACATTCCAACAACATGCATTACCTATTGTGCTAGCCTTTGCTTCTTCTTCTCCATCATTTCCTCTCTGGTCAATGGCTTTTTGAAACCAAGTTCAGCGGCTGCCATCTCTCTCTCTTTCCTCTGTGCGGCAAGGCGCTCTTCAAAGCTATAGGCCATTGGTTCAACAGATCGAATAAGAGACTTGAAACTCAGAATCTAATCTTATACCTTAACCTTCACTATGCATCTTTTTTCACCTATTAAGAAAGAACTTAGCTGTCCTTCTGACAGCCGTCATGTCTCCAGTAGGAACAAGAACACCCATCTGAATCATTGCCTGAAGCACCTGCATTGAGACTGTCTATGAGAATAGTATTAAGGTAATAAGAACAGTTTTTACAAACAGAAAGATCAGTTTAGACAACTACAACAATTTATAAATAATGCACTCTATGAGAAGTATACTATTTCTAGAAAATTTGAGAGTTTTTCCATATAGACAATCACAAATGAACTATATCAACGGTCATAGAAGATGAGTGGTCCCATCTTGAAGAAAATACCAGTGTGCCTTGCACATTAATGATGGCAAAGAAAAGAACTTTTTCAAAAGTGACAGTCCTTCCATACTAGTGTTGTAACAAATACAATCCCATGTACATTATTTTTATGGATCCTGCCCCCTTTCCTCTAGTATAGCTTATTGTCAACCAAACTGGCATTTATCATTGCCGGATCAACCCCTTTCCTTTCCTCCAAACACCACAAGTAACAATCAGTGAACAAACAAAAAGGAGAAAGTGGGGAGGGTGGTTAGGGGTCACATTGGGTAACAGGAAAGAAAACGATGGTCATAAAATGTTCACAGAAAGGCAAAAAGGTTAGGGTTCAATTATCCTCTCTTGCAGAGATCAGGAAGATCCAAGAAAATCAGTTTTCCGACTTGTTAGATACTTGGAATTTAGTGGCATGCTATTGCACTTCAAACCATTAAATTGTGAGATGCCTTGCAGTTTTATAGCAAGGATTTGGTCTTAAATTACTTCAGAACTGTAAAGACCTTGGTCCAGTGGAAAACAGTGAGCACATATATATACAAGTATATTACATACCATACCATCTGTTGAATCATTGATAAAGAAATGTCTCCTAAAGATTTTTGAAGTTTCATCCACTAAATTTATTAAGTAACATCCGAAACCATTCCAGTACCTGGGTTGCTTCGCCAGAACCAGAAATAACAACAATTATTATCCTATATATATCAATACTATGTAGATGTTGTTCTCAAGTTGTCCACTTTGTAAAGGATATACAAAGTGCATGTGAGCAACTCGCATCATGTCCAAACTCTACATCTTACCGGATATGGATATTCATCAGTGCACAGAAACAGAAGGAAAAATGAAAGAAAGTGATGATTGCAACCAGATATACATGCATACCCAGCATTCACACTTTTCAGTGCTACAGCAGCAAAGAGGAACTAAAATCTCTTTGTTAATATGCAAGGGACCTGGATTAAATCCAGATCGCCTAGGGGGAAAAATAGTAGAACTTGCTTCAGATCAAGGTGCCAAATGTAAGCAACACTACACAACATGAATGAATGTTTGTATTCTAAAACCTTACAAGCAGAGACTTCTGACATAAGGACTTATAAAATAGATAGTTTGATAAAAGAAAATTATGACAATAATATATTAGACTTCTTGTTTGGTTCTAAAACCAGAATTTCAAGGGAATTGTTCACTGTTCATATTAACCTTTACCTATGACGCGCACCTTATCAATGATAAATTTTGACTTATCCAGCAGTTTATTGATGAAATATTAAGGAAATAATGAATGCAGTAATTAGTATAGAAATTTACCAGTAATCGTCTTGAAGAGCACTTCTCATTGATGTCTTCTACTGGAGCAATCGACCTAAAATTTCTTAATGATGATGAAGCCCCATTGATATCAAGCTGGGATAACTTTTCAACTGCCTCCATCTCACCAACCTGACCACCTATAGTAAGTTTCCAGTGTATCTAAATACAGAGTTTTAGAATGCAAGAAAAATAATACCTGCCCAAAGAAGTAATGAGCAAAATGCTTGTTCAAACTTTAAGTCAATCCCATCAAATGCAATCAACACTCACAAATTTTAGCTTTACTTATCTCCATAGCCAAATGAAAAAGTTACCCGATTGTAGAAACGACTAGAATTAATTTCATCAGATGAGAGAAGATACCAAGTTGATTTGTCTAGTTTAAACTTTAAAATCTAAGAGCACTATGAGCAATCAATGCCATGTGAAACCAATCAAAATCTAACTCTCTGGTTCTCAGATTCATGTGATTTTTTTATTCTTGCGAGCAATTGTTAAGGCATCCCAATATACTATTTTAGTAGTCATTAGCTTCTTCAATGCTTGGTTCAGAAAACAATGCCAGTCCTGAGCTCCAGAGGTCTTTTCAACATCAAGACCCCGTCTAAGCAGATCATGCAGGGCTGGAATCGCGCCTCGCGAACGTTCAGCATTATTTGGCTTGTGAGGCAAACCTAAGAGATCCAGTATGCAAGCAGGTGCTCGTATACATATGCTTGCTCTCAAACATATAACAACCATGAAAAATGTCATAGAATTCTGAGGACTAATAACACAAAGAAAACAAAAGGTAGTAACATCATGACAGATGAAACAAGCAATAATATGAAGCATGTAAAATATAGTTTGAAAAATCATATACAATTTCAATATTACCGCCTCGTCCATTTTTCTTGAGTGAAAGAATTTCGTAGCTTCAATATCTTTAGCATATGTCTTAAGACAAGTTCTGATCGGTATAGATCATGGTTCAGAAACTCGGTTTTGGTATCAGTTTTGGAAGTTTCAGAGGATTTAGTGGTTTTGGATCTGTCGATTTCGGTAATCTTACTAGATAGTGTCAGACCCTCCATCATGGTATTAACTAATTCCATGTACACATCATAGGTCAGGTGTTCACTGTATCAGAGAGACCCAATCATCAAAATTAACCATATATTGACATACCAAATAATCAAAAAAACATGAGGCTGTCAGTATTAAGTGCAAAGTTCATCTGTCTATAAAATCTCCAGGCATCATATTGCTTCATGGAGTTAGTAATACATCTTATTATTCAATAAGTACACACACTATATACTTGTAAACATATATAACAGATATATGTCTCCTCATGCCAGTTTCCTAAAAGCTTCCATGTTATCCTTCTTAAAGACGTGCATTTAGAACCCCACCATCTATCCAAGTTGTGTAATTTCATTACCATAATCAAGAGTTTTTCCCATAATAATATACATTTGAGACAAAACAGCCCAGTAGCGCCACCTGGATCATGTGTGTGGAACCTTAAAATAGCTGAAAGCTTTAACATGCTATGATGGCACCCTGATTAATCGTCTAGTCATAATAATTTTGTCTAGTCAATATCCAACAAATTTTGGACAATGTCAAACTTAAATTAGTGCACAAGAAGAAAGGGAAAATATGAGGCAAATATGCACTACTTTCTTTCAAGTCTTGTAATTTAAGAAAATAAAGCAACATATTTGACTTTTTCTTGTAATCGCATATAGCCTAAAACACCAAAAAGAAAGAAATGGCATAGCCTACTTAATCCATTCAAGAAAATCAAAAGAATCAGATCATGAGAGGTTTGTGATGAATCGCCGGATACCACACCATCCTTTTCAACTATAAAAAGAAACATAGGAGTAGATAACTTCATGGTTTCACATCTCAAGATTCATAGTGTCCTAGAACTTGAGCATCATTTTTAGTCAAACCTGGTAAACCGACTATTGTAATATAATAAGAAACAAGTTCAAGTCCAGTAACTACCTGTTGCTACTGCTGCAAGTGGCCAAATAGTTTGATTGATATCAGATGCGTTCTCCCCACATGCATACCTCACCACCAATAACAAATTTATATTATTGCTCACGCATTGTTTCTGTTTAATGTTATTGCCATTATTAATTTAGGTTCTCTCGGTGCACGTTGAGAAGAATAAGCTCCAGACGGGCATTAACGTCTTCAGAGCAAGTCTTCAACTCGGTTATGCGCCATAGTTTCCTGCACAAAAGAAAGTAATTTCTCATTCCTTGTAAAAATGATAGATTGTATATATAGCCTATGCAAGCAAGCAAAAGTTGACCTTGTCAATATCTGTTTCATGATCAGGTTTCTTCTGCTGCTGCTATTGTTTTTATAACCAACCAATTGTAAGAGGAACTTGAGAGAAGGTAAGGAGCCAATATCCTACTCCACATGACATGCATCGCCTTAGTTGCACAATTGATCCTCCCCAAGCCTCCTACACTGGAGATCACACACAGAGGGTACACAAATCTCCCCTTATGGAAAGATAAGGACTTGTTAGTCTAGTCCCTTCCAATACCAAACTAAGCAAATGGGTATCAACAATCCTGTTGTAAAGTTATCTAGATAGTCTGATATCATGGGCAAGACATTAATATGGCTTGTTTCAACCAGCAATGATAGGTCCCATCATTAAGTAAAGAAAAACTTTATTATTCTATTTTTTTCCTATTCGAAAAAGATATTAGTTATTGAAATGATTTGTTGATCACCAGATCTATCCATCACTATAAAGTTAAAACTTAAAAGCTTACTGGAAAAAATACTTAGAAAGGCTATGAATATGCTCAATCCTTCCTTTTTGAATATAAACAAAATTGACACCAAGTTTGGCACGTCAGACCTGTAAGGCTGGATAGCTCTTCATATTCTTACCTCTGTGAATATTTCTCTTGATTATGACGTCAGAAGGAATAAAACATACATGTAAAATGGACAGGTTCTGAAGTTTTGCTTTTATAGCACCTCTGCTGGTTACAAAGACTAACTAACAACAACAACTGATAAAAGAAGCAACAACGTATCAGTCATGTATTCATATAAATAGAGAGAAATGAGAGGGAAATTGTATGAGAATTGTATCAATTTACTTAGCTTGTTTTTAG
This sequence comes from Iris pallida, assembly GCA_029216955.1. Classification (NCBI taxonomy): domain Eukaryota; kingdom Viridiplantae; phylum Streptophyta; class Magnoliopsida; order Asparagales; family Iridaceae; genus Iris; species Iris pallida. Next base: position 10,207,891 of record JANAVB010031216.1, on the reverse strand, counting down.
TTCTAGTCGTATTCTTTCCTTTACACATTCTAACACCTTTTGATTTCCCCTCTCAAGAACATCAATAAGGAAGTATCAGTTGTTCTCCCCAATTACTGCATGTTCTTGATTCTATCTGCAAATTGTTCAAAGAATCCATGGTAGGGTAGGGAGCATGAGATCTTCTCCCAATTCTGTCCCAAATTGAAGAGGTACCATCACAAGATATGTAAAATATCTATGAAACCTTATCTGAACTTCCAAATTTGTTGAATATCTCCTCCCTATTTTTCTTGAAGTATAAATATAAAACAATAAGTAGGAAGTACTTCTATGCATGTTCACAAATCAACAAAAATGACTAGCAACAACAAAGCTCCAATAAGAGAAATCTCATACCATTCACTATCAGCCTTTGGATTCTTCTGCAGGAAAGAAGGATGACTGCTAAGGAAGGACCTCAAATTTGTCTTTGGATTCTCTAAAAGTGAACAAAAGAAAATGTGAATGGTGTGATATTAAGATTGATCTAATTAACTTGAATTTGGCCACATTTTCTTCTGCCCTATTTCTAGGCATCCCATTCCTTTGAATAAGGACCAAATAGCCATATTTTCTGTCATCAGTACTAAACTGCTAAGCCACATTTATGATGCTTTGTTGCGAGTCAGATCATCCACATGTGCGTTGATTGGCTATTATCATTATGAACTATTAAGTTAATTTTCTGGAATTAAAGCCCCATCAGGTAATTGTTTATTCAATATCTTGATGTTGGCCCTTAAATAATACAAGGAAACTTAAAAATATAAAGTTCACTACCCTTATGGTAGAGCTTCATTTCAATACGATTTACGCCCATATCCAACTTCGTAAAATAGGGGCCAAATAGTAACACAAGTCTTAAAGCAAAGGGTTTGAAATTTTGCCAGAAAAGAGTGGCATGAACAACTACTTATTGTCACACACAAATAATCTACAGTCTAAATTTATCTACTACATGTTTTTATTCTATTTTTATTCAATCAGAACTCTAAGGAATAGTAAATGAATACCTTCCACCATAAATGACTTTTTGCTCCTTGTGTTCTCTGGTTATAGTTAGTCATTTAGAAGAAATATCTATTTAAGTTTCCAAAAGCCGTCTTCTTGCTTTAAAATAGGGAAATAGAGCACTGGCAGAAGATACAATAGCTTAACTCATCAAACATTGAATTTCCATACTTTCAACAAAAAATTGTATATTTTTTACTATCCATCATTTTTCTCTTGGTATTAGAATTCACTTGTAATCTATTGTTTTGGCTACAAACCTTTATATAGTAATACTGATAGCATAACAGTTTCAGTTAAACAATGACAAATACTCTCTCAAAAATAAAATAAAAACAATAACGAGTACTAATATATTCATATCAATCACAAGTATCATATTCCAATCCATTGGCCTTTAATCCACGGTAGAAAGAAACATTGACCGGATGTTTGAATATATATATGGCCATATAATTTTGCTGGATTATTGAAAAATAGCAAGGTCGCAGTATCGGTATCGAACTTCTTATAACTTGTAAGTATGGATATCGACAGTTTTGATAATTCTTGATAAAGTTATTACATCAACAAATTTATAGTAACAACACTTGATCATATAGGGCTTTTATAGTGCCAGATCACATGAGAATGTTAGAACTAACTTACAGGAAGATCTTACAGGAAGCCCACAACTTGTCAATAAAACATAGGTACAAATTGAGACTCTTGTTGGCAAAAACAACATATGATGCATGCATGATAAAGAGCTTAGACAAAGATATGAAAAAATGGAGTTAAATAACTACAGAGTAATCAAAGTTTTTACTATTCGATGAGCTTAGCCGACACCATCTTCCCCGGCTGCTGCCTCGAGTTGTCGCTGGCCAAGAAATAAGCCGGTCCATCCGACATTCTCCTCCTGGGGGACCGACTAGCCCTTTGGATCCCCCAGCCACTACCGCTCTCGGTCGTCTCCAAATCTAAGAATTAACCCAAAATGAAGAATCAACACAAATCATAGAAACAACAAATCATTGTCTAAAGTTGTTACCGTTCCTACACCGACGGCCTCACATCGGCCTGCCAACATCGACGGCCTTACATCGGCCTCCGTGACATCCTCTTCGCCGTCGGAGGCATCCCAATCTAGGGTTAACGATGGAAATTTGGTGTGAATGATCTAGGGTTTGGAGGGTAGGGAGGGGTTTCTAGGGTTCGGGTTTGGGGAAGGTTAGGGTTTGGAAATTTCTTATATGCACAAGAGAGAGAGAGAGATGGATTGAAGTAGCCATGAAAGAGGAAAGGAGAGGTTTTTTATGGGGGCTCAGAAACTTTCAGTAGAAGAAGAAGGCGGGCGGCTCCAAAAATTTTGAGCAGCAGAGCAGGCAAGTCCAAGCGATTTTTATTTTTTTAACTTTTTATAACATCTAAAATATCTTCTAAAATAAATCTAAAATATAATTGTTATAAAATTAGGTAATATATATAATGTTTATATATAAAAACACGTTATAATAGGTCAAAAAATTCTTCGAACCGTCATATCAAGATATGTTTCTAGACTTTTATGACACTTCAATATAGACCGTTATATTAACATTTGTGCGACCGTCATAAAAGGGTATTTTTCTTGTACTGAGTAATGCTTCTTTATTTTTAGTCGTCTTAAATTTAATATTTCCACCTACTTTAGGCGAGAAAATGCAACTTTAGGCGAGAATATTTTGTTTAGTCGTCTTAAATTAGTATTCCCCTCTACTTTAGGCAAGAATTTTTTAGTCGCTAAAGATTAGTTTGGGCGACTAATTTTTTTTGTCGTTCCAGATTTTGTGGCCTAAAGCCTCTATTTTTGTAGTGAATTATGAGAAATTTTTTAGGGCCGATAGTTATGCGCGGAAGAAGAAATATTAGGGGATTTAGGCTATGGGTTTTGTAAATTTGTATGCTTTCACGCCAAATATGCTATAGTCTATTTTTTATCATGTAAAATAAAAACCTACGCTGCTTCTCCTAGGATTCGAACATGATATCTACTTTGACATACAAACATAACAATAGATGAATGTTATAGATTCTACAGCATTCAAGAAACGCTATAGATAGATATTTTTATAGCACTGCAGAAAGAACGATATTGTTGATAACATTCTATAGCGGAGACATTTGTACGCTATAGAAAAACTGCTATTGTAGGCCCTATTTGTTGTAGTGAAAAATATTATAGAAGGCGGCCTGGAGGAGAGACCTGGAGAAGGAGCTCTAAACCAAAAAATATATATAGGAGGAGAAGAGTAAGGAATTGTAACTAGAGGAGATAAGAGTAGCAATATTAGAACAGGAGGAGAGAACCTAGTCTGGTCCAATTACTCTGGTAACTAAAATATTAAAGGAGAGAGAAAAAATATTGGAGTAGTGGATTGTATGCGCGAGAGAAAATAAAAGTGGCGCTCTATTGACCAGGTTTTTTGTACCCAAACTTTTGATTATTAAAATATTTTTTATCAAAGTAAATAGTTTCTATATAAATATATTTTTTAATAGTATTGACTAATGTAGGAGTCTCTAATATTTTTCAAAATTCAATCAAAATATTTTTACGCCTATTTTTTCATCTAATGACTAAAAAAATTGTAGTGACCGGATAGTCTGTCACCACTAAGTATTCATTCTATCATAAATAGTATTACTAACTTTTTCTTAATCTGACCAAAATAGTTTTCTATTAATGACTGAATACTCTTTTTTTTTTACTAACTTCCATCACAATAAGTAAATTTTTTTGTAGTGGACCCAGCCAAATTTACAGTAGAAATATCAAAAAATATATTTAGCAATATAGTGTCCTCTCTTTTCTGATCACATGCTTCCTTCTTAAGATCCTCTCGGTCAAAGAGCTTTATAGCTTTGGCATTTAAAAACATAATAAGTTGTCAAACATGTAAATGAAGAAAACTTATTTATCTTTAGGCTTTAAATTCGGACAGTTGCTAGATATTTTTAATGATTAATTCATCAATTGAAGATATGATATCACCTAATTTAAAGCAGCATTTAAAGAGTAAAATAGAGGTGGAGGAGTCAGGATTTTTACAAGAATGAAGATTAGGATGACTAGGAAATCGTAGAAGAAATTTATGCAAGAAATTGATAGATTAGGCTTGTCTTTCGAAGCTGGAAAAGGGATGGATTTCGGCATGTGACATATCCATCTAATCAAGAGCTGCTACCAAGTGAGATGTCGACCTAATAAGACCAACATGTCAAATATTATCATCCTAGCAACATTTTAAAGATAAATTTGCAACATTTTAAATATACATCTTTTACAACATTTTATAAAAGTTGTTTAATATAACCTTTTTGCAATATTTTTTAAAACATTGTAAAATGACATTACATACACAACGTTTATATAAAGTGGCAAAATAAAATTATTTTTACAACATCAAACAATAATCGTGAAACATAAAAATATTACAACAATTGATAAACGTGGTTGAACATGATATTTTTGCAATATTTTAAATACATTGTCAAAATAATAACTTGGACAACATTAAATAAACATTGTCAAGAATCAAGATCAAAGGTTCAAAATATCAAATAAATATCTATGATCGATAATTCCAATTCGGTTTAAACCAACCCATCGATAATCAAGAACAATGACTGCTCCATGAATTGATCAACTAAAATTGATTAGAGACTTAATTCGATCGATCCTCGATCCCAAATTGGAAACAAAATTGGATTGACTTAAGAAGATGGCTTACCGAAGTTGATTCGCCATGCCTCACCGTTCACTGATAAGCGCCAGTGCTCCGCCGAGACGTTGTCGCTAGCGGTTGTTCTTGGTGGAGACGGTGATGTAGTTCATGGTCGGAGCTCGTCGGGGAGTGATCAGATCTGGTGGAGATGGTGTTGTCACCACCGTTGGCCACTGAGGAATGATCACTAGACCATCATCGAGATGCCTTGCTAAGAACGCTACGCCATCGCTACTACATCCCAAGCTCTTGTGCAAGAAGGAAGAGGAGGTGGTGAAAGGCACGATCAAGCCAAGAATATGCCATGGTCGAGCTTGATGGTGAGGGAGCTAGGGTTTGGGAGGAAGAAGTGGAGAAGTAATGAAGGAAAAGGCTGGGAGAGGATGGATTTCGGCAGGGCTTTGTCGAAAAACAGGGGTGGTGGAGAAGAACATAAGGTCGACTCTTATATAGAGCTTAAGAAATAAAAAGTAATTTACAAAAACATTTTCCCGTTTTGCAAAACAAATTTAACTATTACAAAACACTATAAAACTATTTTTCTAATTAGAATAGGTTGTTAGAAAGTTGTTAGAAGGTTAGGAAGTTTGTTAGAGGTTGTTGGGGAAGGTTAGGGAGAAGGTTCTAGGCTATTTATTTAATCATGACTAAATTAAGTAATTACTAAATACTCTAGAATATTACCGCTCTATCCTCCACTCCAAAAAATTTCACTATTTCATGCCATGCTTTTATATAGATTATTAAAATAGAAAAATACTAAAAGTAATAGTTAAAAATAATAATAATCTTTAAACTAGAAAATAATTAAAAATTTCAAAATAGAATTTTTTGGGAACGGTGGTTATAGTAGGCTTCAGCATGAAGGTTTTCTGTCCAAATTTTTTTAATTATATTTCTATTATACTATAGTAGAAGATGCTCGGCGTTACAAGTTAAATTATATTTTATTTCTTTCTTTCTAATTTTACAAAAAATAATTTTAATATTTAAATTAAAATTAAAATTTATTGTATATTTATATATATATATATATATATATATATATATATATATATATATATATATATATATATATATATATATATATATAATTGAAACTTGTAAAAATTAATTAAATTTTAATTATAATTTGTTACGTATAAATATCTTTATGATATTGTTGAAAAAATAGTTCAAACATTTAAATATATATTTGGATTAAGATTTGTTAAACAATTAAAATATTTCTGATATTTTTTCCTTTAAATTTAGTTTTTAAACAGTTTTAAATTTAATTTTTAAATAGATATTTGTACGGACTAAAAGAGAGAAGGTTAGTTTTTATCCGTAATTTTGGCAAAAATGATGGATGAGGAAGTTAATTTTTATCCTCTGTAATTAAAATAAATAAATTAGACCATGATCTACATACGACTTAGACGTCTCACTTTTGAGCCGTTTTGAAGCCTCATTATGTAGTAGAAGATAATACCAAATGTATATTTCACCATATTAAATTTAATAAAAAAATTAATTAATAAGCATAGATGTGGACATTTTTGGAATAAAAATTTCACGGTGAAACCTACTTTTCCCTAGTATAGATTCATTACCTCTTTGGACTGGGTGTATATTCGACATAGTGAATATTTGACATGAATTTTTGGTATATACCCAAATCCGATTACCTCTTTGGACTCGGTGAATTTTTGGTATACTCGATAATTTGATAAATATCAAAAATTTCATCTGTTAAATATAGTCTAGAATTATCATTGTCAAAATATCTTGGTATACTCAATAATACTACTTAGAAATGGCTCAAAAATAAGCCGTAATATATAAAATAAAAAAGTTTAACTACAGTACACGCATAAGATCTCTATATTATAATACGATTTTATAAACGACTCAAAAATATGCGGTTAAATGACCTACGAGTTCCAAAAGTTCTACAAAAGTTCTCCTATGTAGATGACCTACGAGTTCCAAAATTTTCCCTAGTAATCAGTTCAGACATGTCGAGCATTACACAAGTTAAATGTTCTTTAACAGTCCTATCCTGAAAAAGATAAAAAAAAAATTACATTGATTAATTTGGAAATGATCCTCCAATGTACTTCAAGTTTTAGGGGCATCGACACTGCTTCCGCTACATAATTCCTCTAAAATAGGTTGGTCCCCATGCTATTAGAAGAGGAATTAGCTCATTCAATACTTATTATACTAAGAAGAAGGTTGATAATATCAATCAAGGACATCAGTGTTTGCCAAAGATCGAAAGACATTTATGAGATGTTACCAAGTGAGTTATCGACCTAATAAGACCAACATTTCAAATAAAATTATCCTATAAATATTTAAAATATAAATTTACAATATTGTCTAAACATTATGAAATACACATCTTTTACAACATTTTATAAAGTTTGTTAAATATAATCCTTTCACAATATTTTTTAACCGTTGTAAAATGATATAACATACACAACGTTTATATAAAATTGTAAAATCAAATTACTTTTAGAACATCAAACAAACATTGTAAACTATAAAATAAATTGCAATATTTGATAAATGTTGTTGAATATGATATTTTTACAATATTTTAAATATGTCGTCAAAATATATAACTTTGACAACTGTAAATAAACGTTGTCAAAATGAATAAATATTACAATATTAATAAAACATTGTTGGAGATAGTAATACACAACTTTCGTGACTGGCCATTGTAGAAGCCTTAACGTTTGAATATAAAACGTTGTTTGCACATGTATTTTACAACATTTTTACCATAAAGGTTGTAGAAGACCCCCCTTTTTCACAACATTTTAAAGAAGTGTTGTAGATGGAACGTTGTAAAAGAGGTTTTTTCTTGTAGTGTATGTACCTCCTCTTCTAGGTGTCCTTCCTCTTTTCCAATAGCTATAACCAAATCTTTGAATATATTTTTTGATCTCAATTTATTGTGATATTCGTTTTTGAGGAAGACCGAGATTGCGTACCCATCTCATGTGTAAAATTTCGGGTATTCACGAATTGGTTCGGACTTCCTTTCCACATGGGTACTATATTCCGCAAACCAATAAAGAAAATATATTGTGCAACCTTCCATTTTGGAGTATGCATCGGAGTAATTCCCTCAACCGTTCTCTTGATGCTCTCCATGACATACGCCAAGATTAACCTTGGCCAGCAGATACTTTTGATAACTTCTATACTGTGTACCAAGGCCAAGAACCTGTACGGTAAATTTGAACCGCCAGACTTTGTGAAGAATGTTGTTTGGCACAAGTGGAAGATTATTAGCTTAGTTAAATCATCTGGTTTAACATCTTCATATCTGTCATGAAGCCGTTGTAACAATTCAAAGAACTTTTGTCTCACTTCCTTATTCGTGACTTCTGAGTGTTTGCCCTTGGAATTAGTCAGCAATCTCTTGAAGTGATCTCTATATAGGCTCAACGATGCCGGTGGTGTGGCCTACTGTTATTTTCCATGATCATTCTTCTGTAATAAGCATCATCCTCACTTTCATCCTTCAGTGGTAGACCAAATATGGCTGCCATATCGCCTACACTTGGTACTATTTTAATAGTAGTACTTAATTCAAAGTATTCGATGCCATATTTGTCTTCTAAGTAAGTTCCTATCAATTTTTCAAGACCTTCTGAAACATTGGCCAATTCTTGATTGCCAACTTTGTTTTTTTAGAATACCTCGACGAAATTATAGAAACCGGTATTCTTTAAAGACTCAATAACTGGCTCAGGCAAACGGTCGCTACCTTCTTTGACATCCTCCATAAGAGTTAGCATGTTTTGAAAGAAAAACGGAAAACTCTTGAATCATTACTCCTGACAATTTTTTTTCTACAAAAAAATTAAAAATTAGATTTCTGTCAACTGTTCTCCGTCATTTAACACGGAGAACGGCCATTCCCCGTGACTTTAACACGGAGAATAACCGTTCTCCTGCATTTAACACGAAGAATGGTCATTCTTCGTGATTTTAACACGGAGAATGACCATTATCATGCATTTCAACACTGGGAATGACCATTGTCCGTAATTTTAACACAGAGAATGGCAATTCTCCGTCAATTTAACAAGGAGAATGATAATTTTTCGTAATTTTAACACAGGAAATGACCATTCTCCGTAATTTTAACATGGAGAATGACCATTCTCCGTGATTTTAACACAGGAAATGACCATTCTCCTGTATTTTAACACGGAGAATAGTCATTCTCCGTAGTTTTAACACGAAAAATGACCATTTTCATGCATTTTAACACGAAAAATGGTCATTCTCCGTCATTTAACATAGAAAATGGATATTCTTATGCATTTTAACACGAAGAATGACAATTCTTCGTCAATTTAACATGGAGAATGGCCATTCTCTATGATTACGGGGAACGGCCATTCTTCGTGATTTTAATATGAGGAATGGCCATTCACCGTGATATTAACACGGAGAATGATCATTCTTCTGCATTTTAACATAAAAAATGATCATTCTTCGTGGTTTTAATACGAAGAATGTCCATTCTCCTGTATTTTAATATGGAAAATGGTCATTCTCTGTCATTTAACACAGAGAATGGTAATTCTTCTGTATTTTAACACGGTTCTCCGTTAATTTAACAAGAAAAATGGCAATTCTCCGTTATTTTAACACAAAGAATGCAATTTTCCTGTATTTTAATACGGAGAATGGCCATTCTCCTGTATTTTAACAAAATCGTAAACATAACTTAAAGTTATACCTTCTTTTTGCCTTTCTTTTTGCTTATCAGCCTTTGGCTTATGTGCAACTCTCTCAATTCTCTCTGATTCTCCGCCATTCACCTTTGGCTTATGTGCAACTTTCTTCATTCTCTTCACATCAGCTCTCTCTTCTCTAACTGGGGTTCCAGTTGATGCTGATGGTGATGATGATGAAGTGGGAATTGATGATGATGATGATAAAGTAGAAACTGATGATGGCGACTATTGACCCAAACTGGATCGCAATCAACCTAATCTTGATAATTAATAAGACGATATATGTATAATCCAACTTGACACATCAAGCTCCAAAACAGAACGTTATCACATATAAGTTCAAGACAGACTTCATCGACGATTGTTTCGACAGTGCTGCTGTTACTTGTACTCTGAGTCTGTATTTTTTACTTTTCATTGAGTCTAGGCTATTATAAGTTGAGTTGCACTGAGTATCTCAACCCTAGACTCAATACCCAAGCTCCACCAAACAAACTCCAAAACCCGCTAAGCCCAGAAAGCCCACTTGAACTTTTTGTCCTCTAGGAGACAAAGTTCGGGCCGAACTCTGCCCCACACGGAGATCGGGCTGAACTATGTCCCCTTAATTTTAGGACCTGATTTAAGGGCTTGCTGGTTGCTAGTTGTCCAACGGCTAAATATTTGAATATTTGGGACAGAGTTTTGGCCGAACTCTACCTATCTGGACTAGTATATATAGGCCTTGATTTCTTTCATTTTCAATCATCCAATCTTCTCATCTTCTCTTCTCCTATAGCCTATACATTTAAGAGCTTAATCTTCTCATCTAACTAGCCACAAAACTTTCCAAACCCCCAAGGTGCTCAGTGTGAGTCAACTAAAAGTTTGTGTACAAGAGTTTTAAAAGAAGTAACTTGGACAATTCCAAGTCTCGCCATCCGTGAATCTATAAGAAGTTGGTGTGCTCTTCTGAGTAAAGGCACGTGGTTGTACGTTATTTCACAAATAGTAGATTTCAATCCTGAGCTAGAGTTCTCAGGCCTGGACTAGTCCTTCACGAGGAAAATCAGGTTAAAAACTGCTGTGTCTGCGCATGCTTCTCTGATCTCTATTTATATTCCGCACTTATACTCTGATTATTATTTCTATTGGGTGGACTTGAATAGAGTTATTTTTTAATTGAGTATTATTGACACATACTCTATTCACCCCCCTCTAGAGTTGCCCACACGTACTTCAATTGGTATCAGAGCTCTGTTCTCTTATATTGGATTAACATCCTAAGAACATATCCATGGCAACCACACAACCTACCTTTTCCAACTATGGTGAAGGACAGTCCACAAATAGGCCACCCCTATTCGACGAAACTAACTACACTTATTGGAAAACTAGGATGAGTTTCTATCTCAAGTCTCTAGACTTTGATCTGTGGACCATCATCACGGATGGTTACAAGAAACCTGCCAGAATAGCTGTCGAGGGGACTCTTGTTGAAAAACCCTACGACAAATATTCCGACCAAGAAAATAAACAGGCAAGTCTAGATGCTAGGACTATTAATGCTCTCTTTTGTGCAATAGATAGGACTGAATTCAACAGGGTCTCTACATGCTCCACCTCACACGAAGTATGGAGGCTTTTGGAGGTGACTCATAAAGGAACCACACAAGTTAAAGAATCAAAGATCAGCCGTCTGACACAAGAATACGAGGCATTCAAAATAAAGCCAAATGAGACGATTACTCAGATATTCACCAAATTCGTCGACATCGTCAACCCTCTATCCTCCCTTGGCAAAGTATATTCCAACCATGAGAATATACGCAAAGTGCTAAGAGGATTGCCAAAGATATGGAACCCAAGGTCACGACGATTATCGAAGAAAATGATCTTACGGCTATGTCACTAGAAATTCTGATGGGCAAGCTGATGACGCATGAGCTCGACCTCAAAGATTTTGAAGAAACTGCTCCAAAAGAAAAAAAAATTGCCTTAAGAGCTCATCGCCGAAGAACCATTTCAGAGGAAACAGATGAAGACGATTCCGAAGGTGACGATCAAGCACTCATGGTTCAAAATTTCAAGAAGTTCCTACGCTTCAACCGAAGGAAAAAGGAACAAAAAGACGATGAAGAAGAACCCACCTGCTTCGGATACAAGAAGATGGGACACGTCAGAAAAGATTATCCTGTAGCAAAGAAAGGAAGCAGATACGAAAAGACGTATAAGAAGCCAACCTCAAGGAAGTATGCCAACACTAGCATCTAGCACGAAAGCGAAGTTAGTGATTCAGACGAAGAAGAGGACTCTCCGCAAGACACGGCAAACATCTGCCTAATGGCAATTTCAGATAAGATAAATGATTCTTTTGATGACTTTTCTTTTGATGAACTAGGTGATGCCTTTAGTGATCTACTTGAAGACCACAAAAAGGTTATTAACAAATATAAACATGCTAAGGATAAAATTACGGCTCATGAAGCCGAGATCCATAGACTTTGCTTATTAGAAAATGTTAGAAAACTACACCCACGAAAAATACTGATGAGGTATATAAGCTTAAGTTAAGCTTGCACGATGCCAAATCTCTTATTGAGAAGCAAACACATGATATCACTGCTTTAAATAAAGAACTTGTTGAAGAGAAAAATAAGTATAAGCTTGCTACTGGTAGAATAAATGGTCTTACTGCTAAATATGATGAGTTGCATGCTGCCTCTAAGAAATTAGAGATTAGACTGGGTAAACAGGTTATTAAACCTCAAACCCAGTCTCATAATCACAACACTTACACTAAACACCAGATGGCTCAACACAAGAGAGCGTGTCATTACAAGAACACTCATCCACATACCACACAAAAACATGCATTTATGTACACCTACTCACATGCAGCACGTAAAACATACACACGTAGTTATAATCATCATGCTGCTACACGTAATTATTATCATCATCCTACTACTACACATAGTTATCATCATCCTACACCCACATATAGACATCACAATCATCCTGCACCCAATACCAATATGCATGCTACATGTACTTACTGTGGTTTACATGGACACATATCACCATAATGTAGAATTAGAAAACTAGTAGATATTAATCTATATGCATGGGTACCAAAGACTAACTTTTCAGGACCCACAAGAATCTGGGTACCAAAGGTCACATCTACTCATGGTGTAGGTGGACCTTCCTTCTCAAAATAGAAGCAAATAGATTCTCGATAGTGGGTGCTCGCGATATATGACTGGAGATGCTAATCTATTCGCAATACTATCGATGAAAAGGGAAGGATATATATCCTTCGGCAACAATCTGAAAGGCTATATCATAGGTAACGGTACAATTGGTTATCCTCCTTCTCCCATTATTAAAGATCTCTATTTAGTGACCGAGTTAAAGCATAACCTGCCCAGCATTAGTCATCTTGCTTATCATGGATATGATATTAACTTCGATAAAACTAAATGCTTTATCTATGATAGATCAACTGAAGACATCGCTTTCAAAGGGATAAGGGAAGATAACATATATATTTTCTATCTATCTAGAGATACTAACAGTGCAGGTAGATGCCTTTACCCCCATAAAGATGAAAGACTATTATGGCATCAACGTCTTGGTCATGCTAACATGAACACCATATCAAGACTATCTACCAAGAAGCTAGTAAGAGGATTGCTTGAAATCACATTCAAAAAGGACACGATATGTGTCGAATGTAAAAAGAATAAGGCTACCAAATCTTCTTTTAAATCCATCAACATTGTAAGTACCACTCGACCTTTGCAATTACTCCATATGGATTTATTTGGTCCCAGTAGAGTAGCCAGTCTTGGCGAAAAACTCTATGCTTTCATTATTGTTGATGATTTTTCAAGATTCATTTGGGTTTTCTTTCTTGCAAATAAAAATGATACCATTTCAATTTTTAAAGTTTTTGCTAAAAAGGTCCAAAACGAAAAAGACTACATGATTACTCGTATCCGAAGTGATCATGGTGGCGAATTCGAAAAATCTGATTTTGAAAAGTTTTGTGATTTAAATGGCTTTAATCATGAGTTTTCTTGTCCTAGAACTCCTCAACAAAATGGTATTGTGGAGTGAAAGAATAAGACTCTTGGCGATATGGCTAGAGTCATGCTAAATCAATTTTCTCTTTTAAAATATTTTTGGGCAGAAGCCGTCAACACAGCGTGCCATGTTTTGAATAAGGTTTTGATTCGACCTATTTCAAAAAAAACACCCTATGAGCTTTGGTTTGGTAGAACTCCAAATATTTCTTACTTTCGAGTGTTTGACTGTCGCTGCTTTATTCTGAATACCAAAGACAACTTAGGCAAGTTTGATGCCAAACCTGACGAAGGTATTCTTCTTGGTTATGTTGCCAAGAGTAAGGGATATAAAGTGTTCAGCAAACACTCCATGATTATTGAGGAGTCTACTAACGTAACTTTTGATGAGGACAATAGTACAGCTATCATTCCCAATGATGATGAACCATCAACTTCCACTCCTATGGATACACCACCGAAAACCAGTTCTCTGGAGAGCTTACCAAAGAAGTTTCAATTCAAACTTGGTAATATGTGAGGTATCGAAAGGGGTAACTACTCGATCTTCTTTAAGAGATTCTATTGCTAGTACTGCTTTATTTCTCAAATTGAACCTAAAAATATTTTAGAAGCTTTTAACGATGAATTTTGGATATCTGCAATGCAAGAAAAACTCAACCAATTTGAACAAAATTAGGTTTAGAAACTTGTTCCTAGACCTGCTGATCAATCAATCATTGGTACCAAATGGATTTTTCGTAACAAAGTTAATAAGGACGGTTCGATCACTCGCAACAAGGCTCGTCTCTAGCTCAAGGATACAAACATGAGGAGGGTATCGACTATGATGAGACATATGCTCATGTTGCACGAATTGAATCTATTTGAATGCTTTGCATCTTTGCAAATTTCCAAAACTTTAAACTTTTTCAAATAGATGTGAAAAGTGATTTTCTAAGTAGTTTTATTAAAGAAGAGATTTTTGTCAAGCAACCCCTGGTTTTGAAAATCACAAATTTTTTGACTATGTTTTTAAACTTAAGAAAGCTCTTTATGGCTTCAAACAAGCTCATCGAGCTTGGTATGAACGCCTTAGTACTTTCTTACTTGATAAAGATTTTTCAAAAGGGAAAATTGACACTACACTTTTCATAAAATTCCTTGATGACACTGTTTTGTTAGTACAAATCTATGTAGATGATATCATATTTGGGTCTACTAATGAGGGTCTATGCAAAGATTTTGCCAAGTGTATGCAGAACGAGTTTGAGATGAGCATGATGGGGGAGCTCAACTACTTCCTTGGACTACAAATCAAACAATATCCGCAAGGCGTCTTCATCATTCAGTCGAAATATACAAAGGATATACTGAAAAAGTTTGAGCTTGACAACATCAAACCTATCAGCACTCCTATGGCTACTACAACAAAGCTCGAACCTGATGAAAGTGGCAAACCAGTCGATCAAAATAAGTATCGAGGTATGATTGATAGTCTATTGTATTTAATTGCAAGTCGTCCCGATATTATGTTTAGCATTTGCTTATGTGCTAGATATCAAGCTAATCCTAAAGAATCACACATGATCGCTATTAAGAGTATCTTTAGATATCTTAAAGGAACAATTACGGTAGGCTTGTGGTATCCCAAAACCACTTCCTTTGACTTAATCGGATATTTCGATGTTGATTTTGCGGGATGCAAAGTCGACCGTAAGAATACCAGCGGCACGTGTCATTTGTTAGGAAAGGCTTTAGTCTCATGGTTTAGCTAGAAGCAGAATTCTGTCTCACTATCCATAACAGAAGTTGAGTACATCGCAGCTGGTCGTTATTGCGCACAGATTCTGTGGATGAAGCAAACTCTTGAAGACTATAACTTACTATTCAAGCACATACCTATTTTCTGTAATAATACTAGTGTAATAAATTTGAACAAGAACCCAGTATGTCACTCACGCACAAAGCATATAGAGATTAGACATTATTTCTTGCGTGATCATCAACAACACAATACTATTAACTTAGAATTTATTGACACTGAACATCAGCTAGCAGATTTCTTTACAAAACCACAAGCCGAAGAGCGCTTCAATTTTCTTCGTCGAGAGTTAGGAATTTTGGTTTAAACTGTCATACAATAAGTTGTACCTGCGTAAATAACGGTTATAACGTACATCATTCATGGTAACATTATTTTGGGTACAAGCCGAAAGAGCCCTTCTGACAACAAAGCGTAAAAGCTTAAGCAACACGATGCACTAGTCTTCGGACTACCGCTAGCTAGGATCCGGCCCCTATAGCTAACCTAAAGCAGCTTCACTGTGATGATCATCATTTTAAACAATATTTATTATATGGCTACACTATTTTTATGGCTTGTAACATTCAATATTTCAAATTCAAGATTTTTTCTATCAAAAATGTCTTTTAAAACCATTTTTTGTTCTGGAGCCAAAGCCACAGAACTCGGGCCGAACTCTGTCCTACACAGAGTTCGGGCCAAACACTGTGTGCATGCTTCCAGAACACCCAGCTGCTCCTGGCCATCCAATTTTTGATCTGACGGCCACGATTTAACCCTACATGCTAGCCCTAATGCTCATATATCCAAACTATCTCTCTCACACATCACTTTTCTCTTCTTCTACCTCCCTCAAAACCCTTTCCCCTCAAACCCTAATCCTAGAAAACTCAATTCTTAGGGCTATCTTTCCCCAAACTCAAGATTTAAGGGTTTTTGGTGGATCTCTTCCATCTCCAACTACGTTTGTGAGGTATAACTCCTATTTTTTATCTCTTTCAAATTCATCTTTTCATTATCAATGGCTCCAAAGTTATTTTGTAGAGGAAAGAGGTTGAGAAGTGAGGGGGCATCTTCATCTAACCCTCCTCCTCCTCCTCTTCCTCCTCTTCCTCCTCTTCCTCCGAGTCATCCTTTGTTCAATCCACCACCTCCATCAAACCCTAACACCTATAATGAGCAAATTTTTGTCTTATTGGATGCATCCAATGAGTGGTACACGGACTTTCGCTCACGTAGTGTGTTTTCGGGCCATCCGATAAACTTTATAATTTTTTCGGCATATGGCACACTTTTTCATGATTTATGCCTAGATGAACTCGTCACAACTTCATCTCTTGTCTATCTTAATGACATATAGATGTTTTACTGTAATTTAACTCATGGCGACACTAGGATTTATTCTCATGTCGTCGACATTGACATATCTTTTGACGATTTCGAACTTGCCGATTACCTTGACCTCCCGGAACCCAACACTTAGAAAAAACTTGTTGATGCCCGATAGTTCAAATTTTTCGATGATACCACTCTTGAGGGTTTCAAGGATGCATTGTGTTCTCCTAACACACATCCTCGCAAGCTTCGAGCCAAATATCTCAACAACTATTTTTATGAACTCCATCGGATCATCTTTTTCTCGATCTTGACCAAAGCGGGATCTACCGATGAAGTCACTTATCTTAAGATATTGGCTCTATATCATCTTCACTTTTGTCTTTCGTTCAACTTTCCTCGCACGATGATGGATTGGATGATTCGTGCGAGACCAAAACCAAAATCCTTGGTCTATGTCATGTACCTTCCAAAGATTTTTCGTGCCTTCAACATCCCTCTTGATGACTGTCAGTTTCTACCTACTCTTGTCTCTCTGTCCAAGGCACATAGTACTATTGCTGCTGCTGCATCCTCTGATGCTCCTGAGCCCGAGCCTCCTGCTACTCTTGATTCCATCCAGGCGATGTTGCACGATCACTTCCGTTTGGAAGTCGATCGCTGGACCCAGTTGGACTACCGCACCACCCTTCAGATGAGTGCTATAAGCAACTCGCTGCACGACCTCTAGTACACCCTGGCCACCCATCCTACTATGTCGTTCCCTATCGTACGGGACCCTTCTCGCGAAGGATACCGTATTGACGACACATGGGTCAGGCGGTATCTAGACCCGAACGTGGCCTTTGTTGACCTTCGTCGCTCTGTCAGCGACCCTTCAGACTCTGCTGGTCCATCTCGTGCTCCATGATGGTCGTGGTTTATTACCTGCTGATGCTGCTGATGTTAGGCTATAGTTTCATTTTGCTTTATGTAGTAGTTTTTAAAAACTTTGAGTTGTAGTATTTATATTTCCTTCATGCATTGTATTTCTTTCAAAACTATATACTTTGGTTCAGTATTAAGGTATAAAACTGCTAGTACTTTCTCTCTTTATGGTTATGGTTCCTAGTTGTGTGATTGCATATATTCACTTTGTCTATTTTTATGGGGGAGCCATTATTTTATTTTGCTAAAAGACAAAGGGGAAGAATACTTGATATTTACTTTGGGAATACTTGATATGTGCTTTGAGCTTCTATATATTTTGTTGTGCTTGCTTAGATTAGAACTTTTCTTAGGATATATCTATTTGCGGGGGAGCCGACATGTTCATCTACAGGGGAGCTATCATCTTTATTCCATGTGTCCAGGTATGAATGTTGCGACATACAAATATCGTATTTTTGTCAATTATTAAAACAGAGGAGATTGTTGACCCAAACTGGATCGCAATCAACCTAATCTTGATAATTAACAAGACGATATCTATTATAATCCAACTTGACACATCAAGCTCCAAAATAGAACGTCATCACATATCAGTTCAAGACATACTCCATCGACGATTGCTTCGACAGTACTGCTGTTACTTGTACTATGAGTCTGTATTTTTACTTTTTATTGAGTCTAGGCTATTGTAAGTTGAGTCGTACTGAGTATCTCAACCCTAGACTTAATACCCAAGCTCCACCAAACAAACTCTAAAACCTGCCAAGTCCAAAAAGCCCACTTGAACTTTCTGTCCTCTAGGAGACAGAGTTCGGGCCGAACTCTGCCCCACACAGAGTTCGGACCGAACTCTGTCTGTCACGACCCGCACCCGCTTTTCGGATACGAGACGTGTCCAAGCCAGCCTACGCCGCAGAGTCGACGGTAGAACGCTGTCAAGCCCGCAAGAAAATAAATGCTCAAAAATAAACATTTGATGCTCATTCACATTTCTAATTTATTACAACATTTACAACATTTAAATTAAAGGAAATACAAGATTTTACAATTAATGAGAATTGGTACAACTGCTATATATCTATTTCTAGGTTGGCCTCAGCATATCCAAGTCTTCCCCGTGCTAAGAGTGATCGCGGCTAAACCTGAAAAATGTTGGTTTCCAGTCAGAAATGGAACAAGTACACAAACCGACGGCAATGCAAAACACAATAGAATTAACAAGACATGAGAATAGCATATGGAATATGAAAGCTAGTAAGAAAACTGATGACATAGCACGATAGAGAAGTAAACAAGGAAAAACTAATAAAAGACATCTATCTAGGTGGTGTGAAATATTCGTTTTGACATGTGGACGGCTAGGGGGTAAATAAGGCACACTGCACGTGTCGTGCGCAGCGGCTAGCATTCACGAGAGACACTGGGATAGTTCTGGGTAGTCCACATGTATACTGAGATATTTTCCCTCCCGACAACTCCGTGTGACAAGCGTGTCAACAAGCAGCAAGATATATGTATAGACATGAAATGAAAAGACTACTATGAATCGGAAAGCAATCAGAAAGTGCACTTGCCTGAGGTCCTTAGCTGGGGAAACAACCATCTTGTTGGGTCCACGGTTATCTCATTAGCCTAAGATTGATGGGAAGGAGTCCCAAGTTAGCAAAAGAACTAGTAATACAATTAGATCGGTCATGATCAAGGCTAATATAATTTTATAGAGATTTCGAGAAGAAATGATCCTATTAATAATATATAGCCCAAACTATTTATTTTATACTAAAGACTTCAAAAGCCTAATAACAAAATCCCTTTATTATTCTGTAGCCCAAATGTTTATATAAGACTAATTAATAGATATGCTTAATAAAATATCTTATAGAAAATATTCCTTACAAAGAACTAGGAATACATTTATAGATATTAAGTCCAACAATATACTATTAACAAATATATACTTATAGATTTTTAAAGAGTATTATAGAAACCAATATAATATACAAAGTCCCCAAATCTATATGGGCCCAAAAGCTATATTTAAGTTACCGAAAATAATAATATATTTCTTTTAGGGCTTATAACCCAATCTTGAAATTACAATTAGCCACAAAGCTATATACTATATTTAGTCATAATATAATTAAAGGTATATATATATATATATATATATATATATATATATATATATATATATATATATATATATATATATATATATATATATATAATATAGATTTTACATGTAACAATATTATTAATAAGAAATTAATATTATCACTACTTTTTAAATACTAATTAATACCGTATTTATATATCTATTCATATACTTATACTAATACCTGCTAATACCAATATACATATGCAGATATTTTGATAATAAAATGCAAAGGCCCAAAAGCTCTATACAAAAATAATATGTATAAGTCTATATATTTACTTAATGCAAATGAAACTGGGCCTTAAGTCCAGTCCACGAAAATAACCATTCTACAATGGGCTTCAAGCCCATACAACTTTCTGCCCAAAATATATATATGTAAATATATATACATATTTTAGCCCAAAAGTATTTAGTCCCATTGAAACTTATACTTATAGATATATAATATTTTTAATAATTATATAATAACTATGGTAATAGCAAGGATATTTTATACTAATAGTAGATTAGATGTATGTAACCAATTAATAATAATAAAATGAAAAATACTTCCACTGTCTCCAATCATAATGCTTATTAATGATTCACTGAGAGAGGAAGAGTCATAAATATTATATATGGGTAGTACTAAACCTACACTTACATTCTGATATTTAATAAAATAAAATAATATATTAACAATTAAACAAATGGCTGCATTGAATGGAGTGGAAGGAAACAATCAATAACAATAGAATGAATAAATGTAATATTTGCTAATGGTTGGAACTCACCAGCACTTTAGTAAAGAGCTGTTGGCTTTCCCCTTCTTCCTTACTCGGTTAGCCAATTTTCTATAAACCTACCATCGTAACATAAGGGGGAGAGAGAGCATAAGAGTTTGGAAAGAGAAGGGAGAGAGCGAGAGGGCTGATCGAGAAGGCGAGAGAGAGAGAGAGAGAGAGAGAGGGGATGAGAAGACTCACCGGAAGAAGGGCTCCGACGCGGGGGTTGCACAGGATTTGGAGGCGAGTGCCGGTGGCCGGGATGAAATCCGATGGAGAAGTAGCCACAATCGGCGCCTGGAGCTGCGGCGGTGGAGGTGTCGACTCTGGCGGCCGGATGGGTCTATGAAGTGCGGCTGCTCTCGAGTTCGAGAGGCATCCGAGGTCGAGGATCTGCGGTGATCGGCTACGGGAAGTGGTCAGGGACCGATGCGGCGACTCCGTAAGCTTGGCACAGCGGAGACGCTGCTGCGAGCTGTCACCGGCGACGCTCATAGGCGGTCATTCGTGGCCGCCCGCCTGGATGGAGAGCAGACGTTTGCGGCTCGTCGGCGGTGCTCTGCTGGTTCGTCAGCCCTGGCCGCCGGGGTCGGGTTGGTGGCAGGCACGCGCACGATTGGACGGCGCCGGACCCGCTCTCGACAGCAGTCGACGGTGGATGGTCAGAGAGGTTAGGGTTCCTCTCTTCTTTGTTTTAGTATGGTGTCGGGTTGTTGACTCGTGTTTGGGGATGATGGTGACGATGATGCAGTTTTCTGGTGAGGTGGTCGACGAAGGATGAGTATTCGTGGTGGTGGGATTTTGGTGGTGTAGGTGATGGTGGTGTATGGTTGTGGCGGTGCTGATGTTGTATGTGGTGGCATTATCGATGGTCGGTTGCTGTATCGACACACATGGCATGGCCAGAAGGAAGGAGACGGATGGTCACTATGGTGGACAGTGGTGACGGGGTGGCTGGGGAGTTCGATGGATCATGTCTGGGTCGGACACATAAATCTGTTTGTAGTTTGTAATATTGATATAAGATAAAAATGACACGGACGCATGGGTCCGGACACGATGATAGTTGGGATACGACGAAGGTAAATGAGAGGCTGGGTGGTGATGGCAGTTGGTGTTGGTTTTGTGGAATTATCTCGGTTGGGGAAAGCTAGTTCTCCTTAAATAGGAGAAGACTTGCGCTTAAAATTCTAATTAGATAATGACTAGAATATCTAAGAGTGCGTTTGATTGCAAGGTGAAAAATGTATGGAAAAGAAATTAATTCAATGGAATTATTTTCCTAGGAAAAAAATTTCATGGAATTTTAAAAAAAATTCATGGAAAACTTAATTTGGGTGTTTGATTGGCATTATTTTCCACGGAAAATAGTTATTTTCCATGGAAAATGATATTTTCCTATGGGTTGGACAAGTTTCATTTTCCACCATTTTAGATGGAAGTATGGAAAATGATAGTTTTTTGGAAAATAATTCCATGGAAAATATAAGCTATCAAACACTACAATTGGTGGAAAATTTGTGATGGAAATATTTTCCATGGAAAAATAGCCCAATCAAACACAGCCTAAGTAGATAAGTCTTCTCCCCTTCAAATGAATTTAAAACAAATTTCAATCTAATCGCTACCATATAAATATTAATAATAATATCTAAAGTGTATATTCATTAATATCGATTAATTTAAATCAAGAGAGAGCTTAAAATAATCCAATCTAATCGATATCTGTTAGTAGGTAACAATATCAATTAGCACCGTTTACTTCACATCTAAAATTTAAAATAATCTAAGCGACAACATGATATCTTCGAAAAAATATTTAATGCCATCTCATAATTTAAGACATATAATTCAAATCAAATTAAATAATTGATTACTATGAATAATATTTGGAAACATATTTTTATTAGTCAAAATCATATATAAAATCTTTCCATTGAATAAAATTATTTATGATCTCCGAAACCATTTCAAAAATATTTTAAAAGCCCAATAATTATTAACCGAATATTTTTATGAAAATAATAAGATTTCACGGATAAATATTTCTTACAAAAATAAATGGTAATCATAAATTTTATAAGTAGTTTGAAGCACAAAATTAATGAAAAATATCTTATACTAAATTTTAAGGAAATATTCACTTTAAATCACGCGAAGTAAAATAAACCAATTTCGTTGAAAATTACTTTCAACCTAATATTGAACATAAATTGACAAATCACTTTGTCTATAAAATATTTATAATCTCTATAAATTTCTTTTTAAAACCAAACCATTTGAAAGTCCAAACTAATAATCTAGGCATAAAATAACGAAGATAAATTAGTATTTTAAATTTAAACTAGTTTTTGATAAAAGCGTAAATCAAACAAATCGTTCACAACGTCTCGACGACATTATCTTTAAGCACAATAAATATAATAAAATAAAATTTTTGAAAATTTTGGGAGAAGGAGTTACATTGTCCCCTTAATTTTATGACCTAATTTTTATGGCTTGCTAGTTGCTAGTTGTCCAACGGCTAAATATTTGAATATTTGGGACAGACTTCTGGCCGAACTCTACCTATCTGGACTACTATATATAGGCCTTGATTTCTCTAACTTTCAATCATCCAATCTTCTCATCTTCTCTTCTCCTATAGCCTATACATTCAAGAGCTTAATCTTCTCATCTAACTAGCCACAAAACTTCACAAACCCCCAAGGTGCTCAGTGTGAGTCAACTAGAAGTTTGTGTGCAAGAGTTTCAAAAGAAGTCACTTGAACAATTCTAAGTCTCGCCATCTGTGAATCTGTAAGAAGTTGGCGTGCTTTTCTGAGTAAAGGCACGTGGTTGTACGCTATTTCACAAATAGTTGATTTCAATCCTGAGCTAGAGTTCTTAGACCTGGACTAGTCCTCCACGAGAGAAACCAGGTTAAAAACTGTTGTGTCTACGTATGCTTCTCTGATTTCTATTTCTATTCCGCACTTATACTCTGATTATTATTTCTGTTGGGTGGACTTGAATAGAATTATTTTTTTAATTGGGTATTATCGACACATACTTTATTCATCCTCCTCTAGAGTTGCCTACGGGTACTTCAACGACATGGTGTGAAGATTGTGAAAGTAAGGTTTGAAGATTTTGGAGGAGAAAACCTAGATTCAAAAGTGAGCAGCGTACGGAAGAAGAGGAAGAATCGAAACGTTTTTTTAAGAGTAGGTTTCGTGGGTATTTTCAATAAATTAGAAGGGAAAAAAAAGGTCATTTCGAACCCTTTTATATATTTTTTGCTAATTCTGGGCACGCGATAAAATGTTATTTTGTGGTAGATTTTTCATAAAACTTTTACATTTTTTGGACATTTGATACATTTTTTCCTATTATTTTATATTTATTTTTAGAGTATATATACAGAGTTGTGAATTATTACTAACAATACTACCCAGTATCCGATAATCTACTACAGTTATAATCATTGCTTTGTGTCATTTAGGCTGATAGCTTTCTTCGGATACGTCATTAATGTCTAACAAAAAATTAGTATCCCATATTGTGAGATCAACTATCAGGAAAGGTAATAACAGATCAAATTCAATGTTCTTCCGTTTGTATCATCGAAGAGTTCCTAATAACTTATAATAGCAAGACTGCCTCATAGGGCTTTCCTTAAAGGTCTCTGTTTAATGCTCTATCATCTTCCTTATCTAAATTCTTACTAAATCATGTCTTTTTCTTGTTATTGTAACTTAAATTTTGTGGATGTATATTATAGGTTAATAATGATAATAGTTATGTTGTATGATAGATAACGTACAATCGTCGATACCACGACGTAAGCTGGACGTACCCATATTTCCTTACCTGAGTATTCGAGAGTGGAGTATAACATGTTTTTACGGTGGTCCACGCATGTCAAGTCTTTACAACTAGTGTGATGTCATGGTTAGTACCTCAAATTAGGAGTACTATCTGTGAGCTTGAAATTAGGATTGTTATAAGAATTGGAGAGGATCTAGGAGAAATTGATATCATCCACAGCTAGGATTTCTACCCAATCAGTCTGACTCATCTCTAATCACCTATTTCTTATATGCATCATACTTGATCATGTCATTGATCTCTTCGAATTGTTTGATTCTACCTTTCTAACCATGTTTGCCTTATCTCTTTCAGTTGGTTGTGGGTTGAACTATTAGTGAATTGTATTTTTACCATTATAGTTAAATAGTATTTGTTTACTTGCTTAAGATACTTGCATAATCCTAATATTTTCTCTCTATATGGATACCCTTGTGATTGGTCAGTATTCTTACCGTGGATTAGGAGTAAACTTTGTGGATTGATTGTTGCATTACACTAAGGATCGATCTAGACCGGAACCTTTGGTAACCAATGCAGATTCACACCAAACGTACATGTACTACGGTACGACATATAGGATGGATGATCGTATGCCCACGGCACGAGATTCCACATAGGTTAATTAGCTAACTTAAAATATGTACAATCATTGAAAGGGAACAGGATTCTGATATCGTGCATTTGTTGGTCAGTCATCGAATACTAAGGTATCATCCACCTTGGTGGAGCACAGTATCCATCATCTATTATTTTTGTTGACCCAATATTTACCCTATAGTCTATGCGTTGGCCAATCCCGTTTTGATGTCGCATATTATGAGGATTCCTATTTTACATTACTGGGATAACTCATATATTAATCTAGCAAGTCGTAGTAACTATTTAGTCGATTTATTAAACTGATTGATTGTATATATTATGGGTGCTGGGACCATTACTGAGTGTTGTTATTGACCCAGTGCCTTCATAGGAGTGGCACCATGGACTATTATATATATTTTTAGTCTATGGGTTGGCCTCTCCCGTTTCGGCATCGCATATTATGAGGATTCCTATATTGCATTACTGGGGTAACTCATATATTAATCTAGCAAATCGTAGTAACTATTTGGCCGATTTATTATACTGACTGATTGTATATATTATTACCTACACATAGCTTGGTAACGACTCTGTGATGCCGTAGTACTTTACCTTTTGTCCTTGTTTGATGTTGAAGTGGATTACTGTCTCGATGATAGAATATAGACACATGAGTACTTTGCTCTTAGGACTTCGCCATCTAAGACAGAATAAAGAAGAAGATCTAATCGAGGAGTCGTCAACTTTGGTTAGGGAGATTGCTACGGGTTGGTGAGTGATCTCAATTGTAATCTTCTATTATTATTTTTGAGTGTGGTGAGGGGGTTGAACCTATTAGGCAAAGGGTTCAACATTATTTTTGTCAATCTTGTAACTTCATCTAAGTTATAGAGATTGGGATTTGTCCATGTGACATAGTCATCGTCATATACTTATTTTTATCTTGTGCTTGGCGTCCGTTAGACGGAGGTTGGTTTGATCAGAGCTTTAGAGGTTCTGGCAACCATGTCTATGGAGCATATGAACACTCGTATGATTATCCTCACAGAAGAAAATTGGACTATTTCAAAGCCAATGATGGAGGATCTACTCTGGTGCAAGGATTTACATGGTCCGTTGGAGGGCGACAGCACAAAGCCAACGGACAAAGCCGCTGAAGACTAGAAACGATTGAATCGGAAGGCCATTGGATTCATTCGCCAATGGTTGGATGATTCGGTGTTTCACCACGTGTCCATAGAGAGTTCGGCAAAAGCATTGTGGGAGAAGCTATATTCGCTGTATGAAAGGAAGACGGTTGGCAACAAGGCATTTCTTATTCGCTAATTCGTCAACTTGAAGTACACGGAGGGTGCCCCAGTGGCACAACATCTGAACGAGGTTCAGAGTATCATCAATCAACTGTCTGTGATGAAGATGGTGATTAATGATGAGCTTCAGGCCCTACTGCTCTTGAGTTCACTGCCGAAAAGCTGAGAGACATTGGTGGTATCAGTGAGCAACTCCGTGCCTGATGGAATTGTTATGATGGAACTAGTCAAAAATAGCTTGTTGAATGAGGAGGTCCGGTGCAAGTAAGTAGAATCTTCGTAGGAGTCCGCTCGGGTTACTTCCTACGGGAAAAGAAGATCCAAGTCACATGCGAGGACAGGGGAGTTCTCAGGATCTTACGATTATGGACCGCAAGGAGGGCTACTATTTCTGTGGCAAAAGGGGTCATATCAAAAGGAACTGCATGAAGCTCAAAGCTGAGAAGGCCAAAGACAAGGACGATCAGGAGGATCCCATGGCGTTTGGAGATATCATCATCGCAATGACCGACGCAGAGAAACCGTGTGGCATGTGTCATAATGGCGGCTGGGTCATGGACACGGGGGCATCGTATCACGCCACTCCCCATAGGAGGATCTTCACGTCATACCGTGGCGGCAGGTTTGGACGTATGAAGATGAGCGACAAGGGGACGACTGCAGTTGTAGGTATCGGTGATGTGCACTTGATGACGTAGTTTGGTGAGAAGCTCGTCATCAGGGGTGTGCGACATGTACCAAGTTTGTGCTACAACTTGGTTTCGATAGGGAGGTTGGTAGATGATGGTTGTCGCAGTTTATTTGGGGACAAAGATTAGATGCTTGCGAAGGGTTTCCAACAGCTGGCTCGAAAAGATTAATGTTGTGGCATGTACAGGCTCAAGCCGCTAAGTTGTACATGCAGACCACAGACACCGGATGAAGGCTCGAGGGGTGTTCGACAGCAGGTGGATCATCGAGAACTTGCTGATACGAGGCTTCTAGATGCTTTGAGGGTTACGGAGGATTCGATTCGTCGAGACAAAGCGACGGATGGTGATGAGTCAAAGATTGAGGCTCAGTCTGCCAGACTTATGACAGTTGGTCGGTCTCCAGGTAGGGGTTGCTCTACGAATCCAGTTTTGGCGACATGTGGTTCGCTAAAGCTTCATGGAATGACATCGGTTTTAGCAGTTCAAAGCTAGGAAGGAGATCAAGGTTTATAGTAAACTCAATCTGAGGTAGGAGCATCATCATTCATACAGTTCAGGGGGAGCTGTGGGTCATCGACGACATGCACAGTACGTGATATTCTTCTCGAGGACGCATGTGTATGGGGGAGCTTCAAGTTCGTATACGAAGGTGGACAGGTTCAGGAGTTTGAATCTCGGGAGAACTGCAACGTCCGCTTGGTTGGGTCAGCCAAGGGTGAAGAAGCTCATCGAAAATTTAACACTTTTCGGTGGAAAACGAAAGTCAGGGACAGGCATCAAGACTTACGGTGAGACTGATCGCCAGGGACTTCGGTCTTTGTCACGCCCCAGAACCAGAATACTAGAGAGCGAGAGAATGACTCAGCCAGCTACGTATTACGGGTAGATGAATACCGTATAATACGATCAATGCTGTCTAACCAGACGAGGGGGTGCATACTACATGAAAGTCTTACTATAGTCATTTCACATCTATTGTCTCAATCATTCAAAACAAGAAACAGAAATAGAGAACATGTAAGATAAAGCAGTAAGGCGTCCCAAACGCTCAGTCAAAATATTCTTGATATCTGGCTTTACAAAACATAGCCAGATGATGTAGAAAAGTATACACAATTGTTATCAGCTGCAGTCTGACTTAATTACAATTATGCAAAAGTAAGTACAAGACAATCCGACTAACATGTCGGTGCCAAACGGCAAGGTATAAAGTAAGTAACAAAACGAGCGGGGAGGTAAGGAACCCACTCGAGTCCTCCTGCGATCATTCCTCTAGTATTGACCATCTTGGAGGTAGAAGTAAGCTGAGTCCTCGGGAACCGGCTCTAAATCTGGCCATGCAAAACCAGAGAGGTTAGACCTCCAATAGCAAGTACCACAAGGAAGCACGATATGAGGAATTAAAACCAGTAATAAGAGAATATAATAATAGATCTCTGCTTTCCACTAGGATTCACATAACATCACGACACTTCGAACCAACCTCCCAACCAAACAAGGACAGAAGTTGGCCCGTCACGTCCTGACATTCTGATCATCTTAGTTAGGCAACAGAGTAGATACAATACACAAACAAATCATCTTTGAACGGCCAATCAATTCCTACGGCTTGCTATTGTGAGTCCCAAGTTATCCTGGAATTATGCAATTAGGGATTCCTCAGTTCTTACTATGTGCAAGCAAGGCTAGTCTATCCAATCAATCAATTGCGCCAATCATGTAGTTAGACGAGTCCCAACGGGACGCCCGCCGTTATAGCATGTACAATAATATAAGCAGATACCGTTCCCTGCCCGTGTGACAGATTTATCGTATCTGTGGGAACCAGCAGGCCCGTCGGGCACTTAATAGTCCCAAGGGGGCTGCCATGTAAGAACTCGGGAATCCATTCTCTCCATGCCATCATTATTTTATTTAACTTAATAGTCTCTACGTTGAGTGAAGTTCCATGCCGTGGATCATGGTCATTCAATGAGTACTTTCGTACAGGGTACGATATGCGCAACTCTACAACGATACCCGTGCGGCTATGTTATAGGTCTTACATAGCGTAATGCAACAATCAAATCTAACCACGGAGTAATTATGCCTTGACCATAAAGTACACATGCTGTTTTTGTAAGATAAAGAAATAAATAAAAATGAATAATTTGAAGCCTGCATGTGCATGTATGCCAATATTCGGGATCGGCTAATCGAGTACCATAGTTCATTACATGAACGTGTCTCATTCATTTCATTCAATAAGACAACTAGCCAGTCTCTTAGTTCCAACTAGGAACGCATGATCAATTAGTCAAGATACCCATTATTATCAATGGTGTCAAGGCATAAAGGTCAATTAGTATTAAGCATGGTCCAGTCCATAACTAGTATAAAATAGTTGGTAATATATTCTTGAATCCAAGAAAAAGATCAACAAATTCATGTTGGGAGTTGAAAGAAATCCTAGCCACAATTCAGTTAATTATGACATATAACAGTCAGAAACAACCAAATTATGCATATGCGGCCTATTCTGTGACATGCATGCAACTGCGACACCATATGCGCCTACTGCGACATGATATGCGCCTCATGTGGCTCAACTGCGACATGATGTGCGCCTATCGCGACATGCGCCTCATGTGGCTCAACTGCGACATGATATGCGCCTACCGCGACATGTGCCTCATGCAACATGCGTCTACTGCGACATGCGCCTCAATGCGGCTCATGCACGACATGATATGCGGCTACTGTGACATGCTGTGTGCCTTCCGTGACATGCGCCTCATTGCAACATGCGCCTACTGCGACATGCGCCTTCTGCGACATGCTGTGTGCCTTCCGCGACATGCGCCTCATTGCAACATGCGCCTACTGCGACATGCGCCTTCTGCGACATGCTGTGTGCCTTTCGCGACATGCGCCTCATTGCAACATGCGCCTACTGCGACATGCGCCTTCTGCGACATGCTGTGTGCCTTTCGCGACATGCGCCTCATTGCAACATGCGCCTACTGTGACATGCGCCTTCTGCGACATGCTGTGTGCCTTCCGCGACATGCGCCTCATTACAACATGCGCCTACTGCGACATGCGCCTTCTGCGACATGCTGTTCGTGCTGCAGATGAATATAGGAACGAACCAAAAAGTATTTGCCATAACTTCCACAAAATAAATCGAAATCTAACTTTTCAAAAGCCAAACTTTAGTAGAATCAAATTCTCTACAACATGGAACCACTTAATTTCGAAAACAACAATGTTTGATAGATCAAAACCCTAAATTTCATATGAAAACCAAAACTATGAAAACCAAAACTTAAAACTTAGATCTACACCCAACCATCCATGGAAAACAAAAACTTCAAGACCTAAACTTGTAGAGGAAGAGAAGATGAATAACATAAACTAAAAATAATTGGGGATACATGAAATCCCTCATGGTGTACAAGATGTACTTGCCTCTCCAAATGGGTTAGGGTTTGGTGGAGGAGTAAATGTGAATGAATGAAGAGAGAGAGTGGAAGAAGAACTTTTATATCAAGGTCAAGTGGATCTCCACCATTCATTCTCTCCACCAAATCCAAGCCATCCATTCCTTTCCATGTTGAACCAAACCGAACCAAGTTGGTTTCCCATGAACCGAAATGAACCAAGAGCCAAGAAAAAACAGAAAATAAAATACAAAAAATTAATAAGCGCAAATTTAAATACAAAATAAATGCATGATAAATATTGAATAAGTACATTCAAGAAGTACACGTATAAAATACTTTATTCTAGGAACGGGGAGTGACATCTCAACCCTCCTTAGAAAAATTCCGTCCTCGGAATTTCAGATCCAAGCAGGACAGAAATGTCGGAGCTAAACTAATACAAGCAATTCTAATGAGCAAGCAATCATTTTACCATATCAAAAAGCAAGTACTATATATATGTAAATTCATCAATCCACGATATCAAGTAGTTCTACCCATAAGGTGATAAGTATGAAGAATCAGGACAATCAAGGTATGCAGAAAGAGATATACCTTGTGAGTCAAACAGGTGTGGATACCGTGATCGGATATCATCCTCAGGTTCCCACGTTGACTCTTCCAATGAGTGATGACCCCAAGCAACACGGACAAGACTAATTGTTCGGTTCTTGAGTATCTTCTCTCTTCGGTCCAAAATGGACACAGGCTGTTCCTCGTAAGACAGGTTGGTACCAACAACCAGCTCAGAGTGATCGAGGACATGGCTTGGGTCCGATACATACCTACGTAATTGAGATACATGAAACACGTCATGCACCTCTCGTAACGAAGGTGGGAGGGATAAACGATAAGCAACATCGCCTATCCTATCAAGAATAACAAAGGGTCCTACGTATCGCGGACTCAACTTCCCGCGAACGCCAAATCTAATGACCCCACGGGTAGGTAAGATCCGCAAGAACACGTGGTCCCCAACAGAAAACTCTAGCGGCCTACGATGCTGGTCCGCCCAATGACGATGCCGGTCCTGTGCAACTCGAAGTCGCTCTCTAATTCCCTTAACCACTTCAACCGTCTGAACAATCATTTCTGGGCCTAACATTTTCCTCTCTCCGATATCATCCCATGCAAACGGTGACCTACACTTCTTACCATATAGTGCCTCGAATGGCGCCATCTGGATACTGGCTTGATAACTATTATTGTATGAGAACTCAACTAAGTGCAGGTGGCTTTCCCAAGATCCTCCAAAATCTAGAGTGCAAGCTCGCAATATGTCTTCTAAAGTCTGAATCGTCCTTTCTGATTGCCCATCCATCTGCGGATGGTAAGCCATGCTAAATCTTAACTTGGTACCCAGACTGTGATGTAAGCTCCTCCAAAAATGTGATGTAAAGCGGGTATCTCGATCCGACACAATACTGACAGGGACTCCATGCTGCCTGACTATTTGTTGCATATACAACTCTGCCAACTTTTCTGTAGATTGCCCTACTCTGAAAGGAAGAAAGTGTGCCACCTTTGTAAGCCGATCTACTATCACCCAAATAACATCTTTACCACTTGGTGATCTCGGTAAACCGGTCACAAAGTCCATTGTAATATGCTCCCATTTCCATTCCGAGATAGGAAGCGGTTGCAATAATCCAGCTGGCCTCTGCTGTTCTGCCTTCACTTGCTGACATACCAAGCAACGGGAAACAAATCTAGCTATCTCTCTCTTCATCCCGTTCCACCAGAAATACTGCTTGATATCTTGGTACATCTTGGTTCCTCCAGGGTGAATAGAATACTGAGAACTGTGAGCTTCTGACATGACCTCATGTCTGATATCTCCATTAGGCACACATAGACGTGATCCAAACCTAAGCGTACCATCTTCATGAATTTGCATCTCCTTCCTGAGTCCTGACTCACATTCTGCTCTAAGCTTCTGAATCCATTGGTCCTGTGCCTGAGCTGCCTTGATCCTGCCTACCAAGTCGGATTGAACTTGCAGACTTGTTAGAACTCCTACTTCACTAGGAAGTATAACTTCGATGCCCATCTCCTGAAGGTCTTCTAAAATGTGCTTCTGCGTTGTCAACATAAATGCGTCGCCTCTCTGGCTGAGAGCGTCTGCTACTACATTAGCCTTGCCTGGATGATACTGAAGCTCCATATCATAATCCTTGATCAACTCTAACCATCTTCTCTGTCTCATGTTCAGCACCTTCTGGGTAAAGATGTACTTCAGACTTTTATGATCTGTGTACATCTCCACTCGGTCACCATATAAGTAATGCCTCCATAGCTTCATAGCAAACACTACTGCTGCTAACTCCAAATCATGAGTTGGGTAATTCTTCTCATGGTCCCGAAGCTGCCTAGATGCATATGCTATCACCTTCCCATGCTGCATAAGGACGCATCCAAGTCCTTTACCTGACGCATCACAATATACTGTAAAACCTCCGGGTCCAACCGGTAATGTAAGAATAGGTGCTGATATCAACTTCTGCTTCAACATCTCAAATGATGTCTGACATTCTGCCGACCAAACGAATGGTACATCCTTCCGTGTCAAGCGGGTCATAGGTGCTGAAAGCCTTGCAAAGTCTGATACGAACCTTCTGTAATATCCTGCCAATCCCAAGAAACTCCGCACATCTGCTAAGGTCTTGGGTACTGGCCAACTCTCTACTGCTTCTATCTTCTTGGGATCTACTGCTACTCCTGCTCCTGATACGATGTGACCCAAAAATGAAATGTGATCCGACCAAAACTCACACTTGCTGAGCTTGGCATACAACTGGTTCTCTCTCAGAACCTGTAATACTTTTCTGAGGTGGTCTTCATGCTCCTCTTCACTGGCAGAATATACGAGAATGTCGTCAAGAAATACAACGACAAACTGATCTAAGTATGGCATAAAGATACGATTCATCAAATCCATGAATATCGCTGGAGCATTGGTCAAACCAAACGGCATTACTAAGAATTCATAATGCCCATACTTCGACCTGAATGCTGTCTTGGGAATATCTTCCTTCCGAACCCTCACCTGATGGTACCCTGAACGAAGATCTATCTTGGAGAAAACTCTAGCTTTGCTCAACTGATCAAACAAGTCGTCGATCCTGGGTAGTGGGTACTTGTTCTTCACTGTTGCCGCGTTAAGCTTCCTGTAGTCAATGCACAATCTGGATGACCCATCATTCTTCCCCACAAGTACTACTGGTGCTGCCCATGGTGACACGCTAGCTTGGATGAACTTCTTCTCCTTCAATTCCTCTATGTGCTGATATACCTTGGCCTGCTCTGAATCCGCCATTCTGTAAACCCGATCTGATATGGGTTTAGTTCCAGGTGCCAATTCTATACTGAACTCAATATCTCTAACTGGTGGTAGCCCTGG
Source organism: Iris pallida (assembly GCA_029216955.1). Taxonomy (NCBI): domain Eukaryota; kingdom Viridiplantae; phylum Streptophyta; class Magnoliopsida; order Asparagales; family Iridaceae; genus Iris; species Iris pallida. Next base: position 10,174,010 of record JANAVB010031216.1, on the reverse strand, counting down.
AAGTTCTTCGGGAAATACGTCTAGAAACTCTTCAACTACCTTCGGAATCTGAACTTCTTCCATTGCCGTCACTACTCCCTGCTCTTGTTGAGTTGCCTCTGATCTGACTAAGGTGAATCTCTTCATGCCTGGAATATCAAAAGATACACTCCCTCTACGACAATCTATTGTCATATGACTGTCTTTCAGCCAGTCCATGCCTAAGATAACGTCAAAATTTCCAACAGGAAATTCTATCAACCGGGCAGGTAAGGAATGCCCGCAAACTACGACGCTACACGCTAGAATAACTCTACTAACTCCTACGAGCCCATTGCCAGTGAGTATATTCAACCTCCCTGGTAATGCCTCGAACTCTATTCCTAGCCGTGTTGCAAATTGTGCAGATATAAATGAATGGGATGCTCCCGAATCAAACAATGCTACTGCGGGATATGAGGTGACGAGAATGTTACCTGCCACAACATCTTCCGATGCCAATGCCTCCTCCAAGGACAGAGTGAATGCCTGCCCTCGACCTCCTTGCTGATTCCCATGCTGCGGCCTAGCCTGATGCTGCTGCTGGCCCCTTCCTTGATGATGCTGGGGTGGTCTATGCTGGTGTTGCTGCATCGGCGGTCCCTGCTGCCGAAACATCTGAGCCTGCGGACGCTGTGCCAACGGCCTAACGGCTATTGCTGGTCCTCGATACTGGCCTGCCCCTGGTGCTGGCAGAGCAGGAAACTGCTGCCCTGGTCCTCCTGACCTCGAATTCATGGGACATGTGGTAACCCGATGGTCTGGATTTCCACATATCAGACATAGTCCATTCAATGTCCGACACACATCTCTAGTGTGTCCCATCTTCCCACAATAAGTGCAGCCCACCGGGGGTTGCTGGTTCTTCCTCTGTTGCTGTTGTTGTTGCCTTGGTGGTGCTGGTCCTCGTATCGCCACATCGTGGATACGAATGCCAGTGGATGGTGCTGTTGTTCGGGGCGCTGCTCCCCCTCCTCCTTCAATCTGACTGTGGGATCTCTTCTGACCCCCAGTCCTCACCGCAAGCCTCTGAATGGTGATCTCATGCCTTCAAGTCGCCGTCAATATCTCATCAAAAGTCTGGTAATTGTGCCCCTCGATCAATTGCAAGAGTTCAAGATGAAACCCTTGCTGAAACCTCATGGCCCTTTGGCTCTCTGTTGCTACCATCTCTGGGGCAAATCTACTCAATCTGCAGAACTCCGCTGCATAAGCATCTACAGTCTTGCCAGCCTGCCTGAGGCTGATAAACTTCTGTTGTAGCTCAAACCGTGCCACAACTCCATAGTACTTGGTCTTGAATCTTGCTGTAAAATCGTCCCAAGCCACAGGACGCCTGATGCCTACTTCCTCTGATTCCCACCAATCACGTGCGAGATCCTGAAGTAACAACTTCACTAGATCCACACGTTCTTCTGCTGGTACCTTAGCTGCTGTCAGAATAGCCTCTATATCCTTAAGCCATGCATCTGCTGAGATGGCATCCTCCGTTCCTTCGAAATGGCGGGGGTTGTACTTGCAAAACCTGGCTGATGCTCCTGAATCAGTCCTCGCTCCTCTTTCCAAAGCCGTCTGCAAACCTTGGTTGAGTAGCACATTCTGCTCTTGTAGCTGAGTGTGCATGCGCTGCTGGGCCAACATCTGATGTTGCTGAGTAGCCATCATTCCTCTCATGATCTCCAGAAGGGCTGGTGTGTCCACTTGGGTAGGTGGAACTGTCGGTGGTGGTGGAATGTCCAGATACTGTGATCCAGCTGCTGGTTCTACTATCACTTCTTCCTGGGTAGCCTCCTGAGGTGAGACTGGCCCTTGTTGCCGACCAACCTGGTCAGGTTGTCCATGTTGCTCTCCATGTTGTTGCTGTCCAGCTCTGACATGTGCGAACGAGGTGCCCCTAAGAAAAGGGACAAGAGAACAATCAAACAACCGGACATGAAGGATCAATGAAGTCAAAGGATACCGGAATGTCAAGCAAGGGTTGAGGATAACGAATCATGAGATCAAGAAGGAACACGTGTGATTGAGACATCCTATAAATTAAAAACACCCCACAAGTCTGAAATCAGACCTGCATGGGCCACCACTAAAACCTTGTCACGCCCCAGAACCAGAATACTGGAGAGCGGGGGAATGACTCAGCCAGCTACGTATTACGGGTAGATGAATACCGTATAATACGATCAATGCTGTCTAACCAGACGAGGGGGTGCATACTACATGAAAGTCTTACTATGGTCATTTCACATCTATTGTCTCAATCATTCAAAACAAGAAACAGAAATAGAGAACATGTAAGATAAAGCAGTAAGGCGTCCCAAACGCTCAGTCAAAATGTTCTTGATATCTGGCTTTACAAAATATAGCCAGATGATGTAGAAAAGTATACACAATTATTATCAGCTGCAGTCTGACTTAATTACAATTATGCAAAAGTAAGTACAAGACAATTCGACTAACATGTCGGTGCCAAACGGCAAGGTATAAAGTAAGTAACAAAATGAGCGGGGAGGTAAGGAACCCACTCGAGTCCTCCTGTGATCATTCCTCTAGTATTGACCATCTTGGAGGTGGAAGTAAGCTGAGTCCTCGGGAACCGGCTCTAAATCTGGCCATGCAAAACCAGAGAGGTTAGACCTCCAATAGCAAGTACTACAAGGAAGCACGATATGAGGAATTAAAACCAGTAATAAGAGAATATAATAATAGATCTCTGCTTTCCACTAGGATTCACATAACATCACGACACTTCGAACCAACCTCTCAACCAAACAAGGACAGAAGTTGGCCCGTCACGCCCTGACATTCTGATCATCTTAGTTAGGCAACAGAGTAGATACAATACACAAACAAATCATCTTTGAACGGCCAATCAATTCCTACGGCTTGCTATTGTGAGTCCCAAGTTATCTTGGAATTATGCAATTAGGGATTCCTCAGTTCTTACTATGTGCAAGCAAGGCTAGTCTATCCAATCAATCAATTACGCCAATTATGTAGTTAGACGAGTTCCAGTGGGACGCCCGCCGTTATAGCATGTACAATAATATAAGCAGATACCGTTCCCTGCCCGTGTGACAGATTTACCGTATCTGTGGGAACCAGCCGGCCCGTCGGGCACTTAATAGTCCCAAGGGGGCTGCCATGTAAGAACTCGGGAATCCATTCTCTCCATGCCATCATTATTTTATTTAACTTAATAGTCTCTACGTTGAGTGAAGTTCCATGTCGTGGATCATGGTCATTCAATGAGTACTTTCGTACAGGGTACGATATGCGCAACTCTATAACGATACCCGTGCGGCTATGTTATAGGTCTTACATAGCGTAATGCAACAATCAAATCTAACCACGGAGTAATCATGCCTTGACCATAAAGTACACATGCTGTTTTTGTAAGATAAAGAAATAAATAAAAATGAATAATTTGAAGTCTGCATGTGCATGTATGCCAATATTCGGGATCGGCTAATCGAGTACAATAGTTCATTACATGAACGTGTCTCATTTATTTCATTCAATAAGACGACTAGCCAGTCTCTTAGTTCCAACTAGGAACGCATGATCAATTAGTCAAGATACCCATTATTATCAATGGTGTCAAGGCATGAAGGTCAATTAGTACTAAGCATGGTCCAGTCCATAACTAGTATAAAATAGTTGGTAATATATTCTTGAATCCAAGGAAAAGATCAACAAATTCATGTTGGGAGTTGAAAGAAATCCTAGCCACAATTCAGTTAATTAGGACATATAACAGTCAGAAACAACCAAATTATGCATATGCGGCCTATTCTGCGACATGCATGCAACTGCGACACCATATGCGCCTACTGCGACATGATATGTGCCTCATGTGGCTCAACTGCGATATGATGTGCGCCTATCGCGACATGCGTCTCATGTGGCTCAACTACGACATGATATGCGCCTACCGCGACATGCGCCGCATGCAACATGCGTCTACTGCGACATGCGCCTCAATGCGGCTCATGCGCGACATGATATGCGGCTACTGCGACATGCTGTGTGCCTTCCGTGACATGCGCCTCATTGCAACATGCGCCTACTGCGACATGCGCCTTCTGCGACATGCTGTGTGCCTTCCGCGACATGCGCCTCATTGCAACATGCGCCTACTGCGACATGCGCCTTCTACGACATGCTGTGTGCCTTCCGCGACATGCGCCTCATTGCAACATGCGCCTACTGCGACATGCGCCTTCTGCGACATGCTGTATGCCTTCCGCGACATGCGCCTCATTGCAACATGCGCCTACTGCGACATACGCCTTCTGCGACATGCTGTGTGCCTTCCGTGACATGCGCCTCATTGCAACATGCGCCTACTGCGACATGCGCCTTCTGCGACATGCTGTGTGCCTTTCGCGACATGCGCCTCATTGCAACATGCGCCTACTGCGACATGCACCTTCTGCGACATGCTGTGTGCCTTCCGCGACATGCGCCTCATTGCAACATGCGCCTACTGCGACATGCGCCTTCTGCGACATGCTGTTCGTGCTGCAGATGAATATAGGAACGAACTAAAATACTTTTTGCCATAACTTCCACAAAATAAATCGAAATCTAACTTTTCAAAAGCCAAACTTTAGTAGAATCAAATTCTCTACAACATGGAACCACTTAATTTCGAAAACAACAATGTTTGATAGATCAAAACCCTAAATTTTATATGAAAACCAAAACTATGAAAACCAAAACTTAAAACTTAGATCTACACCCAACCATCCATGGAAAACAAAAATTTCAAGACTTAAACTTGTTGAGGAAGAGAAGATGAATAACATAAACTAAAAATAATTGGGGATGCATGAAATCCCTCATGGTGTGCAAGATGTACTTGCCTCTCCAAATGGGTTAGGGTTTGGTGGAGGAGTAAATGTGAATGAATGAAGAGAGAGAGTGGAAGAAGAACTTTTATATCAAGGTCAAGTGGATCTCCACCATTCATTCTCTCCACCAAATCCAAGCCATTCATTCCTTTCCATGTTGAACCAAACCGAACCAAGTTGGTTTCCCATGAACCGAAATGAACCAAGAGCCAAGAAAAAGCAGAAAATAAAATACAAAAAATTAATAAGCGTAAATTTAAATACAGAATAAATGCATGATAAATATTGAATAAGTACATTAAAGAAGTACACGTATAAAATACTTTATTCTGGGAACGGGGAGTGACAGTCTTGGTCGTATCATTGATATCGACAGGATCCCAGTGGTGCAAAAGGTACTACGCGTAGCAGCTAGCGTCGAGATGACGGTCGAGGAGCTGGAGACGAAGGAAGATGTAAAGCAACTCGGGAGGTTGAAGATCAGTGGCATGGGAAAGCAGGAACTCTATCGCGGGACGACAAGCATGGAGTCCAGTTGAGAACCCATGGGGTCAATACCCTCTCATCAGACTGGAGGAAGAGATTGTTGGAGTCTAGTCTGGATTTGATAACAACATATTTGTGGAATCCAAATCTAGTTAAATATTTGATTTGATTAGTTTTGGATGTCCGTAATAGGTATTGTGCTATTTTATGTATAATAGAATTCTTATTTTAGAAAATCCTATTATGATCTAAAATAGGATAATTGATGGGTTATTTTAGGTGTAATAGGATTTTTATTTGAGGGCTTCCTATTTAAGAAATTATATTATGACCTAAAATAGGATTTTCTCATCCTATATATATTGGGTGAGGGTGGAGGCAGAAAGCAAATAGCACAAAGTGGAGATTCGGGATACTCGTCCACAAGAAAATCTAAGAGAAAGTCTGTACTTTGCTATTCGGACTTCGCCATCCAAGACAGAAAGAAGAAGAAGGTCTAATCGAGGAGTCATCAACTTTGGTTAGAAAGATTGTTATGGGTTGGTGAGTGATCTCAATTGTAATTTTTTTCTTCTTAAGTGTGGTGAGGGAGTTGAACCTATTGGGACAAAGGGTTCAACATTGTTTTTGTCAATCTTGTAATTTTAACTGAGTTATAGAGATTAGGATTTGTCAAGGTGACGTAGTCACCATTATATACTTGTCTTCATCTTGTACTTGGTGTCCATTAGATGGGGTTGGTTTGATCGGGTGGGTTGGCAAACGCTTCTGCATGTGCCCAATACTAGTTTTGTTTGACCAGATCTCATAGCGGAGCTTGATGATCCAACGTACTTCACTCCTGATGGCGTGTACCCGTAGGATGATCGTCGAGGGATTTGAGTAGGTTTCTTCTTCTTTACCACTCGTTATATCACTTTTTTTAGGTGTTTAGCTGACATACATCTATTTTGCATGTATATCTTGGGAGATTTTGCTATCACATGATTGTACTATATTTATACTGCAGTTGACAATGTAATCATGTATGTTTGACACTTGCTACATTTCTATTTTGTGTAGCTAGCTTCATAATTATTTTGATAAAATGTTGGAGATGCCTTACTGTTTTATCTTATATGTTCCAAATTTATATTTCTTGTCTGACTGATTGAGACATAGTATGTTATGTGATACCATAGGTGACTTATATTAAAGTGTATATCCACATGTCTAGGAATAATCGTGACCATGTTACGGGATACTAATGTACTTTGCAGTGCGTAGCTGCCTGTGTCACACCTCCAGTCTCAATATTCCAATACTGGGGCGTAACACTTCTTTGGTTCAAACTTTAGCTGACTTTCTTCAATTACTTTTTGCCAGCATTGTGAGGTTAGCATAATTGCTCATGTCGTGTGTACCAGTGTTATACCACTTGTAATATAGGTCACATTTTTTTTAATTAATTCTTTCACATGAGGTATGTTATGGTGTGAATGTAATTTGATTTTATTGTATTTCAATAATATATCAAAATTTTGGTCCGTCTTTGCCAAGTCAAAGTCATATAGTTGGTCTTATTCGTAATATCTACATTTGCCGACTTACCTCTATCATTATAGCATGATTTGGCAACCTACAAATGTAAGGTTTATTATTAATTAATTCAGTTGCTAACACCACGTCCTCATAAGGGTCATCCTCTGAATCATAGCTATCAAGCCTAGAGACCGATACCCCGAATCTGAACTATCAAGCTCAGGGACCGGACTTACCAAAATAGGTGTGCTCCAAAAAGTAATCAATTACAAGAGCAAACTTAGTTCTTCGGAGTGATCATTAATGCATTTATGAGGCCATCATATGAATCAGAGCTATCAAGCTCAACGATTCTTCTGGGGCCAATCACCAATGTTTTTATTGATGGAAACTAGTGAGTGTAGTGCGCGTAGAAGGAGATGACTATTTTTCTAGAGGATGTTCTGGTTGTCTAAAATGTTGCACTGAAACTGAACTTCTGGTAAAACAAAGCATATGGATGTCATGTGGTATTTGGAGCAGTTAGGTTGGAACTTTGATAGGCTGGGAGTATTGTGGGAGTATTTTTTTTTTGAACTTATTATTTAGTCCTCGTTTGGTTATCGGAATTTGAGCTTGGAAAAGAAATGTGATTCTTTTTCTATATTTGAAAGTCAGGCCTCGTTTGATTCGCGGAATGAAAGAGAAAGGAAATCAATTCCTTGTCATTTCCTTTCCTTTGGAAAACTTTAATTCCTATTGATTTTTCTTTCCGATGTTTGCCAATGCCAAGGAATTTGGAAAGGAAAGTGAATACTTCAATGTGGGAAAGTGATTCCTTCCTTGGATGGATGAAATCACTTTCCCCCCTAATTTCCCTTCCATTGGGAATCACTTTCATTTCCTCCCCAATTCCTTGGACACCCAAACATAGGAAAGTAATCACTTTCCTTTCCCAACCGGAAGATTCTGCGAACCAAACGATGCCTCAAAGGAAAGTTGTTGGAAAAGAAAAATGATTCCCAAGAGGTAAAAAATAGAGGGGGGGGGGGGGGGGGGGGGGGGGGGGGGGGGGGGGGTGGTTCCTTCCATTTATCTAAGGAATCACTTTCCTCCAACTTTTCCGCATTTATTACAAAAAGTTTTCACCAAAATATCCATGTTCATAATATTATTTACCATTTTTATCCATAATATCTTTTAGACAAAAATATTTCTGAGTAATAATTATTTTTATTAGCACGAGGGTATTTTTGGAAAATGAACTTAATTTTGTTTCCTTTCCTTATAAACACCAAACACTATAATGAAAATTAAAGATATATTCCGGCTATAATCCCGATATTTCCAAACACCGAAAAGGAAAGTTTATAGGAATTATAATTTCCAAAAGGAAATAAAATACCAAGGAATCAGTTTCCTTTCCTTTCCATTCCGCGAACCAAACGAGGCCTAAGGCCTCGTTTGGTTCGCGGAATGGAAGGGAAAGGAAATCAATTCATTGTCATTTTCTTTCCTTTGGGAAACTTTAATTCCTATTGATTTTTCTTTCCGATGTTTGGCAATGCCAAGAAATTTGGAAAGGAAAGTGAATACTTCAATGTGGAAAAGTGATTCCTTCCTTGGATGGATGGAATCACTTTTCTTCCTAATTTTTTTTCCATTGGAAATCACTTTCCTTTCCTTATCAATTCTTTGAGCACCCAAACATAGAAAAATAATCACTTTTCTTTTCCAACCGGGAGATTCCGCGAACCAAACGCCTTATAGTTGATTGATCGGAGATTTTTTTTTTTGAACTTACGACTATTTATAGTTGTCCGAACTTAGGTTAGCGGTTAGAACCGTTTTCCATGATACGCCTCCACTTGTTTATTTTCCTAACACTCAACCATTACTTAGGTTATTCCCTATGTTTGATGCCACTCCTGGTAGTTGCTAGCAATTATGACCACTATATTGGGGAGTGGATCATAATCGCATAGTAAGTTTGAACAAATGTGCTATCATGTTCCAGGTCGCTCTGTTAGGACCAAGTAGACCTACAAGGCCTATATTGGCCCATGCACAAAAGTCCATCCATACTTCCTCGGCCACTAGATTTAAAAAGAATGCAAGGTTATATAAATGGTAGTATAGTCGGCCCGGTTATTTATGTTGTAAATATGGGTGTCCCATGGTCTTCCATAACTTATATAACTCATGATCCTTGGTTTCATAACATATGTAACTTATGGCCTTTGATATTTTATTGTAGGCCTATAGAAGGACCATTCTAGTTGAGTGTTTGATATATGAAGGACTATTTTCTTACAATTTTCTATCTTGTTCTTCTCTAAAATATAATACGTTATCAGCACGAGTTTGCTCAAGGAAATTGTAAGTCCAACTTCCGTCATTCTTTAAAAAAAAAATATGCATTCACATGGTAGTAGGATGATTTCTTATTCCCACAGCCGGCGCCAATTTCTATCGTCGCTCTTAACAAATTGGCACTTCACATCCTAACATTTCTTCATGCTAATCTTTCTCTACCTAATGCAAGCTTTCCACCAAGTCATGACTTACTTATTCAAGATTTTTTTATTCATAATAGTGGCCTTGTTTATTCATGCATTTTTTAAATTATATCCAATAGTAGATGCAATTGCCAAAATATATTAGTATATTTATTTATGGATTTGTTTGCTTATGGTTTGTTTGTTAATCATGTTTGTCTTGAACATATTTTATTTTTTAAAAAGGTTGCAGTTTCTTATCCCTTCAGTTATGTCATTTTATTTGGAGTGATTTTTAGTTGGCCGTTAATCCCCATTATTATGTTATCAAATTTTAACTAATTATTTGTCGAATGATTTCTACCTTATAATTAATAGTCTTGATAAAATTATCTGGGTTTCTTACTAATTTAGGATTGATCATCTCCAGTGATTTTATTAGCTCCAAACTTTGTGAATTTATGGCAAATATCTTAGATCTTTGTATTTAGATGAATCTGAAGCTTCATCTCCAAACCTATATTGTATATAAGGCTTGAAGCCAAAATAAAATATGTTTGACTTGAAGCCTAATTGATAAAACTCAAAGTCGTAGATTTGAGTATGTGTATTATACTTAAAGTAATATTTTTTTTCAGACATATGGCAAACATCACCAAGCTTGAGTTCGCTGTTTTTGATATTTTTGGAAGAAATTATTTGACTTGGGTTCTTGAGGCTGAGATCCATTTAGTGCAAAGAATCTTGCACATGCCATCAAAGAGAAAAATGAGGCAAGCGAACAAGATAAAGCAAAGGCAATGATTTTCATTCGACATCAGCTCCGTGAAGGGCTGAAATTCGAATATCTTGGAGTAAAAGGCCCAGTTGTTTTATAGAAAAACTTGAAGGAACGTTATGATCAGCAAATGAGTGTGATACTTCCAAAGACTCGTTAAGATTGGATGCACCTAAGGTTGCAAGATTTTAAAACGGTAAACTAATTTAACTCTGCAATGTTCAGAATTGTGTCTCAAATAAGATTGTGTGGAGATAATGTTACTGAAGAAGATATGTTGGAAAAGACATACATTACTTTCCATGCCACGATCGTGAAAAAAGTTTTATAAAATATTCTCAATTGATCTCATGCCTACTTGTTGCTGAACAAAATAATGAGCTCCTAATAAAAAATCATAAATCCCACCCTACTAGATCACAACCATTCCTTGAAGCGAATGCAAATAGCTATAGACAAGGATGTGGTCGCGGTCGCGGTCATGGTCGCAGTCATGGCCGTGGTCATGGTCGTAGTTACAGTCATGGTAAAACTCGAGATCATGGTGGTCCTAATTATCATGCCTTCAACAAGAAGGTTGGGCTATACCACTTAAAGTGGAACAATAATAGCGGAAAACATGATAAAAGAAAGGGTAAGAAAATAGATTCTTCGAAGAATTATGAAGAGGCTTGCTATAGGTGTGGAGCAAAAGGGCATTGTTCTCGTACCTGTCGTACACCAAAGCACCTATATGATCTTTACCAGACATCTATCATGGGTAAAGAAAAAGAGAAGTAAATCAATTTTGCATATTTCAGTAAAATTGTTGAAGATGAAAATGATCCAATGGAATTTACTCATCTGGATGTTGATGATTTCTTGAACGAGCCAAGTGAAGGAATCAATGGGGATTAAGTTTTGGGGTGATGATGCTAATTATGGCAATGGAAAGAACTAAAATGATTGTGTTGGGATTTAGACTATTTGAACTTTATTTTCCTAAGTTTAGTTTTAGTTCAATGCTTGTATTCTCATGTTTCTAAGTCTTGGCCATTATAATATCGAATTAATAAATTAAGTTTCATAATATTTCTTACTTCATTTATTTTTTTATTTTTGTTTATAGATGTCACTCTCGTTTCCCGTTATACGTATTTTCAGGATACGTATACGGATTTCTGACAATTGTCAGGTGGCCCGTATTTTTACTTATCTTGCTTAGCTTAGCCTTAGTTTAAATCTTGACTTGATTGGTTCAACTTGGTTCAACATGACTTGGCTTGGCTTGGTTTGGTTTATATTGGGTTGAGATGAGAGGGGTTGCTATATAAGTCAACTTCTTCTCTCTCCTCCATTATTTTGCATTTACTTCTTCATCTTCTTCATTTACTCCTCCCACCTACCAAGTCTAGGCAAGTGCAACTTGTTTCATGATGGATCTCAAGTTTTATTGTTCCATTCCCTCCCTTACTTCATTCTAAGCCTCTATAGAACTTGACATTTTTGGATTTGATGGATGGATTCTTGTAGATCTAAGTTTATAATCTTTTCGGTTTTCTTAGTTTTTATCTCTAAAACTTGGTTATTTTCAAAATCTAATAGTTCTATGTTGTAGGAAATTCAATTCCACCCAATTTTGGCCTTTGAACCGCTTGATTTTGACTTCGTATGTGAAAGTTATACCATTTTCATGTTCATGGGTTCCCTACACCTTTTGGTGTTGTTGGGACGATGAACAGTGTCGCGCGCAGTGTCTTCGCTGCCGCGCGCTCGCTTGTGCGCAACGTGCGCCATGGGCGATTTTGCTCGCGCGCAATGTGCAGGTTGCGCGTCGCGCACCCGCGCACTTCTCTGTCGTGCGCCCGCGCGCCGCGCTTGCGCGCAACGTGCACCGTGGACGATTTTATCCGCGCGCAATGCGCAACTTGCGCGGCCGCGCGCCCGCGCACCGTGCTTGTACGCAACGTGCGCCGTGGGCGATTTTGCCCGTGCAACTTGCGCACAGGTCACTCCAAATGACTATTTTTGCTTCTTTGAACTGTTTTGTAGCTAAAATCTTGAAAAACTCAAAATATGAAAGTTGTAGATCTTTTCCTTGGCTTCAAGAATATGTCACTAGTTATTTTGTGCAAGTTTCTCTCATTCATGATAATGTAAGAATAGAACACGATAGTGGCCCGCTGTGGTGCACTCTTGACAAGTAAACTGACATTGTATATCTCGACATGCTGTTATGACAGCTAGCCTGACATGACAAGTATGTAAGACCTGGACACCGTAGATGATTGTGTTTGTACAAATAAACCAGTACTGTCTTGCATCATGTCTAGGATAGGGATCCCTGAGTACCACGGTCAGGGATACCTACAGTAATTGACTAAGGCTAATAAACTAGGATAATTCAGTAGACATGAAGAGATTTTCAGCTACAGGCAATCCCGTTATCTGGACGTATTAAGTGGACTTGTAGCCTACCGACGAGTAGGACACATTTCCAGCACACAGTCACGTGTTACATTCTTCATAAACGGACATTCGACCTGGATAACTGGATGGTCTGCAGGGCTTGTGGCTGTTGGGATAATCTCATTACATCTTGCTAGTAACTTGGCCTGTGATAACCCTTGTTAGTTAAAGTATCAAGCCGTACTCCTTGCTTGGCCGTGATTGATTGGATGGAATCTAGCTCAGCTTAGTCTTGTCCTGATCCTGTGCAAGATTGTGACATGACATAATTATTGATGCTTGCCTTAACAATAACGATCGGGGGTCCAGTTCTGTTCAGGCGAAGGATTACAACCCCGGTCCTTGTTTGGTTTAAGGGTTGTAACCTGGCTCCCGGAGCAGTTCTGTGTCCTCTTTTCGTTTATTGTCTTATTGTAACCCCAGGCCATGCTCGTCATGTTTTATCTTACTTTAAATATCATGATTATTTATACTGGCCTTAACAATAAAGATCAGGGGTCCAGTTCGGTTCAGACGAAGGGTTACAACCCCGATCCTTGTTTGGTTTAAGGGTTGTAACCTGGCTTTCGGAGCAGTTCTGTGTCCTCTCTTCGTTTATTGTCTTGTTACCTTACCAATAGTATTTGAGACGGGTTCCAATTCAGGTGAAGGGTAACAACTCCGGTCCTTGTTTGATTTAAGGGTTGTGACCTGGCTACTTGAATGGTTTTTTCGTACTCAGTTTATTGTTATTATTTCCATTATTATCAGTTCTTATTTATTTTCTTTAGTATTCTATTATGATATGCTGTTTTTAGTTTCTAAGTGAAGCCTCCTTTGTGGCACTTGCTCTTTCTGGGGTCTGATCCAGCTGGTTTTGTGTGGCCAGATATCGGAGCAGCTCCAGAGGATCCACCTGTCTTCCAGCCAGATGGTGACCACCAGGCGTAACCCTGGCAACGAGTGGGTTTCTTTTGTCCTCCCACTTATTTGTAAAATTATTCTTTTTAGGCGTTTAGCCGACGAGCACATGTTAGCTCGTATTGTATCTTTATTTACTGTCTGCCTACGGGCTGTAACAAGATTGACAGATCCTAGGGTTGATCATGTATGATTAAACTCTTGCTAGTCCTCATATTTTGTACGACTAGCTTCATGATCAGCTGAATATGTAATATTTGGGACGCCTTACGATTGTATATTTGGTGATCTTGCATCTTATAACTTTTACTTACTTGCTTGTGATTGAGACAATAGGCTTGTTCTTAACCATAGGAGACTGATGGCTTGTAGTTAAACCCTCGTGTATCTAGACAGCCGTGACCGTATAGCGAGGTAGGTTGCTCTTCAATATACGTAGCTGGCTATGTCCGCCCCCGCTCTCCAGTATTCTTGTTCTGGGGCATGACATGGTTTAAGTGGTGGCCCATGCAGGTCTTGTAAATCAAGATATGTGAGGGTTTACCGAATAGATATCTCAATCACTACTCGCCCTTGATCTCTGCTCGTATCTTCTGAATCCCTGTAATCTTGACCTGATCACATGCTTGTATCATTGATCTGTCCTGGTCCTTCGTTATTGTTCGCTATGTCGTCTTCTTCAGCGACATTGTTCCTGGACCTGCCGATCAGCAAGGCGGAGTACCTCCCGTGGACCAGCAGCAACCTGGAGATCAAGTCCAGCATTCAGGAGTAGCCTCCAGAGTCATGCCTACTGGAGGAGAGCCACCAGTTCAGTCCGTCCAGCCTGCAGAGCCTGATGATGGAACTTTAGTGTGTCTCATTAGGTCACTATTAGCCTTCCAGGATCGTCGAGGAGATGCCTTGTACCAGGCGGTGGCAGACGTTTTGACCAGAGGAGGTCATCAGGGTAATAGCGCGGCCAACAGCTTCAAGCGCTTAAACCCTCTCTTCTTCGACGGCAGTGAAGATGCGATCGCTGCAGATACATGGCTTCAGGATACAGAGGTGATTCTAGAAGCAGCCAGGACTCCAGAGAACGAGAAGGTGGCCGTGGTGCGCCTACAGCTATTGGATCTTGCCCGCAGCTGGTGGACGGCACAGGCCGTTGGATTAGTGGTTCCTATTGCCTGGACAGTATTCAGGGAGAGATTCCAAACCAAGTATTTTGATGCTGTAGCTCGGTACGACATGCAGACGAGGTTCACCAATCTGAAGCAGATGGACAGGACGGTCGACGGATATGCGGCCGAGTTTTCGAGACTCAGTGGTTTGCTCCCACCTTGGGTGCGACCGAGTTCGATAGAGCCCAGCGGTTCCAGCAGGGGCTCCATTTAGAGATCTTGTTGGCAGTAGAGCAGTTTGAGCATCAGACCTTTGATGCAGTACTGAGGGCAGCCCGGAGGCATGAATATACCTCCCAGAGGATCGTGGATAGGATCGAAGGTCGGAAGCGATCCCACGGTCAGATGAATCAGTCATCAGCACCAGCCCCGGCAGCCAGGGCTTTGACTATTGGAGCTCCGAGGCGGGCGGCCTCAGTGACATCAGTTCAGCATTCCACCCCGACGCACCCTCAGCAGCAGAAGCAGAAGCAGACTTCCGCAGTGGGATGTTCACACTGCGGAAAGCCAGGGCATATGGTATCATAGTGTCGTAGAGCACAGGGTTTGTGCTTGGTTTGTGGTGCCCCAGACCACAGGGTTGGGAACTGCCCGAACAGGGGGAGTTCATCGGCCTTCTCTAGTCCTTCAGTTAGAGGACCAGCACCGGTCCAGCAGCAGCAGCAGCTGCAGTACCCGTTGTTTGCAAAAACAAAAGTTGATCTTTATTTCAACAAACTTTGTAAAAAAGATTACAAGAATTCTAGAAAAGTACAACTATGGGAATCCGATCAGAAGACGATCGCTTTATCCCTTGGACGATGTGAACTTTGAAGACGGTAGCCTCTGAAGTAGAAGGCAAAAGCCTCTGAAGAATGCAGCAGCACTTTGGCAAGGACTCCTGATCTCTGGTGATGATCTCTGATCACTGTATATGTGTATCTGATCCCCTTTAGGAAGGACTTGAAACTCTATTTATAGAGTTCTGGAAATAACTACTTTTTAGTTATTCTGGACTTGCGCAGGTTGGATTGCGCACGCTTTGGATTGCGCAGGCAGTTGTTTGATCGTGGGCCAACTGTATTGGACACATGGCATTATTTGATTGAAATGCGCATGATCGTGTACAGACAGTTACCACGTAATGAGTCATTGATGGCATGAAGGCCACGTGTACTTTGTCAGTTATTTTGATGGAGTGCACCAACTGAATTGCGCTTGCTTTGGATTGTGCTGGGCTGGACCGCGCTGGGCTGGACCGCGCTGGGATGGATTGCGCTGCAGGCAGATTGCGCTGTATGTACAGCTGTCCTCGAACACTGTGCTGTACGATAAAAGAACAGTTTTCTCGTTCTCCGTGCTGTCAGCTGTCAGAAGATCTGATTCTCTGTCAGGTAATGATGGTGAGGCCATGTCAGCATACGCACTTGGATGAGTGCGCAGTTCAGCCTGCGCAATCGAATGGTTGCACAATCTGTCTTCTGCACAGTTCACTTGAAGGATATATAATTTGATTTTGATGACTTTGTTGATAGGTGCAACTTGATTTTTAGGACCTACAAGACCCCCTTCAAAGTTTTCGAAGTTTGAAAATAGTCAAAGCTTCGAAATACTTTGAATTTTGATTTGAAAATCAAGTTGCGCATATGATGACCTGTCTGAGCAATCGGAGGAATTAGCTCCTGTTTATCCGACGCAATCTGAGGAGTTTGTTCATTCTCGAAAACTATAAATAGTTCTCCATTCTCTCTCTGCTATTCTTTACTTGCTTTCGAATTTTCAAAAGAGAAAACTTCCTGAGCTTTCCTTATTCTCCTTCATCTTTCTTCATCGATCTCCATGGCTCCAAAGCGATCTGCTGCTGAGAAAGGGAAGGCCCCCACCTAGTCCTCGACTCGTGCTGCGCCGTGCCCTTCTCGACATGAGGTGGCTCACCCAGCACTGCAAGGTAGACATCCGATCGAAAACCCTTTTTAGGGTTCTTCGTCATTGTTGCACCTTCAAACCGATCTCTTTTTAGAGATTTAGTTATGTTGTGCCACCCTGTTTAGGGTTTCGGTGGCACAAAACCAATAATCTTCATTTTTATGAAGATTATTTTCTTGCGCAATCGGTTAGAACGTGCTGGCAAAAGTCAGCGCAGTCTACTGATTTGCGCAAGGCTATCCAGCACAAACTGATACTTTGCGCAAGTTATTCAGCACAATCTGATGGTTTGCACAAGTGGATGATTTGGCGCCACTGGATAGTTTGCACATAGAAGCTATTATTGCGCAATCTGATGATTACGCAATCTGATGGTTGCACAATCTGATGGTTGCGCAATTTGATGCTTGTGCAATCTGCTGACAGAGTCTTTGATTTCACTTGTACTGAATTCTGTTTTTTTCTGTTTGATGCAGTTAACATCAGAGAGGGCCCTGAATATGAAATATTTGCAGGGTCCCTTGCTGAGCCGGAATTCAAAGAAGACTTATCCCATGTGCTCTTCCCATAATATGCTCTACCATCTTTTTGCCAAGCTATTTTGATAGCTCAGGGCAATGAGACCTTGTTAAGTCTGATGAATGGGCAGCCCTTGCAGTCTGCTGACGCCATCACCCACAAGAAACCTATGTTTCTATTCGACGAAGCCATTGATAAAAGTTCTCAACCAAGACCCCGTATTGAGTCGAGAACTTTCCAAAGAAAGGAGAAACTGATCCTGTTACCGGACACTGCTAGATGCCTCTCCTTAGCACGATATGCTCATACAAGTCATCCCAGGAGGATGGACTGGGACATTACTCCCCTTCAGCAGGCACGGACAGGAAAGATCTGTGTCAAGAAAGGCCCAAACAATAGAGACATGTTCTATAGCTCTTCTGAGCGACACAGCACATTACTCAGAGGGTTGAAGCCAGGCTGTATCCCTCCAGCGAACTCGTCTTTGTTGCTGCCGGTAAGGACACCAATTTTTGCGAACGAGTATGCAAAGGCTGAGGGCAGATATCCAGATCAGGACATCCGGCTGACCGGTCTAGTGAACCTGAAGAACAGGAGGTGGAACTGTATAGCCAACTGGGTATTGGCTCAGTTTGAAGATAAACGTAAAAAGATCGAGCTTTATAATGCGGTATATGCTACCGTGTATGGCTTTCTCCCAAACCCTCATCTGTTTCTGGCCCTGGCAGAGAGGTATAACTATAGGACAGGGACGTTCATGACGCCCTGCGGAAAGATGGGATTGGCCCTCCATGAGATGAAGTATATCTCATGCCTACCAACGGGAGACTTCCCTTATGAGGAGTATGTTCCCACAAACGACGAGTTAGATAGACTACGTCGAGAAAAAGCAGAAATGGTGGCTGTCTTCGACGAACTTTTGTGCCATTATAACATATGCTCCCTGTACTACAAGAGCGGCTCTTCTGGCACATGTTATTCATCGAAGTGGTTCATGTATCTTTTTCTTAACCATATTGTTGAGAAAAAAACCAAGGATCATGACTCATGCAACCCCACTTTCTTTCAACCTCTCAGCCACAGTGAAGTAATAAAACTGATGGAAGAGAATAAGAAGATGGATATCAAAGTTGCTGATGAACACCAATACCCTCCGCTCAAGCCCGAGATTTTGTTGAGAGATTTATAAGAATGGGCTACAGATCCATGTCTAGAGAAGCCCAGCTGGCAGGATTTTTGACATACTGGCTCCGTCGATTTGTTGTACCAGGAGTAAGCGCCGTGGACCGCTTCTACCGCGGCATACTTTTTGCTGTCGTCCGGTTAGTCTTCGGCTACCGGCTTTCAACGATGATCTATAGAATAAATGCAGGTCTTCGTCTGTATGTCGACTCTATGATCAAATGGAAGGACGAGAAGGGGAACTTCCCTAGACTGGAGTTGCCCTACACCTATCTATTCGGGTGGTTGCTTCTGCACCATCCATCTTTGATGAACCCCGACATGGGAGCAGTCGGTAGTAGCTTCCTTCGGAGATTCTCCCGTAGCAAGTGGGTGTACGTTAGTCTGAAGGACTGCATACGTGCCCTAAACCTTGGCAAGAGATAGAATTGTTATTGCTTTGCTCCTCCAGCTGGTTATTAATTCATGGCAACAAATCTGGTTGACCTTGGGAGGCAACCGCTGGGTCGAGCAGCTTTCGACTGTCTGAAGGCAATCAGACCATCACATTTGGTATACAGATTTGAGGAGGAGTGCTATCTAGAACCATATCTGCCGAGTCGCTTCGCCCGTCAATTTGGGTACGACTTGTTCCATGTGGGCAATGTTGACACAAAGTCACAGTCAACCAAATATTGACTACATTGACTAAATAATGTCTGTATTAATTCAATACGACACACGACGTCTGCATTCCGTTCAAGACAGACGATAGCTCAGTCTCCGATTCTCAGTGTGTTTTCGAGTCTGTATTTTATATTTTCATTGAGTCTAGACTTGTGTACTCTGAGTCATGCTGAGCTCTTGACACTTAGTCTACAGCCTACCCAAAATCCCAAGCTCCACTGAACCAAACACTTCCAAAAATCCCCTTTGAACCACTCTGTGCTCTGGAGACAGAGTTTGGGCCGAACTCTGCCTCCACACAGAGTTCGGGCCGAACTCTATCCCATAGAAATCAGGAACCCTAATTTTAGGGTTAGCTGGTTGCTAGTTATCCAACGGCCAAATATTTGAATTTTCCTACCCGAATTCTGGCCGAATTCTGCCTATAAAAATACTATAAATAGGGCATGAATTTTCTCATTTTAAACCATCCAATCTTCTCTTCTCTTCTCTCTTATAGCTGAAATAAGCCATACCCTTCCCATCTACTAGCCACAAGCCTCCTAAGTCTCGAGTGCTCAGCATCTCTCAGTTAGGATTCTTGTGCAAGAGTCGAAGAAGTCGCTTGGACAATTCTAAGCAAATTGCCACTGCGATCCTCTGTTAGAAGTTGACGTGCTCTTCTGAAGTAAAGGCACGGTTGTAAACTACTATTTCACAAATAGTGGATTTGAATCCTGAGCAAGAGTTCTCAGGCCTGGACTAGTCCTCCACGAGGGAAACCAGGTTAAAATTGCTGTGTTTGCGTATGGTCTTTTAATCTCATTTTATTTTCCGCACTTTACTCTGATTATTTTTATTGGTGAAAGAGTTATTTTTAATTGGTCATTTTTCTATATATACTCTATTCACCCCCCTCTAGAGTTGCCAAACTGTTCTTCAATTGGTATCAGAGCTATGTTCTCTTTTTAAGGACTAACATCCTAAGAGCTGATCCATGGCAACCACACAATACTTGATTTTCAATCATGGTGAAGGTCAGTCCACTCATAGGCCTCCCCTATTTGATGGAACTAACTATACATATTGGAAAACAAGGATGAGCTTCTATCTTAAGTCTCTAGACTTTGACCTGTGGACTGTCGTCACTGACGGTTACAAAAAGCCCGTCAGGATAGTTGTCGATGGTGACCTCATTGAGAAACCACACGACAAATATTCTGTCGAGGAGAAGAAACAGGCAAGTCTAGATGCTAGGGCTATTAATGCTTTATTCTGTGCTATAGACAGGAATGAATTCAACAGGGTCTCCACATGCACCACTGCTCATGAAGTATGGAGACTTCTAGAAGTGACGCATGAGGGAACCACACAAGTCAAGGAATCTAAAATAAGCCGTCTCACTCAAGAATACGAAGCCTTCAAGATGAAGCCAAATGAGACGATCACTCAAATAATTACAAGATTCCTCGACATCATCAATCCTCTATCCTCGCTTGGTAAGCAGTACTCAAACCACGAGAAGATTCATAAGTTACTCAGAGGGTTGCCAAAGATTTGGAACCCTAAGGTGACGGCCATCGTAGAAGGAAACGATCTCACATCAATGTCAATGGAGACCTTGATGGGTAAGCTCATGACTCACGAGCTTGACCTCAAGGACTTCGAAGAGCCTGCTCCGAAGACCAGGGAGATCGTACTCAAAGCTCATCGACGAAGGGCTGATCACGATGAGACCGAAGACGATAACTCGGATGATGAAGACCAAGCTCTCATGGTTCGCAACTTCAGAAAATTCCTTCGCTTCAATCGAAGGAAGAAGGATTCATAAGAAGATGATGAAGAAGAGCCAACCTGTTACGGTTGCAAGAAGACTGGACATGTCCGAAAAGACTGCCCATTCTTGAAGAAGAGCAACCGCTATGAGAAGCCATACAAAAAGAACTCATCAAAGAAATATGCCAACACAGGAATTTGGCAT
Source organism: Iris pallida (assembly GCA_029216955.1). Lineage (NCBI taxonomy): Eukaryota > Viridiplantae > Streptophyta > Magnoliopsida > Asparagales > Iridaceae > Iris > Iris pallida. The sequence continues at coordinate 10,153,134 of JANAVB010031216.1, read as the reverse complement.
GAAAGTGAAGCGAGTGACTCCGAGGAAGAAAAAGGCTCTCCTCAAGATACAGCAAATGTGTGCCTAATGGCAACTTCCAACAAGGTAGCTAACGAAACTCTTGATGACTTCTCTTTTGATGAACTTGGCGATGCTTTCACTGATTTACTCGATGATCACAAAAAGGTCATCGGTAAATACAAACATGCCAAGGACAAAATCAAAAGTCTTGAAGATGAGATACAAAGAATTTCCTTACTTCTTGATAATGTTAGAAACACGATACCCACTAATGACCCTGATGAAGTATCCAAGCTTAAATTAAGCTTACATGATGCTGAAGCACGTATTGACCAACAAACCCAAGAAATCACTACACTCAACACGTTGCTTGCTGAAGAAAAGAGTAGACACAAGATTTCCATGACTAAGATATATGGCTTAAATATTAAGGTTGATGAACTGCAAGCTGTTTCTAAAAGATTAGAAACCAAATTGGGTAAACAGGTTGTTCAACCTCAAACCCAATCTCATGGGCACAACACCACTCATGCTAGTCAACCACGTCATTCTCATGCAGCACATAACCATGCATTTATATACACAAACTTTCACAAACCACGTGCACGTAAGAATAATTCTCACTCAGTACACAATCATCATGCACAAAGACACAATCAACATCACTCCACTCATAGGAATCATCATGCCATGCCATATAGACAAAATCATCATGCAATGCCATATAGACAAGATCATCATATGCCATATAGACAAAATCATCATGCCATGCCATATAGACAATATCAGCATGTCACACATCATAGACAATACCATCATGATATGCCTCATAGATATCATCACCATGCCACTCATTCTATGCATAATCATCATCACCTTGCTAACTCTTCACATCATGACCATCCTCATCCTGCTGCTTATAGATATTATTCTCATGCTCCTAGTATAAATAAGAATGCTATCTGTACTTACTGTGGATTACATGGACACATCTCTCCACAGTGCAAATTTAGAAGACTTGTAGATAAAAAGATATATACTTGGTTTCCAAAGACTAACCTTTCAGGACCCTCAAGAACTCGGATACCAAAGGTCACATCTACTTTTGATGTAGGTGGACCTTCCCTCTTCAACTGAAAGTAAGTGGATTCTCGATAGTGGATGCTCGCGACATATGACGGGAGACGCAAATCGTTTTGCATCACTATCGATGAAGAGAGAAGGATATGTATCCTTCGGTAACAATCTCAAAGGGCACATAATAGGTAATGGTATCATTGGTTATCCTCCTTCTCCTGTAATAAAGGATGTCTGCCTAGTGACCGAGTTAAAGCATAACCTGCTCAGCATTAGTCATCTTGCTGATCACGGATATGATATTAACTTTGGACAAAACAGTTGCTACATCTATGATAGGTCAACAGGAGACATTGCTTTTGAAGGGAAAAGAGAGGACAACATATATATTTTCTATCTTTCTATAAATACTAACAATGCAGGTAGATGTCTATATGCCCACAAAGACGAACGACTACTTTGGCATCAGCGTCTTGGTCATGCCAACATGGATGTTATATCCAGGCTGTCTACCAAGAAGCTAGTGAGAGGATTGCCTGATATCACATTCAAAAAGGACACGGTATGTGCCGAATGTGAACTAAACAAGGGAACTAAATCCTCATTTCATTCCATCAACTCTGTAAGTACTACTAGACCCTTGCAACTACTTCATATGGATTTATTTGGTCCTAGTAGAATAGCTAGCCTCGGTGGCAAACTTTATGCATTTGTTATTGTTGATGATTTTTCGAGATTTACTTGGGTTTTCTTTCTCGCTAATAAGAGCGATGCTATTTCTGTTTTCAAAGTTTTTGTAAAGAAAGTTTAAAACGAAAAAGGCTACATGATTACTCGAATCCGAAGTGATCATGGAGGCGAATTCGTAAATTATGATTTTGAAAATTTTTGTAATGCAAATGGTTTTGATCATGAATTTTCTTGTCCTAGAACTCCTCAACAAAATGGTGTTGTGGAGCGGAAGAATAGAACTCTCGACGATATGGCCAGAGTCATGTTGAATAAATTTTCACTTCCGAAATACTTTTGGGCAGAAGCTGTCAGTACAGCATGCCACATTTTAAATAGGGTGCTGATTCGTCCCATTACGAAGAAAACATCCTATGAGCTTTGGTTTGGGAGAACCCCAATGTTTCTTATTTTAAAGTTTTTGGTTGTAGATGTTTTATCCTAAACACCAAAGACAACTTAGGCAAATTTGATGCCAAAGCTGACGATGGTATCTTTCTTGGTTATGCCGCCAAGAGTAAGGGATATAGAGTTTTTAATAAACGCTCACTTATTGTGGAAGAGTCAACAAATGTGACTTTTGATGAAGATAACAGTGCAGTAAGTACTCTTGATGATGACGTTGAGCCATCAACTTCTACTCCAATGAATACTTCAACCGAAACTGATTCTCTGGAGGGTTTGCTTAAGAAATTCTCTTTCAAACCTTCTCATCCAGAAAATTTAGTAATAGGAGAAGTTTCACGTGGAGTAACTACTAGATCATCACTAAGAGACTCCGTTGCTAGTACTGCCTTCATTTCACAAGTAGAGCCTAAAAATATTTCTGAAGCCTTTAATGATGAATTTTGGATTTCTGCTATGCAAGAAGAACTCAACCAATTCGAGAGAAGCCAAGTATGGGAACTCGTTCCTAAACCGGTTAATCACTCGATAATTGGTACTAAATGGGTTTTTAGAAACAAAGTAAATGAAGATGGTTCAGTCACACGTAACAAAGCTCGTCTAGTAGCTCAAGGATACAACCAAGAGGAAGGTATCGACTACGATGAGACGTACGCTCCTGTTGCTAGACTAGAATCCATTCGGATGCTTTGTGCTTTTGCTAATTTTCAAAACTTTAAATTATTTCAAATGGATGTGAAAAGTGCTTTCTTGAATGATTTTATTAAGGAGGAAGTTTATGTAAAACAACCTCCTGGCTTTGAAAATCATAAATTTCCCGACCACGTGTTCAAGCTAAAAAAAGTGCTTTATGGCCTCAAACAAGCCCCCAGAGCTTGGTATGAAAGGCTAAGTAGCTTCTTACTTGAGAAAGGTTTTTCAAAAGGGAAAATTGACACTACACTGTTTATAAAATCTTTTAAAGACACTATTCCGTTGATTCAAATCTATGTTGATGATATCATTTTTGGGTCTACTGATGAAACCCTCTGTCAAGAATTTGCCAAGTGTATGCAGACGGAATTTGAGATGAGCATGATGGGAGAGCTCAACTACTTTCTTGGTCTACAAGTGAAACAAATGGCTAATGGAACTTTCATCTGTCAATCGAAGTATACCAAGGACATGCTGAAGAAGTTCGATCTTGACAACGTCAAACCAATCAGCACTCCAATGGCTACTTCAACCAAACTCGAACCAGATGAGAGCGGCAAACCTGTTGATCAATGTAAGTATCGAGGTATGATAGGCAGCTTACTTTATTTAACTGCTAGTCGTCCCGATATCATATTCAGTATTTGCCTATGTGCTAGATATCAAGCTAATCCTAAGGAATCACACATGACCGCGGTTAAGCGTATCTTTCGATACCTTAAGGGTACGGTTACAGTGGACCTATGGTATCCCAAGTCCACATCATTTGACCTTATTGGTTACTCTGATGCTGACTTCGCTGGATGCAAGGTCGACCGTAAAAGTACGAGCGGCACGTGTCATTTATTAGGAAAGGCTTTAGTCTTCTGGTTTAGCAAGAAGCAGAACTCTGTCGCACTATCCACAACAGAAGCTGAATACATAGCAGCTGGGCGTTGTTGTGCACAAATTCTGTGGATGAAGCAAACCCTTGAAGACTATAAGTTATCTTTCATGCATATTCCTATATTCTGTGACAACACTAGTGCCATTAATTTGACTAAGAACACTGTCTGTCACTCATGTACTAAACATATTGAGATCAGACACCACTTTTTGCGTGATCATCAGCAAAATGGCACGATTAACTTAGAGTTTATTGACACTGATCATCAGCTAGCAGATTTCTTTACTAAGCCATTATCCGAAGAGCGCTTCAATTTCCTTTGTCGTGAACTCGGAATTTTGGATGAAGCAGTTATAAGTTGAGACTCACCTGCGTAAATATCGAGTATATTTTGATTCTTTTACAACGAATTTGGTATGGGTACAAGCCGAAAGGGTCCTTCTGACAACAAGGCGTAAAAGCCTAAGCGACACGGTGTACTAGTCCTCAGGACTACCGCTAGCTGGGATCCGGCCCCTGCAGCTAACCTATGGCAAATTCGAAATATTGAATTTTAATATATTTCCTTGTTTATTATATGGGTTGTTTCGATTTAATATTGCCTAATTTATTTTTCTAAGAGTTCATTCTGACTTCTGTGTACCTCTCTATGTACTTCATTGAATTCTTCAAACTTTTGAATCCTCTCTATTTTTTCAACACTTAACCAATTTTTCATCTTTTCAGCCTGTTTTCTGTTCTGGACCACTAATCCAGAACTCGGGCCGAACTCTGCCCCTAACAGAGTTCGGGCCGAGTTCGGTCCCTATTGGTCCAGCGTCGGGATCAGCCTCTGCCGTTGGATCAGTTTAGATCATACGGTCAGAATTTCTTCCGACCAACGAAAACCCTCTCTTATATTTCGGGTTTTCATCTCTCTCCTTCACTATTACCTCCTTCCTCGCCTCTCCAAACTCTTTCCTTCAAACCCTAACCCTAGTTTTTGATCTAGAAGGCTCTACTACTTCTCAAAATCAAGGGAAAGGGGTTTCTCATCATTCTCTTCCACTGTTTGTTGTTGATTTCAGGTATATCCCCTTCTTTCTCTCCATTTCAAGTTCTCTATTTTTTTGCAAATGGCTCCTCGCTTGCCCAATCGTGGGAAAAGGACTCGAACTGAGGGAGCTTCCTCTTCGAATCCTCCTCCTCCAATTGAGCAAGTAGTTGAACAACAACCCATTCATCCGTTGTTCAACCCGCCTCGTCCCCATGATCCGAATACATATGACGAGCGATTATTTGTGTCGCTAGACGCATCTAATGCATGGTTCAGCGACTTTCGGACTCGTCCGGTGTTCGGGGGACATCCGATAAATTTTACAATCTTTTCTCAATATGAATCATTGTTTCGTGATCTATGTTTGGATGCGTTAGTTGTCTCAAACTTTGTCATTTACCGTAGCGCAATCCAAATGTTTTATTGCAATTTAACTTTTGATGCAACCCACATCTATTCTCGGGTTGCCGGTATTGACATTGCTTTCAATGATTCTGTGTTGGGGGATTTTCTTGATCTTTTTAATCTCGATGCTTGGGATAAACTTGTGGAAGCTCGTCAACTTCAATTTGTTGGCGATACTTCTCTTGAAGGTTTCAAGGAGGAATTATGTGCTCCTAACATAAGTCCTCACAAACTTATAGCCAAGCACCTCAACCCATATTTCTATGAACTTCATCGAATCATTTTTAACACTATCTTGCCAAAAGCTGGCTCCACTGATGAAGTTACCTACTTTGAGATCTCTGCTTTGTATCACCTTCATTATCGTATCCCCTTTAATCTTTCTAGGACAATGATGGACTGGATGATAAATTGTAGGAAGAAACCACGAGCATTGGTTTATCCTTTATATCTTCCTATGGTTTTTCGTGCGTTTATTATTCCTATTCATGACTGTCAGTTCTTGCCTGCTCCTGCTTTCCTGTCCAAGGCACGACGTTCTCAGGCAGTCGTCGCCTCTCCTGAGACTTCTGAGCAGTCTGCTGATGAGGAGCCTGACGCCCCTCCACTCGGTCAGGATGTACCACTTCTACCTGCCACTCTTGAGTCTATTCAGACTATGCTCCGGGAGCGTTTTGACCTTGAGGACGAGCGCTGGACCCAGCTGGATTATCGTACTACTCTACAGATGAGTGCCCTCGGCAACTCCCTGCATGATATACGGTACTCCATATCTCATCATCTGCACATTCCCATGGAGCGGGATCCTGAGCGCGCGGGCCATCGCATTGATGATCCATGGGTCATGCGTTACATGGATCCAGATGCTGCTTTTCTGGACCCCCGTCGCTCCTTTCCTGGTCCTTCAGACCCTCCAGGACCTTCTCGTGCTCCGTGATGGAGATTGGCTCGATCTGCTGCTGCTTTTGCTGATGATCTTAGTTGATGCTTTTTGATTTCAGTTATTTAGTTTCTTATGGTTTTATGTCCTTGGTTTTATGTACTCAAAACTCTGGTTGTGTGTTTGACACTTGGTTTTGTGGATGACATTTTATCATAGTTTTACTTTATGCTAGTGACTCATTTTGTTTAGTCATACACTGTTTCTTCTCTGCTTGGTGTGGTTGTATCACTCATAATTGTCTATACTGCAGTTTCTATGCTCTATCATTCATATGCAGTCTATATTGCTAACTGCCAAAAGGGGGAGAACTATGTATATTTTCGTATATCTGTTTCGTATATCTGTTTCGTATATCTGTGCTTGTTTTTGCTTTTGGGAGATATTATCTATCAGGCCACAGGTTCTATGCATTATTTACGGGGGAGCGCTATTACTTCTAGCTCGGCACCATTCACTGATTACGGGAGAGCTCTTCTTTCTAGCTCAGCATCGATTATGGGGGAGCTGTGCTACAATCAACTGTGTCCAGGTATGAATATTGAAATATACATATATTATTTTGTCAATTATCAATATGGGGGAGATTGTTGACACAAAGTCACAGTCAACCAAATATTGACTATATTGACTAAATAATGTCTGTATTAATTCAATACGACACACGACGTCTGCATTCCGTTCAAGACAGACGACATCTCAGTCTCCGGTTCTCAGTGTGTTTTCGAGTCTGTATTTTATATTTTTATTGAGTCTAGACTTGTGTACTCTGAGTCATGCTGAGCTCTTGACACTTAGTCTACAGCCTACCCAAAATCCCAAGCTCCACTGAACCAAACACTGCCCAAAAATCCCCTTTGAACCACTCTGTGCTCTGGAGACAGAGTTCGAGCCGAACTCTGCCTCCACACAGAGTTCGGGCCGAACTCTGTCCCCTAGAAATCAGGAACCCTAATTTTAGGGTTAGCTGGTTGCTAGTTGTCCAATGGCCAAATATTTGAATTTTCCTACCCGAATTCTGGCCGAATTCTGCCTATAAAAACACTATAAATAGGGCATAAATTTTCTCATTCTAAACCATCCAATCTTCTCTTCTCTTCTCTCTTATAGCTGAAATAAGCCATACCCTTCCCATCTACTAGCCACAAGCCTCCTAAGTCTCGAGTGCTCAGCATCTCTCAGTTAGGATTCTTGTGCAAGAGTCGAAGAAGTCGCTTGGACAATTCCAAGCAAATCGCCACTGCGATCCTCTGTTAGAAGTTGACGTGCTCTTCTGAAGTAAAGGCACGGTTGTAAACTACTATTTCACAAATAGTGGATTTGAATCCTGAGCAAGAGTTCTCAGGCCTGGACTAGTCCTCCACGAGGGAAACCAGGTTAAAATTGCTGTGTTTGCGTATGCTCTTTTAATCTCGTTTTATTTTCCATACTTTACTCTGATTATTTTTATTGGTGAAAGAGTTATTTTTAAGTGGTCATTTTTCTATATATACTCTATTCACCCCCCTCTAGAGTTGCCAAACTGTTCTTCAGGCAACGCTATAACTTGCCTACAAGGAAAGGGGTACCTGATTGATGGGGCCAGAGCATGGGCCTACTACAATGTTCGAGACACTAGGACAGTGTTCTCGATGCCAAACAAGAATGATAATGGCCCTAGAATGTTATACACATATTCACTATTTTATACAGCTGCCAACACTTTCGTCGAGAATTTCAATCTGGTGGATAGCTTCGCGACGGCGACGCGATTAAAGAAAGGAGCAACTGCTACATTAGCTCCAGCAAATGATGAACAACATGAACCGGTAGATGATCCATTGGAAGCTTCCAGGGAAGCAAACTTCCCTGAGAAAGTAAATCAACCATTGAGAATTTCTCTGAAAGTTGTTAAATCTCCGGCCAAAGAGAGGAAAAGAAGGATTGACGAACCTTCTTCCCCAGCTACAAAGAAGAAACTTATCCTGGATCAACCAGAGAAAGTTACTACCAGATCACAATCTCTGCAGATGGCCAAGTCAATCCAACGAGAAGAGGCAACCACGCCGACTTCTATTCCAAAGTCGATTGATGTAATAGATGTGGAGAGCCCAGAAAGGCCTCTTCATAGAAAGAAGCAGGCTATTAGAAAAAGGAAGAAAGCGAGCCTGTCCTCGGTGGTGGTGAATGCTGCTGCTGGGATTACTATGTCATCTCCTACTCCTGCCTCTGAGCCTAGTCCAGAGCAGAGAGAGGAGACTGAACAGAGAGAGGAGGCTGCACAGAGAGATGAGGCTGCAGAGCCTAGAGAAGATGAAGCTTTACGATCTCCTTCGCCAGCGGTAGACACTACTCAGCTTCCTGTCACATCAGGAACAGTCCGTGAGAAGGAGGATCGTTTAATGATTGAAGCATTAAACGATTGCAACTTCGGTCTTCGAGAAGATACTGATCATACCGCTGCTACTGCCAGCGAAGAAGCTCCTGAGGATAATAAAAGTAAGGAGAGTACATCATCAGAGGCTGTTGATGATACACAGAATCCTGAAGAGGACATTGAAGTCCATATATCTCCCAAAGCAGCTGATGACACCCTGGATCCTGAAAAGGATATTGAGGTGCAGATATCTCCAGAAAAGATTACAAATGAGGAAGTGGCTCTGGAGGAAACTCCTACTGTTGATCCCAAAGGTATAAAATAAAATTATCAATCGTCTTTTCATAGATTAATAGCTAACATCTCTATCTTTGATCCATGCATAAATCGAATCTTCCCCAGTTCCTCCAGTGTGCACGGATATAGTACCTGTAACGACGATAGCTAGCAGCAGTCGTCATTTGTTAGGTGGCTCCGAGGCAGGCAGTAGCCAGGCAGTAATGTCTGAGGCTACTTCTGCTAGATTGGAATCTGGGCCAGCAGATGCCCGAATCATCACTGAACAAAGCCATGGTAAGATTGCTTTTACTTTTGATCTTTTCAATAGCTGCAAATGACAGACAAAATGATAAAGTTTATCTGTTTTTGCAGAGGAACAACCGGGAGGAGCGACCAGCTCTACTTTAGCGCCCTTATTTAAAGAGCCTCCCGTCCAAGTGGCTGAACGTCCTATTGCTTCATCATCAACAGGAGTCGCTGCTACTCCTGGTGCTTTGGCCACCAATCAATTTGTCATCAGCTCTTTCACCAACTTCTTCTTTAATTCATTGGGACCCTTAATAGATAGGGTGATAGAGAAGGAAGAAGCTGATTTCTCTACAGTTAGAGATCCAACCTCTTACTTGATTAATGCCATCCGCAGCCAAGGAGATGAAGCTCAGGCTACTTTTTTTGATCATATATTAGATGAGTTGGAGACTTCAGTTAAGAGCTACAAAGAGCTAAGAAAGGGAGAGGTAGAGCCTCTGGTGCAAGCTGAATTTGAACGGATGGCTCAAGAGGCCGCGGTTGAGAAAGTTAATTTCTAAATTCTCTTGGATACTTTCACTGCCAAATCCGCTGAGTACAACTCCAAAGTAGAAACAGTGGCATCTATTGCTTAAGAGAAAGAAAGGAAAGTTGCTGAATTGCAAGTAAAAATTGTCCGTCTTCAGAAAGAACTGAGACTTGCTCAATAAACTCTGGAAGAAGCTGCCCAACATCAAGCTGCAATTCAACAACTTGATGTTCTGACTCAAGAGAGAGATGAATATGCTGCAGCTCACCAAGCTGAAGTCACTCGCAGACTAGTAAACCTGCCAACCTTCGATGATAAATCTGGGATGGAAGAAGCTAGGAAACGAGTGATGGAATCTCGTGAAGAGCGACTACAAATTTTAAAGCAGCAGATGACCAATTTGATGACACCACCGGCTGAGTAGAAAGATCTTTTTGTATCTTCTTGTTTTTCATGATATGTGTCTTTGTAATGTCTTTCATCTTTGATCAATAAAAAGGACATTTTTGTGGCTCTATTATTTATTGCATATCTTATTCAGATATAAATAATAGAGATAGAAAATATATTCAGAGGTACAAGACAAGATATATTTCTTGATTCTGGAAAATAATTATATTCAATTATATCTGCTCAGAGGTAATATGGATGTGGCAAATATAATTTATTGAATATCATTATTTCAATAGACAACTTAATCAAAGATGACAAGTTGCTGATAAGAACAAACTGAATGAATCGTCAAGGTAAATGAACGAAATGAATCGTCGGATGAATGTAATGAACGGGCGAGCCGTCAGATGATGAACGGGTGAACCGTCAAGTGAATGTGATAAACGGACGAACCGTCGGATGATGAACGGGCAAACCGTCAGATGAATATGATGAATGAACGGGTAAACCGTCGGATAAATGTGTGAACGGACGAACCGTCAGATGATGAACGGACGAACCGTCAGATGAATATGATGAATGAACGGGTAAACCGTCGAATAATTGTGGTGAATGAACGGGTAAACCGTCGGATGAGTGTGATGAATGAACGGTTAAACCGTCGGATGAATGTGAACGGACGAACCGTCAGATGAATGTGAACGGACGAACCGTCAAATGAATGTGAACGGACGAACCGTCAAATGAATATGATGCTTCATAATCTTACGACTCTCTGTGTATAAATAGAACAGAAAATCAGGTGAGATGTTTACTTTCACTTTTCAACATAAAGATGTCGTCTGGAGATACATCCAAGAAGGCTGAGATCACCCCGAAGGTGGAAGCGGGTACTGAAGAACGTCCAGTTGAGCCAGCTCAACCAAAGTAGATAGCAGCGGGCGAAGGTTCATCTGCCCCCAAACCGCCAAAGGACATCTTGGACTTCCTTCTCGAACCTGGAAAGACTGAAGAAGAAGAAGCCCTGAGGATAGCTGCTTGCAAGTTCCTGGTGGGTTCGAGCAAGAATATTCTCGATTCTTTTGCTGATCATGTTTTTGATAAGGACGGTAGTGGCCCGCGTCCTAACTTTGAGAAGGATGATAGTGACCTTCCTTGATATTATGTACTATCATTCAAGATGAAATAAAACTGAATTTTATTTATGAACTTGTCTGATAATTACAATCAATGTCTGTTATATTTATATATAGTATTTCTTGAGGAATTTGCCATTGATAGGCATCATTGCAACTCGACCGTCTAGCTCTGTGAGTTGATAGGCTCCATTTGAGAAGACTTTGCTTACGATGTATGGCCCTTCCCATTTTGCATCGAACTTGCCCTTGCTCGAGTGAATCATAGTCATAGGACGTTTGACAGTTAGAACGAGCTCTCCTTTCTGAAAGGCTCTGACCTTAACTTTGCGGTTGAAAGTCTTTGAGATGCGGGCTTGATATAGCTCAATATGCTGTTGAGCCAATAGCCGCTTCTCGTCTAGCGCTTCTAACTCTTGAAGTCGGAGAAGATCGTTGTTCTCTGTCGTGAGTTCTTTGGCGATAGCAATCCTCAAAGATGAAATTTGGAGTTCTAGAGGTAGAACTGCTTCACAGCCGTATACCAAAGAGAAGGGTGTACAGCCTGTAGGGTTGCAGACCGTAGTACGGTAGGCCCAAAGACATTCCTCAAGCTTTTTACTCCAGTTTTGTTTGTTAGTAGATACAAACTTCTTGAGGAGCTTGATGATAGTCTTGTTGAAAGCTTCAGCTAAGCCATTAGCAGCATGATTGTAGGCTGTCGAAGCGATATTGTCAATCCGATGATCGTCACAAAACCTTATAAACTTCTGACTGATAAATTGAGGTCCGTTATCATAAATGATTCTTCGAGGTACACCAAATCGATAGATGACATGGTGTTTGACGAAGTTGATGACGCTACTGGTTTTGACTTCAGCCAATGGTATAGCTTTGGCCCATTTGGAGAAGTAGTCGGTTATTGCCAGTATGAACCGATATCCTCTAGAAGAAGGAGGATTGATGGGACCGATAATTTCTATGCCCCAAGCTTCAAAAGGCCAGGAAGTAGCAATCGGATGAAGGAATTCCGACGGTTGACGAATGAAATCTGCGTGGATTTGACAAGCTCGACATTTTCTCGCATATCCGATGGCATCAGATACCATAGAGGGCCAGTAGTAACCCATGCGTCGGATACGATCCTGTAGCTTAGGACCGGGTTGATGTGCTCCACAGACACCGTCGTGAGCTTCACGTAATACTTGCTTTGCTTCTTCACCAGCAAGACAGTACAAGAGTAAGCCGTCATAAGTTCGTCGATAGAGAGTCTTGGTGGTCTGATTGTAGTAGAATCGCAGAGACCGCCGACGAATACTCGTAGCCTCCTTAGGATCTTCAAGGAGTATATCATGGACCACGAAGTCGATGAAAGGAGTTCTCCAATCGTCATTGATAACATTGACTTCAGTAAGATTACTGAACTCAATATTACAATTGTTTTCGATACAGAACAATTTCCGATTAGAGATTACCACCACCTGCTGTCTTTTGATAGGGATGGCTAAGACTGCTGCAAGATTAGCTAAAGCATCTGCCTCAGTATTGCAAGCTCGGCGTACATATTCGATGAAGAAGGCTTTGAATGATGTAGCCATGTTGATTGCCGCTTCAAAGTAAGGCACTAGATCTTGATGGCGAACTTCATAGGTCCCTCTAACCTGATTAACAACCAACTTAGAGTCACCATAGACTTCAAGATACTCGACGTCAAGTTGTTTGGCTAGCTGAAGGCTGATGAGTAGGGCATTGTACTCTGCCACGTTGTTAGAACAAGGCTCATCTAAGGAGTATGCTCTTTGGATAGCTGACCCATCTGGAGAAACAAGGACAACTCCAACTCCTGCGACAATGACACCATTGGGTCCAATCCTGGATGTACCGTCAAAGAATAGATGCCAAGTAGAAAATTCTTCGGAGACTGCATTAGATTCCAAAGTCTCGTCTGGAATTTCATCATAGAGTTTGGATGTCTCTGGAACAGGATGAGCTGCTAAGAAATCTGCCAGTGCTTGACCTTTGACAGACTTTTGAGAAACATATACCATGTCATATTAGGCTAGCAGAATGGCCCATGTAGCCAGCCGAGAATTGAGTGTGCTAGGCTTCTTCATCAGTACCCGAAGTGGATTAACTCGGGATATGACATGAATAGTTTGGCCAATGATGTAATGCCGAGTCTTCTGAACAGCAAACATAAGAGCTAGACATTCCTTTTCGACCGGACTATAACGGTGTTCGGCACCAATCATAGTACGACTGAGGTAGTAAATGGCTTGCTCGTGGCCTTCTTTGTTCTTTTGGGCAAGTAAGGCGCCCAATGAATGCTCCATAGCCCGGACATACATTAAGAATGGTATGCCAGAGATTGGTGGCACCAACACTGGTGGGTTCATGAGATACCGCTTTATGTCGTCAAATGCTCGTTGACATTCTTCAGTCCAAATGAAAGATACACCCTTCTTCATTAGTTGAGTAAATGGTCTGCAGCGACCAGACAGATTCAAAATAAATCTCCTGATGTACGCAAGTCGACCTTGGAATCCTCGTAGCTCTTTTAGGTTGCATGGAGGACACATCTCTTGAATGACTTTGATCTTCTCGGGATCCACGTGTATACCCTTAGAGGTAATGACGAAGCCGAGAAATTTGCCACTAGAGACACCCAAGAATGACTTGGTGGAATTCATTTTGAGTTGGTGTTGGTGCATGAGATTGAAGATAGTTCTCAAGTATTGGATGTGATCTTCCTTTAGACGACTTTTGACAGCAATATCATCAATGTAGCATTCGACGGTCTTGTGAAGATGATCTCGAAAGATGGTACTCATGGCTCGTTGGTATGTTGCACCAGCATTCTTGAGACCAAATGGCATGACACTATAGCAATAGACTCCGCGAGGAGTGTGGAAAGAAGTATGTTTTTCATCCTCAGGATTCATCCGAATCTAATTGTATCCAGAGAATCCGTTCATAAAAGATATTCTTTCGAACCCACAGGTGTTGTCGATCATGACGTCCGTAATAGGAAGAAGAAATTTATCTTTTGGACATACTTCATTAAGATCCCGAAAGTCGATGCAGACTCGAACTTTGCCAATTTTCTTTAGAACTAGGACGACATTGGCTACCCAATCAGGATGTTGTTCTTCTCGGATAAAGCCACAAGCGATGAGGTTCTTGACTTCATCGTCGATTGCGTCCATCAGTTCTGGCTTAAAGCATCATTGTTGCTGTTTGACCGGTTTTGTATTCGGCAAGATGTTCAATTTGTGAGTAGCAATTTTGGGATCTAGACCTGGCATGTCCTCATAACTCCAAGCAAAGACATCAATGTATTCTTTAATCAGAAGAATCAATTCTTGCTTATCTGCCTCTGGAAGGTTCTTGCTGATAAATATTGGACGAGGTGACCCGCTCTCTCCTACATCAATTTGAACCAATTGATCTTCAGTAGGAGGTTCTCTTTGTTCGAATTGGAGTTTCCATTGGGTATCCATTCGTTGAGCCCAAGGATCAGTTTCGGGACTTTCTTCAATATCCTCGTCATAGCCTTCTGGAAGTTCGACTGAGACCATGTTAGAAGATACAGTCAGCCGATGAACTTGATCGATGCTGGTGTCAGAATCCCATGATCTGGAATTAGAAGAATTAGAACGCTCCTCACTATCAGATTCAGAGGCTGCTGGGGATAATACTGGAGGAGAAGCATATCCGAGACCTCTTTTGGTCCTGCTGTAGTACATCTCTGACTTTCCTTTCGGCACAGCCGTACGGATATGAGTTTTTCTACCCTTGCCGTAGTTGAGGCCACTTTTAAAGTCGTAACCCATCTTTCGGATGATGTCTTTTGATTGTTGACTGTAACGACGGAGTTGAAGATGCCCTGTATCATTACTTTTGCTATCATCCGTATAGCTGAATTGTTGTTCCAGTCCTTTACTAAAAAGTATTGGACTCTTGCCTTTTTTACGAGCGGGAACAATACGATATGAATCCTTTGGAAGTTCGAGTAAGACTTCTGTTTGAAAAGATTGTACGACTCCCATTGTAAATGACTGAAAGCTATCTAACATATCCAAATAGCACTTAGCATGATAAATGACATCAATATACTGGAAAGTAGATGTTTTTTCATTGATTTGTAAATTTGTATTTACAGCAGGACCTTTAGCCTTAGCAGGCTTGGTCAGATTGATTACAAGCGGGGAAGAAGAAGAACGTGGAGGAGGATTGGCTTTGTTACGACGGAGGTCGATAACAAGCAGCTCAGAGGAGGTGAGCTCCCTTTTATCCTTGTTATGAGATAAATCTATAACAAGTGGCTCAGAAGAGGTGAGCTACCTTTTTTCCTTGTTACGACGTAAGTCAATAACAAGTGGCTCAGAAGAGGTGAGCTCCCTTTGATCCTGATCATCATCAGTTGATTGCTTCTGGACTGGCAAGTGAATAGCCAGTGGCTTGGAAGACTGAGGACGAGAAACACGCCCTTTGACAGGTATGATAAGAGTGTCATTAGGCACTGCTTCTTGCTCTTTTTCAGTGTCCAAAGATTGGACAACCTTCATGAATTCATCCTTATACATACGGGCATCGTTGCAGTATGCTTCGACGCCTTTGAAAGGATAAAGATCAGCAACCTCCTTTTGCACCTCTTCATTTTCATCGACATATTTGAAACATTGATGAAGAGTCGAAGGAACAATGTTATGCTCATGCAGAAATGGTCTTCCCAATAAAGTATTGTAAGAACAACCATGGTTGTCAATGATGTAGAAGGTCACCTTTGTGCGAAGATTGCCTATTTGGAGTTTTAGGCGAATCTTGCCCAGAGGCTCACTCCTTTCCTGGTTGAACCCGAGAATGGTTGTGATTGTACTGGAAAGACTATGCACTGGGATCTTCAGCGCATCCAACATTGTCTTCGGCATAATACTGAGAGCAGACCCTGGATCTATCAGAATACGATCGACTTTCATCGAGTCGACATATTCCGTATAGTAGAGAGGACGATCGTGCCTGTTGTCTTCCATCAGCATGTCATCTTGTGTGAAAGTTATGTTTGAAATTAACTCCAACACACTATGACAATAGAGGCAAGAGACTGGCTCTGCTTTTGGCTTCTTTAGCAGGGCTAAACAGGTTTCTGCTTGCATGAGAGCCTCACTCAGAGTTTTTCGAGTATCTTTAGAGAGGCGCAAGAGCTCGAAGATGGACAGCCGGGCCGGTGTATTGCCAATTGAGCCAAGATATCAAAATTGTAAGGCTTTTCAAGTCCTGAGGGAGATGACTTCTTCAACGATTTGTCGAAGCGGACTTGTTGTTTGCCTTTGTCGGATACTGTCGGCTTGGGAGGAGTAGACTCTACAACCGGTGAGGATGCAATAGGAATATCCTCAGTAGAAGCAGGCTGTACTGGAGAAGGCTCTGAAGATGAGGCAGGATTCTCTTGAGCTTCGGGGTAATCCTTTAGATAGGCTTTCTCCGATCTGGTGCCCAGCAGGATTTCTTCGTCAACTATGGGGTCAAAAGACACCATATTGCAAATCTTTGTCTTGCCCTTGGAGCGGTCTTTCTTCTTGAAGGAAGAGGGAAGTTCGAACTCCGAAGCAAGATCCGGATGAATCCACATAATCTCGCCATTATCAAGAGATAAGGGGACGAGACCTTCACTTCATGGGGGAGGGAGATTCTCGATCTCAAGAGTAGCTTTGGGGATAGGAATGACACCATACTGTACCATCTGAGGCAAAAAGTCACCAAATTGAACTGAGACCATGTTTGCGATAACAGTCTTCTCGTCTTGCTGTAAAATGACAACACCAGCATTGACCAGCTCTTAAATTTTGCCTTTGAGCACATAACATGCTCGAGTAGGATGCCCAATGAACCTGTGATAGTCACAGTACTTAGGATGATCAGTCTTACCGACTTCATCAGGCTTCTTGGGATCTGGGAGCTGGAGCTTATTGCTTTTGATCAAGCAATCAAAAATGCTCACTGTGTCATTCTCGTCAAAAGAGTACTCTACTTTTGGACGAGGTTCCCTTGGTGGAGGTGCTGAAGGAGTAGGAGTGGACGTAGGGGGAGCTACGTTGACCGCCAAAGATTCTTTATTCTTATTCAAATTGATATTCAAAGTTTCTTTTCCCTTGCGGTTGTTCTGGCGATTGCCACCACCCAATGTCTGGTGTTCATCCCGGTCGGGGTTAGATATTTGTACCCCTAGTTGCTTGAATTTGTCAGCGCTAACTTCAGCTGCTTTAGCGTTGACAATGAAAGATGGCCAGTCTTGGAACTGAGTAGACCCCGTCCACATGCTGATGATAGGCAGAAGATTTGCCTTGCAGGTGTCTATGGTGACAGCAGCTGGAGTTCTAGGAGGCATTTTCAAAGCTTCCCGGCGGAGCCTTTTAATGAAACTCTCAGCAGTTTTATTGTGTCTTTGTTTGATTTTATTGAGGGTTGACATGGTCATATCGTTGATCCCCTCATAGAATTGTTCCAAGAATATTTGTTTTAGGCCTGAGAAGGAGGTGATACAACCATCAGGCAAGCTTCTGTACCAATCGTATGCTACGCCGGCTAAACAGCCAACGAATACTCTGGTAAGAAGAGCGTCATTTGGTTGAAGTTGGACAGTCATAACCTCAAAGTGGTTAATGAACTGACTGGGAGAAGTGCTGCCATCGAACAGCGAGATTGTTAGGATTTTGTACTTAGGGGAAATGGGACTTCCTTCCATTCAACTGGGTAGGGTTGCTTGATCCCCAACCTCTGTAAGTTGTCCTTCTCTTTGAAAGCTTCGAACTGAGTGCGTAGGAGCTTGACAGCTTCATTGGCATCTTCTACTGACGTAGAAAGAGCAAGCTGAATCACCGTGTTAGGGGGAGGAACAGCGTGATAAGCACTACCCCCAGCACCTGACTGACTGGGAGTGGGTTGAATCTGTACAGGAGGTACTTGAGTAGATGCTACCCCCAGTCATGTATTGACAGGCACCGACGATGCTATGATTTTAGGATTTGTAGGAGGTACGGTCGGTGGTACTGTATGCTGGGCCACAATGATGGAATGCATACTTGCGACCATCTCAGCCATGGTCTTCAGCTTGTCTTCTAGTACAGCGATTCGCTGTTCTTGACTAGCTGAACTGGAAGCATCAGGATCTTCATTGACAATATAGGCTGTCATTTCTCTGGGTACAGTGGAGGACACTATCTGTTCTGAGCTTTCACTGTATGCATCGTAGTCGGAAAAGAAATCATCTCCTGAATGAGAAAGGGGAAGATGACCGGAAGGATCTTGAATATTCCTTTGACCGATTGTGTCTCGGCTTCGGGATCGGGTATGTTAGAATACTCCTTCAGAAGATTCTTGGAGTAGATCCAAATACCGTTGGCCTGGCTTGCGAGGCTTCCCGTGCTTGGAGCACTTCCTACCCCTAGTGTCTCTGGAAGTCATGTTGACAGAAGCGTACAAAACTTCGTCTTCGTCTTCTGACACAGGTTCAGAGTTTGTAAAGTTTAGACGATCGAAGACAGATTGTCTGGTTGTCTGACAACAACACTTGATGACAACCTTGTGATTACAATGGTGTCCAAGTGGTTGTACTGGGGATGTTGAGATGTTGTTCCGTTTTTGCTTGAGGTGTTCTCGGAGATCGAAAACAGCAACGGGACGAGCAGAAGTTCGAGGGATGTGTTCTTTGACAATATTCGGAACATGGTTCCGATTCTTCAAATGTTTTGTCCCTTGAGTGTACAGGGAAGTACTCATTTCATTGGCATAGGTGTCCGAATTCTTGATCCTGGAAGTTTGCTTCTGATGCTGGTTGGTCTTCGGCATTGGTTGTTTGCGTTTCATCGAAGTTGGTCGATTGAGATAAGTTCTTAGATCAACAAACTCACCCCCAGGGGTTTCTGTCTGAGATACCAGCAATTTTTCCTGTTTGGAGCAGAAAATCTTGAGAGTCGGGAGATCTTGGAACTCTGCTACCAGAGTAGGCAGAATACCTCTCTGATCAGTGCACTTCCCTTTGGCAAGGAGGGAAGAAGAACCCTTGTTGGAAAGAGTTCTTGTACTGAATGGTGCCGGAGCACGTTCAGTTTGATCTTCTACGGTAAAAATCGAGGAAGACTGAGAAAAGACCAAAGGGCCCTTTCCTTTGCTTTGTGAAGAAGGGTTAGCTAAAGAGCGTTTTCCTCTGTTGTTTTCCAAGTCATGGGACGAAGAAGTTTGAGAAAAGACCAAAGGGCATTTTCTTTTGTTTTGGAGAGGAGGAGGAATAGACAAAAGACTACCCCCAGTGGATTGCGCAGGTGCAACAAGGTGCTGGAGAGGAAGAGTAGAACGTTTTCCCTTGCTGTGGGAAGATGAGAGATTAGCCAAAGGGCTATCTCTCTTGGATTGTGCAGGCATAGCTTGCGCATGGTTTGATGGCACACTAGCAGATTACGCAGGAGTAACTCTGGCAGAAAGTCTTCTGGCCTCAGTCACAGTGGCTTACGCAGCAGGAGACTTGTTGCTAGAGTGCTTGGGTTACACTCTGGTTGCTGGAGTAGTGGATTGCGCAGGCAAAGTGGCAGCCAACTGCACCAGAGGAACAGGAGTCTTGCACTTTGACAGGGCAGTTATGAAGTGGTTTGTGCACTGGCAATAGCAGACTGCGCATGAGTAGTAGAGGCAGATTGTACAACAGCAGAGACAACAGACTGCGCAACAGTCTTAACAGCAGAGACTTTAGACTGTGCAGTAGTCTTGTATAATGACCATTGTTCGTATCACGTATCTCGGTATACGTGTACGTATTTAGACCCGTATTGTATGTTTCCTTGGTTGGTTCGACCCAACTTAACTTGGTTCGGCTTGGTTTGCATGGTTCGGTTTTATGTGAACCACTCCCACCTACCACCACTTTTATTAAATATCCCACCTACCACCACCCTCTTCATTAAATATCCCACTAACATTTCTCTCTCTTCATTACTTCTTCTTCTCCACCATTACTTCTTCAACCACCAGAGAGAGAGAAAGAGCTTAGGCAAGTGCATCTTGCTTCATGGAGGAAGTCCATTTTTATTGTTTCATTGTCTTCCTCATGAGTTTTTAACCCACTTTAGTACTTGGCATTTTTCATTTCTATGGTTAAATTTTGTAGATCTAGCTTTGTGGTATTTTCGGTTTCCAAGACCTTGATCCATCAAACTTGCGTATTTTGCTAAGTTGATGATCCCAGGATTGCAGAGAAGTTCGTTAGGTCCAATTTGACCTAGGGGATTTTACGGAGCCGCATGGGCATTTTTAGCACTCAGCCGCATGGCCTACTAATGCAATAGCAAGCATTTAGTTTGCATGCATTATTTAATGCAATACTAATAGTCAGCCGCATGTGGCACTTGGTTGTAGCCGCATGAGCTTGAAATAATAGATGCATTAAATAATGCATGGCCCTGGGTCTCCAGCCGCATGCATATTCATGTGTTATACCAATACATGCAATATTTTAATGAATAATTTAATGTATTTTTCCTGACACATACACTAAAGCATTCAGCCGCATGAAGGAGCTAAATGAGCCGCATGGCTTTCCTTTAAATATTACCTTAGCTTTACATTGCATTATACTAATGCATGAAATATTTTAATATTTTAATACTTATTCTAAAGTGCATGCAAATGAGAAATCACGTTAAGCATTCTTTAGAATGCATTTAATGCGTTAATAAATGAATTACCTAGGAAGCATTCTTTAGAATGCAATTAATGCTTTAAAGCATTCAGTAGCATGCGCATTCAATAGCATGCAATTATGCATCTTCCCAAATGCACCCAGCCGCATGATGTATGCATTTTCTAATGCAATGTGGCCGCATGGAGAGATAAAGTCAGCCGCATAGGCAACTGAAGAATGCATTCCCCTTTAGAATGCATCTAATGCATTCTTATGCAGTTTCTTTTGCCTTTCCTTGGAGAAGCCAGCCGCATATGGCTTTGCTTGCATTATATTGTAACCCACGTGGCCTTGCATTATATTAATGCATGCTTGTGGCTTGCTTGCATGCAAACGCCAGAAGTGAGCCGCATATGGAGCATGGGGACAATCAGCTGCATGTATATTAATACGTACCAAGCATACATTGATTATATATTAAAATATTATATAGTGTATATTGGTATAAGGTATATTAATATATTTTGTATTTTATAAATATTAATATAATGCATTTAATGTATTAAATGCATTTGCATGCAAGTATGCATGCTCGTATATTTTGCTCAATCGCATATGGCCAAGTGACTGCTGGCCGCATAAAAATTTTTCGAGCCGCATGAGTCCCCCACAGTCCTTGCCTCTTTTAAATATTTAATTATTAAATTGTACTTGTGCTAATTAATTGTTCCCTGACACGATGGTGACCCGTTGTGGTGTACTTTTGACGTAACATGATAGTGGCCCGAGGCGGCGCACTCTTGACAGTAAACATGACATGACAAGATTTGATGGCCTGGATACCGTGGATGATTGTGTTTGTACAATTGAACCGATAATGTTCCCATCATATCTAGGACGGGGATCCCTGAGTACCACGGTCAGGGGTACCTACTGTAAATGGCTAAGGCTAACAACTAGAATAATTCAGAAGTCATGAGAGATTTCTCCAGCTACAGGCGATCCCGTTATCCCGGCCACCATTGTGGGACTTGCAGCCTGCCGACGAGTAGGGCACAAGTCCAAACTCATTGATATATGGAAAGAACAATGTACTGCTTAATGAACCCAAGTCGCCTGGATAACCTAGATTAGCTGCAGGGCTTGTGGCTGGAGGGACATCTCACTGCATGTTGTGGTAACCCCAGTTAGCTAACGTAGAAAACCGTAGTCACTGATTGGCCGGATGCGATTGTATGGTATACTTTCATTGCTCGATTATTGCAGGCTTGATCGCATGATTGTCACTCTTAATAATAAAGATTAGAGGCTAAGTTCGGTTCAGGCGAAGGGTTACAACCCCGGTCCTTGTTTGGTTTAAAGGTTGTAACCTGGCTTCCGGAGCAGTTCTAAGTCCTCTTTTCTTTTATTGTCTTATTGCACCCCACGTCATGCTTGTAATGTTTTACCTCACCAACAGAGATTGGAGACGGAGTTCTATTCAGGTGAAGGGTTGCAACCCTGGTCCTTGTTTGGTTTAAGGGTTGTGACCTGGCTACTTGAATGGTTCCCTCGTACTCCATTATGACGATTGTTGTTCTTTTACTTCAAGTTCTTTTAACTGCTTTAATATATATGTATTTTCTGATGTGCTGGTTTTAGTTCTTAAGTGAAGCCTCCTTTGTGGCACTTGCTCTTTCTAGGATCTGACCCAGCTGGTTTTGTGTGGCCAGATTTCGGAGCTACCTCAGAGGATCTACCGACCTTCCAGCCCGATGGTGACCATCAGACGTGACCAGGGCAATGAGTGGGCTTATTTTTGCTCTTCCACTCTATTGTAAAAATTTCATTTTGAGGCATTTAGCCGGCGAGCACCTGTTAGCTCGTATTGCATACCTTATTATTGTCTGCCTACGGGCTGTAACATGATTGACAGATCCTAGGGTTGATCATGTATGACTAAACTCTTGCTAGTCTTCACATCTTGTAACGACTAGCTTCATGATCAGCTGAATATGTAACATTTGGGACGCCTTATTATTGTATATGTGGTGATCTTACATCTTGTAACTTTACTTGCTTGTTTGAGATTGAGACAATTAGGCTTGTTATTGACCATAGGAGACTGATGGATTGTAGTTAAACCCTCATGTATCTAGACAGCCGTGACCGTATAGTGGGGTAGATTTCATTTCATTATACTTAGCTGGCTATGTATGCCTCCGCTCTCTAGTATTCTGGTTCTGGGGCATTACATCTTGGTGGCAGAATCAACAGACTACGCAGCAGTCTTGGGGACCCACACTGGGCGCACTTTGCTCGTGGCAGAAGTTGTCGTAGTACGAGGGGTGGTCCTGGAGTTGATCATGGCTTCATAGGCCGTCTGGTTGACCTTCACAACCAGCGTCTTCTGCGTCTTTCCGATAGACGCAACGTCACATTGAGTTGTCACTTCCTCGTCGGAGGAGAAAGTCGTCTCCAGCAAAGTCGCCATTTTGTTTGCAAAAACAAAAGTTGATCTTTATTTCAACAAACTTTGTAAAAAAGATTACAAGAATTCTGGGAAAGTACAACTATGGGAATCCGATCAGAAGACGATCGCTATATCCCTTGGACGATGTGAACTTTGAAGACGGTAGCCTCTGAAGTTGAAGGCAAAAGCCTCTGAAGAATGCAGCAGCACTTTGGCAAGGACTCCTGATCTCTGGTGATGATCTCTGATCACTGTATGTGTGTATCTGATCCCCTCTAGGAAGGACTTGAAACTCTATATATAGAGTTCTGGAAATAACTACTTTTAGTTATTCTGGACTTACATAGGTTGGATTGCGCACACTTTGGATTGCGCAGGCAGTTGTTTGATCGTGGGCCAACTGTATTGGACACATGGCATTATTTGATTGAAATGCGCATGATCGTGTACAGACAGTTACCACGTAATGAGTCATTGATGGCATGAAGGCCACGTGTACTTTGTCAGTTATATTGAAGGAGTGCGCCAACTGAATTGTGTTTTCTTTAAATTGCGCTATGATGGACCGCGCTGGGCTGGACCACGCTGGAATGGATTACGCTGCAGGCAGATTGTGCTGTATGTATAGCTGTCCTCGAGTACTGTGCTGCACGATAAACGAACAGTTTCCTCGTTCTCCGTGCTGTCAGCTGTCAGAAGATCTGATTCTCTGTCAGGTAATGATGGCGAGGCCACGTCAGTATGCGCACTTGGATGAGTGCGCAGTTTAGCCTGCACAATCGAATGGTTGTGCAATCTGTCTTCTGTGCAGTTCACTTGAAGGATGTATAATTTGATTTTGATGACTTTGTTGATAGGTGCAACTTGATTTTTAGGACCTACACCCGTTCCCGAGGCCATTGCCGACACAGGCCCAGGCATTCGAGCAGCAGAGACAGCAGCAGTATGCCCAAGCCCAAGCCCTGATCCAGAGCAGGCAGAGGAATTTTTAGCAGAGGGGACCCGCACCTAGAGGGCATGGTCAAGTGGTGGCTTTAATTGACCATAGAAGAGGAAGGAATTACACTAGGTGAGGTGGTGGCAGGTACTATTCTCGTCAAAGCCTTTCCAGCTTCAGTATTATTTGATACTGGTGCCTCGCATTCATTTATGTCTGCACGATTCGCGACATGGATAGGACTGGAGCTCGAGTCATTATCAGTAAGGCTCAATATACTTACTGGTAATGGACTTGTGGGAGTAGATAGAGTGTTTTCTTCTTGTCGGATCGTAGTTAGCGATAGAGAATTCCCTGCTAGATTGATAGAGTTTCTGATGGCCGATTATGATATGGTCTTAGGGATGGATTGGTTGAGGGACCAGTATGCTAGGATAGACTGCCATATTGGCAGGGTTATTTTTAGTATTCCAGGCGAGCCGGAGTTTTCCTTCTCCCGAGGCGAAGTTGAACCTTCTCCACCAGTATTGCGGATGGCAGTAGCAGAAGCAGTTCAATTTCCCAGAGTAGTCGAGGAGTTTCCAGATGTTTTTCCAGAAGAGCTTTCAGGGATGCCGTCAGAGCGGGAGATCGAGTTTACCATCGACTTGATTCCCGGGACAGCCCTAGTGTCAGAGAGAGTCTATAGGATGGTACCGTCAGAGCTAGAGATATTGTACAAGATGATTGAAGAACTTAGAACCAAGGGATTCATTCGTGCTAGTAGATCGCCTTGGGGAGCCCCGATGCTTCTTGTGAAAAAGAAAGATGGTACGTCCAGATTATGTGTAGATTATCGTACCTTGAACTCAGTGATAATCAAGAACAGATACCCTCTCCCGAGGATAGATGACTTGTTTGATCAACTCAAGGGGGCAGCAGTATTCTCGAAGATTAACTTGCGGTCAGGATATCATCAGATCCGAATCAGAGAGCAGGACATCCCGAAGACAGCTTTCAGATCTAGGAATGGGCATTGGGAGTTCCTTGTTATGCCATTTGGAGCAACCAATGCGCCGGCTGTATTCATGCACCTCATGAATCGTATCTTCATGCCTTATTTGGATCAGTTCGTGATTGTGTTCCTAGACGACATCCTGGTCTATAGCAAGAGTGAAGCGGAGCATGAGCAGTATCTCCGAGTTGTCCTCCAGATTCTCAGAGAGCACCAGTTGTATGCCAAGTTTAGTAAATACGAGTTCTGGCTCGATCGTATTTCGTACTCGGGCCATATCATCACCAGAGGAGGAGTTGAAGTGGATCCCCAGAAGATATTGGCCATAGAGACGTGGCCAGCACCTAGCACCATCGCAGAAGTTCGGAGTTTTCTAGGATTGGCTGGCTATTACCGGCGGTTTGTATCAAACTTTGCTCGGATTTTAGCACCATTGACGCAGTTGACCCGCAAGGATGTGTAGTTTGCTTGGACAGCAGAGTGTCAGAGTTCATTCGAGAAGTTGAAGCAAAGATTGATGACGGCACCCATTCTCACGCTTCCAGATGGAACCGAAAGATTCTCAGTATATTGTGATGCTTCAGACAGAGGCTTAGGATGTGTTCTGATGTAGCATGGGAAGGTAATAGCTTATGCGTCACGTCAACTTCGTGATCATGAGAGAAATTACCCAACCCATAACTTGGAGCTGGCAGCAGTAGTGTTTGCACTTAAGTTGTGGAGGCACTACCTATATGGAGATAGGGTGGAGATTTTTACCGACCACAAGAGCCTGAAGTATGTTTTCACCCAGAAGGATCTTAACATGCGTCAGAGGAGGTGGCTGGAGCTACTTGTGGATTATGATGTCAACCTGCAGTATCATCCTGGGAAGGCCAACATTGTTGCAGATGCATTGAGCAGAAGAGCCAGAGTTTATTTTCTAACAGCGCAACCAGAGCTGTTAGCAGATCTTCAAAAGATGGGAATAGAAGTTTTTCTTCCTACCAGTGTGGCATTGATGGCCAGCATACAAGTTCAGTCCACTATAATTGAGAGGATCCGGATGGCACAGTCAGCAGATTCCAAGCTTCAGCGACTCAGAGCACAGTGTGAGGCAGGACGAAGACTGGAGTTATGCATTCATGAAGACGGTACACTTCGATATGGGAAGCGTCTTTGTGTACCCAGTAGAGATATCAGACTGGAGATCATGACAGAGGCTCACAGTTCGCAGTATTCTATTCATCCTGGCGGTACGAAGATGTACCGTGATATCCGTCAGCACTTTTGGTGGAATGGCATGAAGAGGAAGATAGCCCGGTTTGTCTCTCGATATTTGGTTTGCCAATAAGTTAAAGCTGAACATCAGTGACCAGCTGGACTTCTTCAGTCCTTGCCAATTCCAGAATGGAAGTGGGAGCATATAACCATGGATTTCGTGACTGGATTACCTAGATCTCCGGCTGGCAGAGATGCTATTTGGGTTATTATAGACAGGCTCACGAAGGTAGCTCATTTTTTCCCTTTAGAATTGGTCAGTCGACGAATCAGCTTGCAGAGATATACCTCAGGCATAGAGTTAGATTGTACGGAGTGCCAGTCAGTATCGTATCCGACAGAGATTCAAGATTTATGTCACACTTTTGGCGGAGTCTTCAGAAGAGTTTGGGGACTCGTCTCAAGTTCAGTTCAGCTTATCATCCGCAGACAGATGGTCAGTCAGAACGCACGATCCAGACTCTTAAAGATATATTGCGGTCATGTATACTCGACTTCGATGGTTCGTAGAAAGATCACATGCATCTCGTAGAGTTCTCCTATAACAACAGTTTCTAGGCCAGTATCCAGAGGGCACCCTATGAAGCGCTATATGGCAGGAAGTACAGATCACCTTTAGCTTGGAATGATGTCGGCGAGAGACAGATGCTTGGTCCAGAGATGATTACGCAGACAATCGAGGTGGTCAGACATGTCAGAGATCATCTTCGAGTTGCCCAAGACCGTCAGTGCCATTGGGCCGATTCTCATCGGCGTCCCCTTGAGTTTTCTGTCGGCGACCATGTGTTCCTTAGGATCTCGTCTACCCGTAGCGTCATTCGATTCGGCGTACGGGGAAAGCTTAGTCCTAGGTATATAGGGTCGTTCGACATTCTAGAGCGAGTAGGTGATGTGTCCTATCATCTCGCTCTTCTGTCGTTGTTATGTGAGGTGCATGATGTCTTCCATGTATCCCAATTACGATGGTATATTCCGGATTCGAGCCATATCCTTGATCATTCGGAATTGGTTGTTGGTACCAATATTTCATATAAGGAAGGGTCCGTATCCATATTGGACCGAAGAGAGAAGATACTCAAGAACAAGACTATTAATTTAGTCCGTATTGCTTGGGGTCATCACTCCTTGGGTGAGTCAATGTGGGAGCGTGAGGATGATATCCGCTCGCGATATCCACACCTGTTTGACTCATAAGGTATAATGTCTTCCTTATGCCTTATGCTTTTACTTTTACTTCCTTGCTTGCATGAATGATTGCTTGATTGACTGCTAGTCGTAGCTTGCTTATGATTAATATAGCTGGTCCCGACACCTCTAGCCTCTTGATTAAATTTCGAGGACGGAATTCTTTTAAGGTGGGTAGAGTTGTCACTCCCGTTTCCCGTTATACGTATTTTTAGGATACGTATACGGATTTTTAACAATTATCAGGTGGCCCGTATTTTTACTTATCTTGCTTAGCTTAGCCTTGGTTTAAATCTTGATTTGATTGGTTCAACTTGGTTCAACATGACTTGGCTTGGCTTGGTTTGGTTTATATTGGGTTGAGATGAGAGGGGTTGCTATAAGTCAACTTCTTCTCTCACCTCCATTATTTTGCATTTACTTATGCATCTTCTTCATTTACTCCTCCCACCTACCAAGCCTAGGCAAGTGCAACTTGCTTTATGATGGATCTCAAGTTTTATTGTTCCATTCCCTCCCTTACTTCATTCTAAGCCTCTTTAGAACTTGACATTTTTGTATTTGATGGATAGATTCTTGTAGATCTAAGTTTGTAATCTTTTCGGTTTTCTTGGTTTTGATCTCTAAAACTTGGTTATTTTCAAAATCTAATAGTTCTATGTTGTAGAAAATTCAATTCTACCCAATTTTGGCTTTTGAACCGCTTGATTTCGACTTCGTATGTGAAAGTTATGCCATTTTCATGTTCATGGGTTCCCCACACCTTTTGGTACTGTTGGGATGATGAACAGTGCCACGCGCAGTTTATTCGCTGCCGTGCGTCGCGCGCCGTGCTTGCGCGCAATGTGCGCCATGGGCGATTTTGCCCGCGCGTAATGCGCAGGTTGCGCGCTGCGCGCCCGCGCACTTCTCTGCCGCGCGCCCGCGCGCCGCACTTGCGCGCAACATGCGCCGTGGGCGATTTTGCCCGCGCGCAATGCGCAACTTGTGCAGCCGTGCGCCCGTGCACCGTGCTTGCGCAACGTGCGCCGTGGGCGAATTTACCCGTGCAACTTGCGCGCAGGTCACTCCAAATGACTGTTTTTGCTTCTTTGAGCTGTTTTGTAGCTAAAATCTTAAAAAACTCAAAATATGAAAGTTGTAGATCTTTTCTTTGGCTTCAAGAATCTGTCACTAGTTATTTTGTGCAAGTTTCTCTCATTCATGATAATGTAAGAATAGAACACGATAGTGGCCCGCTGTGGCACATCTTGACAAGTAAACTGACATGGTATAACTCGACATGCTGTTATGACAGCTAGCCTGACATGACAATTATGTAAGACCTGGACACCGTGGACGATTGTGTTTGTACAAATAAACCAGTACAGTCTTGCATCATGTCTAGGATAGGGATCCCTGAGTACCACGGTCAGGGATACCTACAGTAATTGACTAAGGCTAATAAACTAGGATAATTCAGTAGACATGAAGAGATTCCCAGCTACAGGCAATCCCGTTATCTGGGCACATTAAGTGGACTTGTAGCCTACCGACGAGTAGGGCACATTTCCAGCACACTGTCACGTGTTGCATTCTTCATAAACGGACATTCGACCTAGATAACTGGATGGTCTGCAGGGCTTGTGGCTGTTAGGATAATCTCATTGCATCTTGCTAGTAACTAGGCCTGTGATAACCCTAGTTAGTTAAAGTATCAAGCCGTACTCCTTGCTTGGCCGTGATTGATTGGATGGAATCTAGCTCAGCTTAGTCTTGTCCTGATCCTGTACAAGATTGTGACATGACATGATTATTGATGCTTGCCTTAACAATAACGATCGGGGGTCCTATTCTGTTCAGGCGAAGGGTTACAACCCCGGTCCTTGTTTGGTTTAAGGATTGTAACTGGTTCCCGGAACAGTTCTGTGTCCTCTCTTCGTTTATTGTCTTCTTGTAACCCCAGGCCATGCTCGTCATGTTTTATCTTACTTCAAATATCATGATTATTGTAAACCCCCATAATTTATATTGATTTTTATAATTTAATTAATTTTTATGTATTTCATTAATTATGGATTTAATTACTACTAGTTAATAGTATAATTAAGGTATGGGTGTATACATGTATTACTATATGTGTGCTTGCTCGTATTCTATTAAATAAGGAGTATAATAAAATCTAGGATTTTTTTAGGAATTTATTGTGATTTGTTTTGACATTTTTTGGTAGCTTAAATGATATATATATATATATATATATATATATATATATATATATATATATATATATTGTATATAGTTAGTTAAATAAATAAATAAATAAGCAGTTGGTGGTGGGCCGAACCCCCCTACCAACAGCAGCAACTAAAAGCTGCGGGGGGAGCTGACCCCACCCACGAAATTTTAGTCATAGCAGCACAGCTGCTATAGTATCACCCGAGCCCATGTTGTTGTTTTTTTCCAAATGCTAATAGGAATAAGCAGCGGCGGCAGTATATATACTGCTTCGCCAAAAGTCGAAACCCTAACCCTCAAAAACTTCTTCACCTCTCCAGTCTCGAACCCCAGGCGCACATCCCAGGCCGCCTACGGCCACCGTGCGTGCATCGAAGCCTCACCAAGTACGTCGAAACCGATCTCTAAACAGTGATACCTGTTTCTAAACTCCGCCAGGTACTCAACTTTCCTCGAACTTTACGTCGATTGTACTTAATAACTTTTCGATCTAGAAAATCCTAAATAAAGCCCATCTGACCCTCTTCAATCCTCTTCAAAGGAATTGGATTATACCCCATCAGAATCAACCTGAAAAATGACGCCAAGTTGACCAAAAACCTGTCCTAAATTCGACAAGAAACTCGATTCAAACCCCTTCTTGGAAGACAAAATTTTGTCGATTCCTCGTCATCTTTGAGAATCTATTTGAACCGATCTGATGACAACATATACCAGATAGAGACCCCACTTTTAGTTTATTTTTAAACTAACTATATCGTTGTTAAAACCTTTTCAAACTTTAGGAAAAATCTGTTTCTAAAACTGTTAATTTCTGAATTATTGTCCGATACGACGTACGCTCCGACAAACCGGGCGACGTGGTCGTGCACTATACGCATCGAAAGGCGCGTATGGATGTTACCGACATGTGGGAACTGACGGGACTCGATTTCGTTGCGTGTGCGCGACGAAATCAACGCATATCCGTCGAGATACCCCCGTATCGATGTTTTGCAAACTTGCCCATAACTTCGTGTACAGTCGTCGGATCGAGACGAAACTTACGCCAACAAGTCCGGATCGAAATTCTGGTCCTGCATGCCAAGTTTGGTTCGATTCTGAGAAGGTCGAATCGGAACCCATTTTGGTGGGCCCGCGACCCACTCAAACGGGCGATTTTGTACACGGCTCATCGGAATCCAAAACTGGACATACCGTTGAGTGCCTCTCCTCAAACTGAAACCGTAGACAGGTAGTTTGACGACTTTAGAGACCGTAGTCTTTGGCATACGTTTCGGTGCAAAGCGGATCCAACTATGGACATCGTTTTGACCCGAAATTACGATTATGCCTCCGTTCCAGAATTTGACTTTTGGACAGGCATTTCCTAGGTATATCTTCTTCACCGAGATCATTTTTGATATTTGTTTCAGAGTGTGGAGTCATCTGTGATTTGTGAGTTTGGGTGCTGACACTTGCTACTCTTGGACTTGCCACTTTGCACCACCAGGCAAGATACCTTGCCACCTTACTCTGTGATTATTATATTCTTATCTTCAGTTGTTATTTTCAGCATTTTATTTCGCAATATTTAAACTGTGCGTCCAAGTACACTTGGGTGCAAGCGACTCTATCGGTCGTTTTCTTGCTTTATTTATTCTCTTGCATTGACTTAGTTTATTGACCACCCATTGATGTTGAGGTATTGGCATATCTCATACGGCCTTGACACTTGTTGTATCACGTGATGTGAGTCACATGTAGGACACGTTTCCGCGTAGTTGGCTGGCCACCGATACGTATGGAGCGTGCGACGGATAGGAGTAACTGCCAATAGTATTGCATGTTAGAAGACTTGGCGGTTACTAGAGGTTCATATCAGTCATGGAGATGATGATACTAGGCATTGGGTGGGGAGAACAATACCTGAAGTATGGTCTTCTTTACACTTCCATGGTTACCTGTACGCTCCACCGGAGACGCAGGCTCCAGGCGCCCTCTGACGTTTCCCAGAATGTTATGGACGTAGCCCTTGCACATTGTCACGCCCCAGAACCAGAATACTGGAGAGCGGGGGAATGACTCAGCCAGCTACGTATTACATGTAGATGAATACCGTATAATACGATCAATGCTGTCTACAAGACGAGGGGGTGCATACTACATAAAAGTCTCGCTATGGTCACTCCACATCTATTGTCTCAATCATTCAAACAAGAAACATAAATAGAGAACATGTGAGATAAAGCAGTAAGGCGTCCCAAACGCTCAGTCAAAATGTTCTTGATATCTGGCTTTCTAAAATACAGCCAGATGATGTAGTAAGTATACACAATTGTTATCAGCTGCAGTCTGACTTAATTATAATTATGTAAAAGTAAGTACGAGACAATCCGACTAACATGTCGGTGCCAAACGGCAAGGTATAAAGTAATTCACAAAAAGGATCGGGGAAGTAAGAAACCCACTCGAGTCCTCCTGCGATCTTCCCTCTAGTGTTGACCATCTTGGAGGTAGAAGTAAGCTGGATCCTCGGGGACCGGCTCTAAATCTGGCCATACAAAACCAGAGAGGTTAGACCTCTAATAGCAAGTACCGTAAGGAAGCACAATATGAGGAATGAAACCAGTAAAAGGAAACATATAAAATAGAACTCTGTCGACTACTGGAATTAACATCGTATTACGACACTTCAAACCAACCTCCCAACCAAACAAGGACAGAAGTTGGCTCGTCATGTACTGACATTCTGATCATCTCGGTTAGGTAACAGAGTAGATACAGTACACAAACAAATCAATTTAAACGGCCATGCAACTACTACGGCTTGCTATTGTGAGTCCCAAGTTATCCTGGGATTATGCAATAAAGGATTCCTCAGTTCTTACTATGTGCAAGCAAGGCTAGTTTACCCAGTCAATTAATTGTGCCAATCATGAATTAGACGAGTCCCAGCGGGACGCCCGTCATCAATATACAATATACAATAGATAATATAGCCAGATACCGCTCCCTGCCCGTGTGGCAAATTTGCAGTATCTGTGGGGACCAACCGGCCTGTCGGGCACTACTAGTCCCAAGAGGGCTGCCATGTAAGAACTCAGAAATCCATTCTCTCCATGCAATTATTATTTTATTTAACTTAATAGTCTCTACGTTGAGTGAAGTACCATGCCGTGAATCATGGTCATTCAGAATGAGTACTTTCGTACGGGGTACGATATGCACAACCCTACAATGATACCAGTGCGGTCAGGTTGTAGGTCTTACATAGCGTAATGCAACAATCAAAACTAATCCACGGAGTGATCATGCCTTGACCATAAAGTACACATGCTTCTTTGGTAAGATAAATAAATAACAAATATATTGAAGCCTGCATGTGCCTGTATGCCAACATTCGGGATTAGCCAGTCGATTTGCAATAGTTCATAGTTAAGATGAACGTGTCTCATTCATTCGTTTCAATAAAACGACTAGCCAGTCTCTTAGTTCCAACTAGGAACGTATGATCAATTATTAAAATATCAATCATTGTCAAGATAGCAATCAATGTTAATTAATGTAAAGATGCCAACAAATGCTAATAAATGCCAAGACAATTAATCAATGTCAATCGGTATCAATTCAGGACAAGAATCAACCAAAAAGGCATTAGAGCCAGAGTTCATGCGGCTCACGAGACTTGGGTTTCATGCGGCCGGGAATGAATAAGTACATGCGGCTGGCTGGACAAGGGTGATTCCATGCGGCCAAGTTAGCAAGCTTTAAGCGGCTTAGAAGCTAAAGGGGCCTCATGCGGCTAATTAAGTCAGGGTCCCTATGCGGCTAGGAAAAGTCATGCAAGTCATGCGGCTGAGAGTAGTTAGCGCCATGCGGCTGAGAGATCTCATGCGCCATGCGGCTAAGTCATATATATATATATATAAAAACTTCATGAGGTCGGAAAGTCGACGGTTCATGCGGCTAGATTCAATCAGAGCTCATGCGCCAAAATAGGTGCAGCATATGCGGCTGAAATATTTTCCTGAGTCATGCGGCTACGGATTTAAATGTCCATGCGACTGGGAGATACTGGCACCCCCATGCGGCTAAGAAAGGGAAACTTCATGCGGCTACACAATCCCGAGCTTATGCGACGGGAATAGGGTATGCGGCCAAGCATGCCATGCGGCCGACAATACCATGCGATCGAGAATGTCATGCGGCCGAGAATACCATGTGGCCGAGAATGCCATTCGGCCGAGATGCTCTTCGTGCGGCCAGATACTGTTCTTCTCCAAATTTTTAAGGACAGAACTATGGAAACCTTTGCTTCCAAGCTCTCTAAATCCTTCATTCCAAGCCCAAATTTGAACTTCCATAGGTCAAAATGGGGTAGAACGAAATTCTCAACAACATGGAACCATCAAAACTTAAAGATAACAAAGTTTATTAGATCAAAACTTAAGAAATCCGAAAATGCATTAAACTTAGATCTACAAGGAATGAACCATGAAAACTGAAAATGCTAAGTACTAAAGAGGCCCAAAATCAAGTAATGAAGATGATGGAACGATAATAATGGTGATCCATCAAGAAGCAAGTTTGGCACTTGCCTTGGTGGCTGGTAGGTGGGGAAGGAGTTATGGGGAAGAAGAAGATTAATGGTGAAGTAATGAAGAGAGAGAAAAGAGATGGCTTTAAATGGAAGGGGTAGTGGTAGGTGGGGGTTCATTTCGGTTCAGGCTGAACCAACTAACTAAACCAATCCAAGCCGAACCCAAAGTATAGCT
The DNA here is from genome assembly GCA_029216955.1 of Iris pallida. NCBI lineage: Eukaryota > Viridiplantae > Streptophyta > Magnoliopsida > Asparagales > Iridaceae > Iris > Iris pallida. The sequence goes on along the minus strand of JANAVB010031216.1, from coordinate 10,118,567 downwards.
AAAGCAGAGTAAGAAAGCAGAAAATAAAATACAGAAATTAAATTGCAGGAAATTAATGGACATGAAATTAAAGGGGTTTAACTACAGATCAGTACATGACAAATGTAAAATAAATATATTAAAACATTACATGTATAAAAATATGTATTCTGGAAAGTGACATCTCTACCCTCCTTAGAAAAATTTCGTCCTCGGAATTTCAAATCCAAGCAGGATAGGAATATCAAAACTAAGCTAATCTAGGTACAAGAAACTTAAGCAAGCAATCATTCTTCAATGTTAACTAGCAGATAACATATCTATACTAACAACCCACGATACCATGCAATTCTACTCATAAGGTGACAAGCATGAGGGGTTAAGACAATCAAGGTATACAGAAAGAGATATACCTTGTGAGTCAAACAGGTGCGGATACCGTGATCGAATATCATCCTCACGTTCCCACGTCGACTCTCCCAAAGAGTGATGAACCCAAGCAACCCGAATAAGGTTAATTGTTCGGTTCTTGAGTATCTTCTCTCTTCGGTCCAAAATGGACACCGACTGCTCCTCGTAAGACAAGTTGATACCAACAACCAACTCAGAATGATCAAGGATATGGCTGGGGTCCGATACATACCTTCGCAGCTGGGATACATGAAATACGTCATGCACCTCTCGTAACGAAGGTGGAAGAGACAGACGATAAGCAATATCGCCTATCCTATCAAGGATAACGAATGGTCCTACGTATCTGGGACTCAACTTCCCAAAAACGCCAAATCTAATGACCCCACGGGTAGGTGAGATCCGTAAGAATACGTGGTCCCCAACGGAAAACTCTAGCGGCCTACGATGTTGATCCGTCCAATGACGATGCCGAGCAACTCGAAGTCGCTCTCTAATTCCCTTGACCACCTCAACTGTCTGGACAATCATTTCCGGGCCTAACATCTTCCTCTCTCCAATATCATCCCATGCCAGTGGCGACCTACACTTCTTACCATATAGGGCTTCAAATGGCGCCATCTGGATACTGGCTTGATAACTGTTGTTGTATGAGAATTCGACTAAGTGCAAGTGGCTCTCCCAAGATCCTCCAAAATCTAGGGTGCAAGCTCGCAACATGTCTTCCAAAGTCTGAATTGTCCTTTCTGATTGCCCGTCCGTCTGTGGATGGTAAGCCGTGCTAAATTTTAACTTGGTGCCCAGACTATGATGTAAGCTCTTCCAGAAATGTAATATAAAACGGGTATCTCTGTCTGACACAATACTGACAGGGACTCCATGCTGCCTGACTATCTGCTGCATATACAACTCTGCCAACTTTTTTGTAGATTGCCCTACTCTGAAAGGGAGGAAGTGTGCTACCTTCGTAAGCCGATCTACTATCACCCAAATGGCATCTTTACCACCTGGTGACCTCGGTAAACCGGTCACAAAGTCCATTGTAATATGTTCCCATTTCCATTCCGAAATAGGAAGCGGTTGCAATAGTCCAGCTAGCCTTTGCTGCTCTGCCTTCACTTGCTGACATATCAAGCAACGGGAAACAAACCTAGCTATCTCCCTCTTCATTCCATTCCACCAGAAGTGCTGCTTGATATCTTGATACATCTTGGTCCCTCCAGGATGTATAGAATATTGAGAACTGTGAGCTTCTGCCATGACCTCCTGTCTGATATCTCCACTAGGTACACATAGACGTGACCCAAACCTAAGTGTACCATCTTCATGAATTCTCATCTCCTTCCTGAGTCCTGACTCACATTCTGTCCTAAGCTTCTGAATCCTTGGGTCTTGTACCTGAGCTGCCTTGATCCTGTCTACCAAGTCGGATTGAACTTGTAGACTTGCTAGAATTCCTACATCACTAGGAAGTATAACCTCGATGCCCATCTCCTGAAGGTCTTCTAAGATATACTTTTGTGATGTCAACATAAATGCGCCGCCTCTCCTGCTAAGAGCATCTGCTACCACGTGGTAATCCTTGATCAACTCTAACCATCTTCTCTGCCTCATGTTCAGCTCCTTCTGAGTAAAGATGTACTTCAGACTTTTATGGTCTGTATACATGTCCACTCGGTCACCATATAAGTAATGCCTCCATAGCTTCAAAGCAAATACTACTGCCGCCAACTCCAAGTCGTGGGTTGGATAATTCCTCTCGTGGTCCCGAAGTTGCCTAGATGCATACGCTATCACCTTTCCATGCTGTATGAGGACACATCCAAGTCCTTTACTTGACGCATCACAATATACAGTAAAACCTTTGGGTCCAACTGGCAATGTAAGAATGGGCGCTGATATCAACTTCTGCTTCAGATTCTCAAATGATGCTTGGCATTCTGCCGACCAGACGAATGGTATATCTTTCCGGGTCAAACGGGTCATAGGTGCTGAAAGTCTTGCAAAGTCTGATACGAATCTTCTGTAATATCCTGTCAATCCCAAAAAACTCTGCACATCTGCTACGGTCTTGGGTACTGGCCAACTCTCTACTGCTTCTACCTTCTTGGGATCCACTGCTACTCCCGTCCCTGATATGATGTGTCCCAAGAATAAAATTCGATCCGTCCAAAACTCACACTTGCTGAGCTTGGCGTACAACTGGTTCTCTCTCAAAACCTGTAATACTTTTCTGAGGTGATCTTCATGATCTTCTTCACTAGCCAAGTATACAAGAATGTCGTCGAGGAACACAACGACAAATTGGTCTAAGTATGGCATAAAGATGCGGTTCATTAAATCTATAAATATTGTTGGAGCATTGGTCAAACCAAACGGCATAACTAGGAATTCGTAATGCCCGTACTTCGACCTGAATGCTGTCTTGGGAATATCCTCCTTCCGAACCCTCACTTGATGATACCCTGAACGAAGATCTATCTTGGAGAAAACTCTAGCTCTACTCAACTGATCAAACAAGTCATCGATCCTGGGTAATGGATACTTGTTCTTCACTGTTGCCGCGTTAAGCTTCCTGTAGTCAATGCATAATCTGGATGACCCATCCTTCTTTCCCACAAGTACCACTGGTGCTACCCATGGTGATATGCTAGCTTGAATGAACCTCTTCTCCTTCAGTTCCTCTATGTGCTGATATACCTTGGCCTGCTCTGAATCCTCCATTCTATAAACTCGATCTGATATCGGTTTAGTTCCAGGTGCCAATTCTATACTGAACTCAATATCTCTAACCGGTGGTAGACCTGGAAGTTCTTCGGGAAATACGTCTAGAAACACTTCAACTACCTTCGGAACTTGAACTTCTTCCATTGCTGTTACTACTCCCTGCTCTTGTTGAGTTGCCACTGATCTGACTAAGGTGAACCGCTTCATGCCTGGAATATCAAAAGATACACTCCCACTACGACAATCTATTATCGCATGACTGTCTTTCAGCCAGTCCATGCCTAAGATAACGTCAAAATTTCCAACAGGAAATTCTATCAACTGGGTGGGTAAGGAATGCCCGCAAACTACAATGCTACATGCTAGAATAACTCTACTAACTCCTACGAGCCCATTACCAGTGAGTATATTTAACCTCCCTGGCAATGTCTCGAATTTCATTCCTAGCCGTGTTGCAAATTGTATAGATATAAATGAGTGTGATGCTCCCAAATCAAATAATGCTACTGCGGGATATGAGGCGACGAGAATGTTACCTGCCACAACATCTCCCGATGCCAATGTCTCTTCCAAGGACAGAGTGAATGCCTGCCCTCGACCTCCTTGTTGGTTCCCATGCTGCGGCCTAGCTTGGTGCTGCTGCTGGCCCCTGCCTTGATGATGCTGGGGTGGTCTATGCTGGTGTTGCTGCATCGGCGGTCCCTGCTGCCGAAACATCTGAGCCTGTGGCATTAACGGACGCTGGGCCAATGGTCTCACTGCCACCGCTGGTCCTCGATACTGGCCTGCCCCTGGTGCTGGCAGAGCAGGAAATTGTTGTATTGGTCCTCCTGACCTCGAATTCATGGGGCAGGTGGTAACCCGATGATCTGGATTTCTACATATCAAACACTGCCCGTTCAATATCCGACACACATCTCTAGTGTGCCCTACCTTCCCACAATAAGTGCAGCCCGCTGGGGGTTGCTGATTCTTTCTCTGTTGCTGTTGCTGCTGCCTTGGTGGTGGTGCTGGCCCTCGCATTGCCACATCGTGAATGTGAATGCCAGGGGATGGTGCTGTTGTTCGGTGCGCTACTCCCCCTCCTCCTTCAATCTGACTGTGGGATCTCTTCTGACCTCTAGTCCTTGCAGCGATTCTCTGAATGGTGATCTCATGCCTTCGGGTTGCCGTCAATACTTCATCAAAAGTCTGATAATTGTGTCCCTCTATCAATTGCAAGAGCTCAAGATGAAACCCTTGCTGGAATCTCATAGCCCTCTGGCTCTCTGTTGCTACCATCTCTGGGGCGAACCTACTCAATCTGCAGAACTTCGCTGCATAAGCATCTATCGTCTTGCCAGCCTGCTTGAGGTTGATAAACTTCTGTTGTAGCTCAAACTGCGCCACAACTCTATAGTACTTCATCTTGAATCTTACTGTAAAATCGTCCCAAGCAACGGGACGTCTGATGCCTACTTCCTCTGATTCCCACCAATCACGTGCGAGATCCTGAAGTAACAACTTCACTTGATCCACACGTTCTTCTGCCGGTACCTTAGCCGCCGTCAGAATAGCCTCAATATCCTTAAGCCATGCATCTGCTGAGATGGCGTCTTCCGTACCCTCGAAATGGCGGGGGTTGAACTTGGAAAATCTGGTTGATGCTCCTGAATCCGGCCTTGCCCCTCTTTCCAAAGCTGTCTGCAACCTTTGGTTGAGTAGTACGTTCTGCTCCTGTAACTGAGCATACATGCGCTGCTGGACTAACATCTGATGTTGCTGAGTGGCCATCATCCCTCTCATGATCTCCAGAAGAGCCGGTGTGTCCATTTCTGCAGGGGTAGGTAGAACTGTTGGTGGTGCTGGAACATCCGGATACTGCGATCCAGCTGCTGCTTCCACTATCACTTCTTCTTGAATAGCCTCTTGGGGTAGTACTGGCCCTTGGTGCTGACCAACATGGTCAGGTTGTTCATGCTGCCCTTGTTGTTGCTGTCCAATCCTGACAGATGCAGACGAAGTGCCCCTAAGGAAAGGGACAAGAGAACAATCAAACGACCGGACATGAAGGATCAATGAAGCCAAAGGATATGAGAAGGTCAAGCTAGGATTGAGAACAACGAATCATGAGATCAAGGGGGAACATGTATGATTGAGACATCCTATAAATCAAAACATCCCACAAGTCTAAAATCAGACCTGCATGGGCCACCACTAAAACCTTGTCACGCCCCAGAACCAGAATACTAGAGAGCGGGGGAATGACTCAGCCAGCTACGTATTACGGGTAGATGAATACCGTATAATACGATCAATGCTGTCTACAAGATGAGGGGGGTGCATACTACATAAAAGTCTTGCTATGGTCACTCCACATCTATTGTCTCAATCATTCAAACAAGAAACATAAATAGAGAACATGTGAGATAAAGCAGTAAGGCGTCCCAAACGCTCAGTCAAAATGTTCTTGATATCTGGCTTTCCAAAATACAGCTAGATAATGTAGTAAGTATACACAATTGTTATCAGCTGCAGTCTGACTTAATTATAATTATGTAAAAGTAAGTACGAGACAATCCGACTAATATGTCGGTGCCAAACGGCAAGGTATAAAGTAATTCACAAAAACGAGCGGGGAAGTAAAAAACCCACTCGAGTCCTCCTGTGATCATCCCTCTAGTGTTGACCATCTTGGAGGTAGAAGTAAGCTGGATCCTCGGGGACCGGCTCTAAATCTGGCCATACAAAACCAGAGAGGTTAGACCTCTAATAGCAAGTACCGCAAGGAAGCACGATATGAGGAATGAAACCAGTAAAAGGAAACATATAAAATAGATCTCTGTTGACTACTGGGATTCACATCGTATCACGACACTTCGAACCAACCTTCCAACCAAACAAGGACAGAAGTTGGCTCGTCATGTACTGACATTCTGATCATCTCGGTTAGGTAACAGAGTAGATACAGTACACAAACAAATCAATTTAAACGGCCATGCAACTACTACGGCTTGCTATTATGAGTCCCAAGTTATCCTGGGATTATGCAATAGAGGATTCCTCAGTTCTTACTATGTACAAGCAAGGCTAGTTTACCCAGTCAATCAATTGCGCCAATCATGTATTAGACGAGTCCCAGCGGGACGTCCGTCATCAATATACAATATACAATAGATAATATAGCCAGATACCGCTCCCTGCCCGTGTGGCAGATTTGTAGTATCTGTGGAGACCAACCGGCCTGTCGGGCACTACTAGTCCCAAGAGGACTGCTATGTAAGAACTCGGGAATCCATTCTCTCCATGCAATCATTATTTTATTTAACTTAATAGTCTCTACGTTGAGTGAAGTACCATGCCGTGAATCATGGTCATTCAGAATAAGTACTTTCGTACGGGGTACGATATGCACAACCCTACAACGATACCAGTACGGTCAGGTTGTAGGTCTTACATAGCGTAATGCAACAATCAAAACTAATCCACGGAGTGATCATGCCTTGACCATAAAGTACACATGCTTCTTTGGTAAGATAAATAAATAACAAATAAATTGAAGCCTGCATGTGCCTGTATGCCAATATTCGGGATTAGCCAGTCGATTTGTAATAGTTCATAGTTAAGATGAACGTGTCTCATTCAGTCGTTTCAATAAGACGACTAGCCAGTCTCTTAGTTCCAACTAGGAACACATGATCAATTATTAAAATATCAATCCTTGTCAAGATAGCAATCAATGTTAATTAATGTAAAGATGCCAACAAATGCTAATAAATGCCAAGACAATTAATCAATGTCAATCGGTATCAATTCAGGACAAGAATCAACCAAAAAGGCATTAGAGCCAGAGTTCATGCGGCTCACGAGACTTGGGTTTCATGCGGCCGGGAATGAATAAGTACATGCGGCTGGCTGGACAAGGGTGATTCTATGCGGCCAAGTTAGCAAGCTTTAAGCGGCTTAGAAGCTAAAGGGGCCTCATGCGGCTAATTAAGTCAGGGTCCCTATGCGGCTAGGGAAAGTCATGCAAGTCATGCGGCTGAGAGTAGTTAGCGCCATGCGGCTGAGAGATCTCATGCGCCATGCGGCTAAGTCATATATATATATATAAAAGCTTCATGCGGTCGGAAAGTCGACGGTTCATGCGGCTAGATTCAATCAGAGCTCATGCGCCAAAATAGGTGCAGCATATACGGCTGAAATATTTTCTTGAGTCATGCGGCTACGGATTTAAATGTCCATACGGCTGGGAGATACTGGCACCCCCATGCGGCTAAGAAAAGGAAACTTCATGCAGCTACACAATCCCGAGCTTATGCGGCAGGAATAGGGTATGCGGCCAAGCATGCCATGCGGCCGACAATACCATGCGGTCGAGAATGCCATGCGGCCGAGAATACCATGCGGCCGAGAATGCCATTCGGCCGAGATGCTCTTCGTGCGGCCAGATACTGTTCTTCTCCAAATTTTTAAGGACAGAACTATGGAAACCTTTGCTTCCAAGCTCTCTAAATCCTTCATTCCAAGCCCAAATCTGAACTTCCATAGGTCAAAATAGGGTAGAACAAAATTCTCAACAACATAGAACCATCAAAACTTAAAGATAACAAAGTTTATTAGATCGAAACTTAAGAAATCCGAAAATGCATTAAACTTAGATCTACAAGGAATGAACCATGGAAACTAAAAATGCTAAGTACTAAAGAGGCCCAAAATCAAGTAATGAAGATGATGGAACGATAATAATGGTGATCCATCAAGAAGCAAGTTTGGCACTTGCCTTGGTGGCTGGTAGGTGGGGAAGGAGTTATGGGGAAGAAGAAGATTAATGGTGAAGTAATGAAGAAAGAGAAAGGGGATGGCTTTAAATGGAAGGGGTAGTGGTAGGTGGGGGTTCATTTCGGTTCAGGCTGAACCAACTAACTAAACCAATCCAAGCCGAACCCAAAGTATAGCTAAAGCAGAGTAAGAAAGCAGAAAATAAAATACAGAAATTAAATTGCAGGAAATTAATGGACATGAAATTAAAGGGGTTTAACTACAGATCAGTACATGACAAATGTAAAATAAATATATTAAAGCATTACATGTATAAAAATACGTATTCTGGGAACGAAAAGTGACACACATGGTGCCCTCTGACGCTTCCCGAGCGTTATGGACATAGGCCCCTGGTACCCTCTATGGGAACTATGCCGATCCCATTTACAGCCAGGGCTCATGCGTCGAAGGATTGTATCTCAACTGCATATTCACAGTAGAATGGTCAGGAACCCAATTGCATGCATACCTTTTCTCTTATTATATTATCACAGTTTATATGGCTTGGTGTTTTCTTGTATCTTGCTATATCCCCTGAGGACCTGGTTATCTCTCCAGGTTTAGACGATATTCCACAGGAGTACGGAGCGGCATTGGAGCTATCTTACATTGATGACGAGGCAGTCGCTACTGATTTCTAGTCTATTCTATTTATGAGACATTAGTGGATATTATTTTTTATCTCTCTTTTTTCTATTTTGTGGAAGACGGACTCCGATCTTATGAGACTATTTTTCATAGCTGTTCGGAGTGAGTATGTTCATCCGGCTATCTTTTGATACTCTTATTTATTTATTTGGACCTTAGTATCTTCTGTGTTGAGCTGTGATGAGATTAGATATGTTATTCTGGTCTATGATTATTTTTATTTATAGCTTATGTGCATATATGAGGATTTTATATATTGGAGTATTTCTCGTATATGTGCAGCTGGCATGTTCACGTACTCGGTCCTACGTATTTTGGGACTGGGGCGTTACATATTTTTGTGGTGGCCCATGCAGGTCAGATTTAATGTTGTTGGGTTACATGACTGTGCCCAACAAGCCTGTATATAGGAATAGGAATATCTCATCCAGAACTACTACTATCTCTTGACTTCCAATCTTTTCGAAACTTCCTTGATTATTCGATTTACTCATCTAATCTTTCCTAATATCAACTTATCTTCCTCGTGCCAACAGTATGAATCTACGTAGCGGACGCACTTCTGTCTTGGCCCTCACATCTAGCGAGGAGATTACTTCGGAGGAACAGAATCCTCCCATGACTCCAGCAACACCATACCAGCCAGGACTGTCGCAGCCTACTACGACACCGACGACGGAGTACACAGATATCGCAGCACCCCCAGGCAGTCAGGATGGGCAGACTACTACCATACCACCGGGAGGGAATGTACCACTACCTCCTCCATCACCATTCCCTTGGCAGTTTTCTCCACAGTCGGGACCTCAGATACCTCCACCACCGACTGATGGGAGCCCTACTACTCAGTTTACGTATACCATGATGCAGGCTCAGTGACAGCAGACTGAGCTGATGAGACAGACGATGATGGCAGCTATGGCTAGACCTCCACCACCACCTCCAGCACCAGTACCAGTATCGACTCTGCATCCCTATGAAGGCTCTATCAAGAATTTCACAGATATGAACCCCAAGGCCTTTAGAGGGACGGAGAAGCCATTAGAGGTGTCACAGTGGCTTATTAGTACCGAGAAGCTACTGAAGGCATCCCAGTTGCCAACTCGAGATTGGATGACAACAGTGGACCTACTGTTAGAAGACAATGCTCACCACTGGTGGAAGGCGGAAGAGAGATGACTAGGCACTAGGATCACCTGGAAACAGTTCTATGATGCATTTTATGAGAGATTCTTCCCTATTCATGTTCGAGATGGTCTCTATGACCAGTTCCTCCATCTGAAGCAAGGGAATATGACAGTTGATGAGTATGACTCGGAGTTCAATCGCCTGAGTCGGTTTGGTGCGGGATTGATTCCGACAGAGTTAGAGAAGGCGAGGAGATTTCACCAGGGGCTTGCACCAGAGCTCAAGTCTTATACGACTATCCAGTCTCGAGTCTCCCATTCAGCTGTCTTGGAAGAAGCTCGTGCTCAAGAGATTCTTCGTAAGGAACAGCAGCAAACATCGAGGCGCCATACCCCGGCAGTTATACCAGTCCGAACCACTCAGAGTGGACCTATTAGGAGGGCCATATGACAGTTCCAGCAGAGGCCCTCACCTTATCAGAAGCCCATTTGCCATTACTGCGGAAAACAAGGACATATCCAGAACGACTGCAGGACTCGCCTTGGATTATGCTTGAGATGTGGATCCGATCAGCACATACTCAAGGACTGTCCGGAGCAACATGCAATAGTACAAGCTCGGCAGAACCCGAGGCCTACAGCCCTAGCTCTCCAAGCGCCACAGCCTATAGCAGGAGCACCTCATCTACCATTGCCTCTCCAAGGCACACAGTACAACAAGGCCAGAGCTCAGGGCCCGGGACAAAATTATGGGCAGGCATTCTCACTTGCTATTGAGGATATAGAGACATAGGCGGAGGTTATAGCAGGTATGGTTCTAGTTGCATCTTTTCCTGTTATTACATTATTTGATACTGGAACCACACATTCATTTATAGCCACTAGTTTTGCCACTAGACACAGCATTCCCATCACACCCTTAGCTAAGAATGTTAAAATTCTCACTGGAGGAGGAGTTGTACCTGTTAGTGGTATTTGTAGACTTTGTCCTGTAGTGATAAATGGCAGAGGGATGATGGCATGACTTCTTGTATTCCCTATGTCGACATTTGATGTGGTTCTTGGAATGGACTGGTTGAGCCAGCATTTCGCTCTCATCGACTGCCATAGGTGCAGTATTATCTTTAGACCTCCGAATGCGGCAGAGTTTGAGTTCACCAAAGAAGACGAAGATAACTGTGAAGCACCCACATCGAGAACTCACATGATGATGCATGACACCCCACAGCATCCTATTATCATCGAGTTTGAGGATGTATTCCCCGAGGAATTGCTAGGACTACCACCTGACCGAGATATTGAGTTTTCTATTGAGCTTATTCCAGGAGCTGAGCCTATTTCATCCCGAGTATACCGTCTGGCACCCAAGGAGTTGGTAGAGATGAAGACGCAAATTGATGACTTATTAGAGAAGGGATTTATTCGTGCCAGTGCGTCACCATGGGGAGCACCCATTCTATTTGTGCCTAAGAAGGATGGGACAGTGCGCATGTGCATAGACTACAGAGCACTGAAGGCAGTGACGGTGAAGAACAAGTATCCCTTGCCACGTATAGACGATCTATTCGACCAACTGAGTGGAGCAAAAGTATTCTCCAAGATCGACTTACGATCAGGCTATCACCAATTAAAGGTTCGGAAGGAAGACATTACCAAGACGGCCTTTCGATCGAGGTATGGACACTACGAGTTCTTGGTCATGCCTTTCGGTTTGACCAATGCACCCGCAGTTTTTATGAATTTAATGAACAAGATCTTTCACCAATACATGGATAAATTTGTAGTAGTCTTTATAGACGATATCCTGATTTACTCCAAGAGTCAAGAGGAGCATGAGCAGCATCTACGGATAGTTTTGGGAACCTTGAGGAATGAGCGACTTTTCGCGAAGCTTAGCAAGTGTGATTTCTTTCTCAAGGAGGTATCATTCTTTGGTCATATTGTTACGGGCGATGGCATATCAGTAGACCCAGAGAAGATCACAGCAGTCAAATCATGGCCCGCTCCCATAACAGCTTATGAAGTGAGAAGTTTCCTTGGACTTGCGGGTTACTACCGACGGTTCGTAGAAGATTTCTCTCGAATAGCGGGGTCTATGACTCGATTAACTTGCAAGGATCAGGAGTTTGTATAGACAGACGAGTGTCAAGCCGCTTTTGACGAGTTGAAGAAGCGATTGACCACAGCACCGATCTTGACACTACCATCGGGCCCAGGAGGATTTATGATCTACAGCGACGCATCCGGGAAGAGATTAGGATGTGTATTGATGCAGCACGGTCGTGTAGTAGCTTATGCATCGCGACAGTTGAGAATGCACGAGAAGAATTATCCGACCTACGATCTAGAGCTCGCAGCGGTTATCTTTGCTTTGAAGCCATGGAGACACTACTTGTACGGCGAGAAGGTTGATATCTACACTGATCATAAGAGCCTCAAGTACGTGTTCACACAAAAGGAGTTGAATATGCGACAACGACGTTGGTTGGAATTGATGAAGGATTATGAGATCGAGCTTTATTATCATCCGGGCAAGGCTAATGTCATGGCAGACACATTGAGCCGTAAGCCCATGGCACACTTTTTGACTACACAGAAGGAATTGATTAGAGACTTGGAGCAGCTTGGTATTGAGGTAGTATTGCCTGGAACAGACGGCGTATTAGCCAACCTTCAAGTACAATCATCATTAGTAGAGCGCATCATGGCAGCATTGCCTAATGATGCTAGATTTCGACGGCTGAAAGAGAGGATTGAAGCAGGAGAGCAGACAGGTTTGAGGATCCACTCAGATGGGACACTGCGATGTGGTGATCGCATTTATGTACCCAATGGAGAACTACGGCATGAGCTGATGGCCGAAGCTCACAGTTCGGCATACTCAATTCATCCCGGAGGGACCAAGATGTATCGTGACTTACGACAGTATTATTGGTGGCATGGAATGAAGCGGGAGATAGCTCATTTCGTTGCCAAGTGCTTGGTATGTCAACAAGTTAAGGCGGAGCACCAGAGGACGGCCGGATTATTGCAGCCGCTACCCATTCCCGAGTGGAAGTGGGAGCACATTACTATAGATTTCGTCACGGATTTTCCTCGGAGTCCTAGAGGACGTGACGCAGTGTGGGTGATTGTTGATAGACTTACGAAGTCGGCCCATTTCTTACCTTTTAGAGTGGGCCAGTCGATAGAGGTATTGACAGAGATGTATATGGAGCAGATTGTGAGATTGCATGGTATGCCTGTTAGTATTGTGTCAGACCGTGACTCGAGATTTACTTCGCATTTTTGGAGGAGCATACAAGAGAGTTTGGGCACTCGATTGAAGTTTAGCACCTCGTATCATCCGCAGAGAGACGGCCAGTCGGAGCGTACCATTCAGACGCTAGAGGATATGTTGAGAGCGTGTATGCTTGATTTTGGTGGTTCGTGGGAGGACCATCTTCATCTTGTTGAGTTTTTCTACAATAATAGCTATCAAGCGAGCATTCAGATGGCTCCGTTTGAAGCGTTGTATGGTAGAAAGTGTCGGTCTCCTGTTTGTTGGAGCGACATAGGAGAGCGACAGCTATTGGGTCCCGAGTTGGTCTTGAGCACAGTGGAGACAGTGAAGAAGATTCAGGACCACCTGCGAGCAGCGCAGGATCATCAGAAGCAGTGGGCAGATAATCGTCATCGACCCTTGGAGTTCAAAGAGGGTGACCATGTGTTCTTGAAGATATCCCCCACTAGAGGCACGATTCGATTCGGAGGACATGGCAAGTTGAGTCCAAGGTACATCGGGCCTTTCGATATCTTGGAACGTGTTGGAGAGGTTGCCTATAGATTGGCCTTGCCACCGTCGCTAGAGGGAGTGCATGACGTATTCCACGTGTCTCAGCTGAGGAGGTACGTGGCGGACAGCAATCATGTGCTTGATCACTCCGAGATCACAGTTGGACCGAATTTGTCGTACGAAGAGCAACCAGTAGGTATCCTCGATCGCCGAGTGAAGATGTTACGGAATCAATCTATTCCATTGGTTCGTGTGGCATGGAAGCATCACTCGCCAGGGGAGTCTACTTGGGAGCATGAGGACGACATCCGTAATCGCTACCCGCAGTTGTTCGAAGACGAAGGTATATCTTGCATTTATACTTTCATGCATCGCATTTGATCCCCCGACGTTAGTTTAATTTCGAGGACGAAATTTTTTTTAAGTTGGGTAGGATGTAAACCCCCATAATTTATATTGATTTTTATAATTTAATTAATTTTTATGTATTTCATTAATTATAGATTTAATTACTACTAGTTAATAGTATAATTAAGGTATGGGTGTATACATGTATTACTATATGTGTGCTTGTTCGTATTCTATTAAATAAGGAGTAAAATAAAATCTAGGATTTTTTTAGGAATTTATTGTGATTTTTTTTGACATTTTTTTGTAGATTAAATGATATATATATATATATATATATATATATATATATATATATATATATATATATATATAAGTATTGTATATAGTTAGTTAAATAAAAAAAAAGCAGTTGGTGGTGGGCCGAACCCCCCTACCAACAGCAGCAACTAAAAGCTACGGGGGGAGCTGGCCCCACCCACGAAATTTTAGTCATAGCAGCACAGCTGCTATAGTATCACCTGAGCCCATGTTGTTTTTTTTTCCAAATGCTAATAGGAATAAGCAGCGGCGGCAGTATATATACTGCTCCGCCAAAAGTCGAAACCCTAACCCTCAAAAACTTCTTCACCTCCACAGTCTCGAACCCCAGGCGCACATCCCAGGCCGCCTACGGCCACCGTACGTGCATCGAAGCCTCGCCAAGTACGTCGAATATATATATATATATATATATATATATATATATATATATATATATATATATATATATATATATATATATATATATAAGTATTGTATATAGTTAGTTAAATATAAAAAAAAGCAGTTGGTGGTGGGCCGAACCCCCCTACCAACAGCAGCAACTAAAAGCTGTGGGGGGAGCTGACCCCACCCACAAAATTTTAGTCATAGCAGCACAGCTGCTATAGTATCACCCGAGCCCATGTTTTTTTTTTCCAAATGCTAATAGGAATAAGCAGCGGCGGCAGTATATATACTGCTCCGCCAAAAGTCGAAACCCTAACCCTCAAAAACTTCTTCACCACCCCAGTCTCGAACCCCAGGTGCACATCCCAGGCCGCCTACGGCCACCGTGCGTGCATCGAAGCCTCGCCAAGTACGTCGAAACCGATCTCGAAACAGTGATACCTGTTTCTAAACTCCGCCACGTACTCAACTTTCCTCGAACTTTACGTCGATTGTACTTGATAACTTTTCGATCTAGAAAATCTTAGATAAAGCCCATCTGACCCTCTTCAATCCTCTTCAAAGGAATTGGATTATACCCCATCAGAATCAACCTGAAAAACGATGCCAAGTTGACCAAAAACCTGTCCTAAATTCGACAAGAAACTCGATTCAAACCCCTTCTTGGAAGGCAAAATTTTGTCGATTCCTCGTCATCTTTGAGAATCTATTTGAACCGATCTGATGACAACATATACCAGATAGAGACCCCACTTTTAGTTTATTTTTAAACTAACTATATCGTTGTTAAAACCTTTTCAAAACTGTTTCTAAAACTATTAATTTCTGAATTATTGTCCGATACGACGTACGCCCCGACAAACCGGGCGATGTGGTCATGCACTATACGCATTAAAAGGCGCGTATGGATGTTACCGACATGTGGGAACTGACGGGACTCGATTTCGTTACGTGTGCGCGACGAAAACAATGCATATCCGTCGAGATACCCCCGTATCGATGTTTTGCAAACTTGCCCATAACTTCGTGTACAGCCGTCGGATCGAGACGAAACTTGTGCCAACAAGTCCGGATTGAAATTTTGGTCCTGCATGCCAAGTTTGGTTCGATTATGAGAAGGTCGAATCAGAACCCATTTTGGCGGGCCGCGACCCACTCAAACGGGCGATTTTGTACACGGCTTATCGGAATCCAAAACTGGACATACCGTTGAGTTCCTCTCCTCAAACTGAAATCGTAGACAGGTAGATTGACGACTTTAGAGACCGTAGACTTTGGCACGCGTTTCGGTGCAAAGCGGGTCCAACGGCGGACATCGTTTTGATCCAAAATTATAATTTTGCCCATATTCCAGAATTTAACTTTTGGACAGGC
Organism: Iris pallida; assembly: GCA_029216955.1. Classification (NCBI taxonomy): domain Eukaryota; kingdom Viridiplantae; phylum Streptophyta; class Magnoliopsida; order Asparagales; family Iridaceae; genus Iris; species Iris pallida. The sequence continues at coordinate 10,102,664 of JANAVB010031216.1, read as the reverse complement.
GTTTCCTAGGTATATCTTATTCATCGAGATCATTTTGATATTTGTTTCAGAGTTTGGAGTCATCTGTGATTTGTGAGTTTTGGTGCTGACACTTGCTACTCTTGGACTTGCCACTTTGCACCACCAGGCAAGATACCTTGCCACCTTACTCTGTGATTATTATATTCTTATTTTCAGTTGTTATTTTCAGCATTTTATTTTGTAATATTTAAACTGTGCGTCCAAGTACACTTGGGTGCAAGCGACTCTATCGGTCGTTTTCTTGCTTTATTTATTCTCTTGCATTGACTTAGTTTATTGACCACCCATTGATGTTGAGGTATTGGTATATCTCATACAGCCTTGACACTTGTTGTATCACGTGATGTGAGTCACATGTAGGACATATTTTTGCGTAGTTGGCTGGCCACCGATACGTATGGAGCGTACGACGGATAGGAGTAACTGCCAATAGTATTGCATGTTAGAAGACTTGGCGGTTACTAGAGGTTCATATCAGTCATGGAAATGATAATACTAGGCATTGGGTGGGGAGAACAATACCTGACGTATGGGCTTCTTTACACTTCCATGATTAACTGTGCGCTCCACCGGAGACGCGGGCTCCAAGCGCCCTCTGACGTTTCCCAGAACGTTATGGACGTAGCCCTTACACATGGTGCCCTCTGACGCTTCCCGAGCGTTATGGATGTAGGCCCCTGTACCCTCTATGGGAACTATGTCGATCCCATTTACAGCCAGGGCTCATGCGTCGAAGGATTGTATCTCAACTGCATATTCACAGTAGAATGGTCAGGAACCCGATTGCATGCATACCTTTTCTCTTATTATATTATCACAGTTTATATGGCATGGTGTTTTCTTGTATCTTACTATGTCCCCTGAGGACCTGGTTATCTCTCCAGGTTTAGACGATATTCCACAGGAGTACGGAGCGGCATTGGAGCTATCTTACATTGATGACGAGGCAGTCACTACTGATTTCTAGTCTATTCTATTTATGAGACATTAGTGGATATTATTTTTCATCTCTTTTTTTTCTATTTTGCGGAGGACGGACTCCGATCTTGTGAGACTATTTTTCATAGCTGTTTGGAGTGAGTATGTTCACCCGGCTATCTTTTGATACTCTTATTTATTTATTTGGACCTAAGTATCTTCTGTGTTGAGCTGTGATGAGATTAGATATGTTATTCTGGTCTGTGATTATTTTTATTTATAGCCTATGTGCATATATGAGAATTTCATATATTGGAGTATTTCTCGTATATGTGCAGCTGGCATGTTCACGTACTCGGTCCTACGTATTTTGGGACTGGGGCGTTACATGTTTTTGTGGTGGCCCATGCAGGTCAGATTTAATGTTGTTGGGTTACATGACTGTGCCCAACAAGCCTGCATATAGGAATAGGAATATCTCATCCAGAACTACTACTATCTCTTGACTTCCAATCTTTTCGAAACTTCCTTGATTATTCGATTTACTCCATAACTAATCTTTCCTAATATCAACTTATCTTCCTCGTGCCAACAGTATGAATCTACGCAGCGGACGCACTTCTACCTTGGCCCTCACATCTAGCGAGGAGATTACTTCGGAGGGACAGAATCCTCCCATGACTCCAGCAACACCATACCAGCCAGGACTGTCGCAACCTACTATGACACCGACGACGGAGTACCCAGATATCGCAGCACCCCCAGGCAATCAGGCTGGGCAGACTACTACCATACCACCGGGAGGGAATGTACCACTGCCTCCTCCACCACTATTCCCTCAGCAGTTTCCCCCACAGTCGGGACCTCAGATGCCTCCATCACCGACTGATGGGAGCCCTACTACTCAGTTTATGTATACCATTATGCAGGCTCAGTGGCAGCAGACTGAGCTGATGAGACAGACGATAATGGCAGCTATGGCTAGACCTCTACCACCACCTCCACCACCACCTCCAGCACCAGTACCAGCACCGGCTCTACATCCCTATGAAGGCTCTATCAAGAATTTCACAGATATGAACCCCAAGGCCTTTAGAAGGACGGAGAAGCCATTAGAGGTGTCACAGTGGCTTATTAGTACCGAGAAGCTACTGAAGGCATCCCAGTTGCCAGTTCGAGATTGGATGACAGCAGTGGACCTACTGTTAGAAGACAATGCTCACCACTGGTGGAAGGCGAAAGAGAGACGACTAGGCACTGGGATCACCTGGAAACAGTTCTATGATGCATTTTATGAGAGATTCTTCCCTATTTATGTTCGAGATGGTCTCTATGACCAGTTCCTTCATCTGAAGCAAGGGAATATGACAGTTGATGAGTATGACTCGGAGTTCAATCGCCTGAGTCGATTTGGTACGAGATTAATTCCGACAGAGTTAGAGAAGGCGAGGAGATTTTACCAGGGGCTTGCACCAGAGCTCAAGTCTTATACGACTACCCAGTCTCGAGTCTCCCATTAAGCTGTCTTGGAAGAAGCTCGTGCTCAAGAGATTCTTCGTAAGGAACAACAGCAAACATCGAGGCGCCATACCCCGGCAGTTACACCAGCCCGAACCACTCAGAGTGGACCTATTAGGAGGGCCACATGACAGTTCCAGCAGAGGCCCTCACCTTATCAGAAGCCCGTTTGCCATTACTGCAAAAAATAAGGACATATCCAGAACGACTGCAGGACTCGCCTTGGATTATGCTTGAGATGTGGATCCGATCAGCACATGCTCAAGGACTGTCCGGAGCAACATGCAATAGTACAAGCTCGGCAGAACCCGAGGCCTACAGCCCCAGCTCTCCCAGCACCACGGCCTATAGCAGGAGCACCTCGTCCACCATTGCCTCCCCAAGGCACACAGTACAACAAGGCCAGAGCTCAGGGCCCGAGACAAAATTATGGGCAGGCATTCTCACTTGTTGTTGAGGATATAGAGACAGAGGCGGAGGTTATAGCAGGTATGGTTCTAGTTGCATCTTTTCCTGCTATTACATTATTTGATACTGGAGCCACATATTCATTTATAGCCACTAGTTTTGCCACTAGACACAGCATTCCCATCACACCCTTAGCTAAGAATGTTAAAATTCTCACTGGAGGAGGAGTTGTACCTATTAGTGGTATTTGTAGACTTTGTCTTGTAGTGATAAATGGCAGAGAGATGATGGCACGACTTCTTGTATTTCCTATGCCGACATTTGATGTGGTTCTTGGAATGGACTGGTTGAGCCAGTATTTCGCTCTCATCGACTGCCATTGGAGCAGTATTATCTTTAAACCTCCGAATGCGGGAGAGTTTGAGTTCACCAAAGAAGACGAAGATAACTGTGAAGCACCCACATCGGGAACTCACATGATGATGCATGACACCCCACAGCATCCTATTATCATCGAGTTCGAGGATGTATTCCCCGAGGAATTGCCAGGACTACCACCTGACCGAGATATTGAGTTTTCTATATAGCTTATTCCAGGAGCCGAGCCTATTTCATCCCGAGTATATCGTCTGGCACCCAAGGAGTTGGTAGAGATAAAGATACAAATTGATGACTTATTAGAGAAGGGATTTATTCGTGCCAGTGCGTCACCATGGGGAGCACCCGTTCTATTTGTGCCTAAGAAAGACGGGACAGTGCGCATGTGCATAGACTACAGAGCACTGAATGCAGTGACGGTGAAGAACAAGTATCCCTTGCCACGTATAGACGATCTATTCGACCAACTGAGTGGAGCAAAAGTATTCTCCAAGATCGACTTACGATCAGGCTATCACCAATTAAAGGTTCGGAAGGAAGACATTGCCAAGACGGCCTTTCGATCGAGGTATGGACACTACGAGTTCTTGGTCATGCCTTTCGGTTTGACCAATATATCCGCAATTTTCATGAATTTAATGAACAAGATCTTTCACCAATACTTGGACAAATTTGTAGTAGTCTTTATAGACGATATCCTGATTTACTCCAAGAGTCAAGAGGAGCATGAGCAGCATCTACGGATAGTTTTGGAAACCTTGAGGAATGAGCGACTTTTCGCGAAGCTTAGCAAGTGTGATTTCTTTCTTAAGGAGTTATCATTCCTTGGTCATATTATTACGGGCGATGGCATATCAGTAGACCCAGAGAAGATCACAGCAGTCTAATCATGGCCCGCTCACACAACAGCTTCTGAAGTGAGAAGTTTTCTCAGACTTGCGGGTTACTACCGACGGTTCGTAGAAGATTTCTCTCGAATAGCGGGGCCTATGACTCGATTAACTTGCAAGGATCATGAGTTTGTATGGACAGACGAGTGTCAAGCCGCTTTTGACGAGTTGAAGAAGCGATTGACCACAGCATTGATCTTGACACTACCATCGGGCCCAGGAGGATTTATGATCTACAGCGACGCATCCGGGAAGGGATTAGGATGTGTATTGATGCAGCACGGTTGTGTAGTAGCTTATACATCGCGACAGTTGAGAGTGCACGAGAAGAATTATCCGACCCACGATCTAGAGCTCGCAGCGGTTATCTTTGCTTTGAAGCTATGGAGACACTACTTGTACAGCGAGAAGGTTGAATCTACACTGATCATAAGAGCCTCAAATACGTGTTCACACAAAAGGAGTTGAATATGCGACAGCGACGTTGGTTGGAATTGATGAAGGATTATGAGATCGAGCTTCATTATCATCCGGGCAAGGCTAATGCCGTGGCAGACGCATTGAGCCGTAAGCCCATGGCACACTTTTTGACTACACAGAAGGAATTGATTAGAGACTTGGAGCAGCTTGGTATTGAGGTAGTATTGCCTGGAACAGACGGCGTATTAGCCAACCTTCAAGTACAATCATCATTAGTAGAGCGCATCAAGGCAGCATTGCCTAATGATGCTAGATTTCGACGGCTGATGGAGAGAACTGAAGCAGGAGAGCAGACAGGTTTGAGGATCCACTCAGATGGGACACTGTGATGTGGTGATCGCATTTATGTACCCAATGGAGAACTACGGCAGGATCTGATGGCCGAAGCTCACAGTTTGGCATACTCAATTCATTCCGGAGGGACCAAGATGTATCGTGACTTACGACAGTATTATTGGTGGCATGGAATAAAGCGGGAGATAGCTCGTTTCTTTGCCAAGTTCTTTGTATGTCAACAAGTTAAGGCGGAGCACCAGAGGACGGCCGAATTATTGCAGCCGCTATCCATTCCCGAGTGGAAGTGGGAGCACATTACTATAGATTTCGTCACGAGTTTTCCTCGGAGTCCTAGAGGACGTGACGCAGTGTGGGTGATTGTTGATAGACTTAAGAAGTCGGCCCATTTCTTACCTTTTAGAGTGGGCCAGTCGACAGAGGTATTGGCAGAGATGTATATGGAGCAGATTGTGAGATTGCATGGTGTGCCTATTAGTATTGTGTCGGACCGTGACTCAAAATTTACTTCACATTTTTGGAGGAGCATACAAGAGAGTTTGGGCACTCGATTGAAGTTTAGCACATCGTATCATCCGCAGACAGACGGCCAGTCGGAGCGTACCATTCAGACGCTAGAGGATATGTTGAGAGCGTGTATGCTTGATTTTGGTGGTTCGTGGGAGGACCATGTTTATCTTGTTGAGTTTTCCTACAATAATAGCTATCAAGCGAGCATTCAGATGGCTCCGTTTGAAGTGTTGTATGGTAGGAAGTGTCGATCTCCTGTTTGTTGGAGCGACATAGAAGAGCGACAGCTATTGGGTCCCGAGTTGGTCTTGAGCACAGTGGAGACAGTAAAGAAGATTCAGGACCACCTGCGAGCAGCGCAGGATCGTCAGAAGCAGTGGGCAGATAATCGTCATCGACCCTTGGAGTTCAAAGAGGGTGACCATGTGTTCTTGAAGATATCCCCCACTAGAGGCACGATTCGATTCGGAGGACGTGGCAAGTTGAGTCCAAGGTACATCGGGCCTTTCGATGTCTTGGAACGTGTTGGAGAGGTTGCCTATAGATTGGCCTTGCCACCGTCGCTAGAGGGAGTGCATGACGTATTCCACGTGTCTCAGCTGAGGAGGTACGTGGCGGACAGCAATCATGTGCTTGATCACTCCGAGATCACAGTTGGACCGAGTTTGTCGTACGAAGAGCAACCAGTAGGTATCCTCGATCGCCGAGTGAAGGTGTTACGTAATCAATCTATTCCATTGGTTCGCATGGCATGGAAGCATCACTCGCCAGGGGAGTCTACTTGGGAGCGTGAGGACGACATCCGTAATCGCTACCCGCAGTTGTTCGAAGAAGAAGGTATGTCTTGCATTTATACTTTCATGCATCGCATTTGATCCCCCGACCTTAGTTTAATTTCGAGGACGAAATTTTCTTTAAGTTGGGTAGGATGTAAACCCCCATAATTTATATTAATTTTTATAATTTAATTAATTTTTATGTATTTCATTAATTATGGATTTAATTACTACTAGTTAATAGTATAATTAAGGTATGGGTGTATACATGTATTACTATATGTGTGCTTGTTCGTATTCTATTAAATAAGGAGTATAATAAAATCTAGGATTTTTTTAGGAATTTATTGTGATTTTTTTGACATTTTTTGGTAGCTTAAATGATATATATATATATATATATATATATATATATATATATATATATATATATATATATATATATATATATATATATATATATATATATATATATATATATTTTAAGTATTGTATATAGTTAGTTAAATAAAAAAAAAGTAGTTGGTGGTGGGCCGAACCCCCCTACCAACAGCAGCAACTAAAAGCTGCGGGGGGAGCTGACCCCACCCACGAAATTTTAGTCATAGCAGCACAGCTGCTATAGTATCACCCGAGCCCATGTTGTTTTTTTTTTCCAAATGCTAATAGGAATAAGCAGCGGCGGCAGTATATATACTGCTCCGCCAAAAGTCGTAACCCTAACCCTCAAAAACTTCTTCACCTCCCCAGTCTCGAACCCCAGGCGCACATCCCAGGCCGCCTACGGCCACTGTGCGTGCATCGAAGCCTCGCCAAGTACGTCGAAACCGATCTCGAAACAGTGATACCTGTTTCTAAACTCCGCCACGTACTCAACTTTCCTCAAACTTTACGTCGATTGTACTTGATAACTTTTCGATCTAGAAAATCTTAGATAAAGCCCATCTGACCCTCTTCAATCCTCTTCAAAGGAATTGGATTATACCCCATCAGAATCAACCTGAAAAACGATGCCAAGTTGACCAAAAACCTGTCCTAAATTCGACAAGAAACTCGATTCAAACCCCTTCTTGGAAGGCAAAATTTTGTCGATTCCTCGTCATCTTTGAGAATCTATTTGAACCGATCTGATGACAACATATACCAGATAGAGACCCCACTTTTAGTTTATTTTTAAACTAACTATATCGTTGTTAAAACCTTTTCAAACTTTAGGAAAAATCTGTTTCTAAAACTGTTAATTTCTGAATTATTGTCCGATACGACGTACGTTCCGACAAACCGGGCGACGTGGTCGTGCACTATATACATCAAAAGGTGCGTATGGATGTCACCGACATGTGGGAACTGACGGGATTCGATTTTGTTGTGTGTGCGCGACGAAATTAACGCATATCCGTCGAGATACCCCCGTATCGATGTTTTGCAAACTTGTCCATAACTTCGTGTACATTCGTCGGATCGAGACGAAACTTACGCCAACAAGTCCGGATCGAAATTCTAGTCTTGCATGTCAAGTTTGGTTCGATTCTGAGAAGGTCGAATCGGAATCCATTTTGGCGGGCCCGCGACCCACTCAAACGGGCAATTTTGTACACGGCTCACCGGAATCCAAAACTGGACATACCGTTGAGTTCCTTTCCTCAAACTGAAACCGTAGACAGGTAGTTTGACAACTTTAGAGACCGTAGACTTTGGCACGCATTTCGGTACAAAGCGGATCCAACGGCGGACATCGTTTTGACCCAAAATTACGATTTTGCCCCTGTTTCGGAATTTGACTTTTGGACAGGCGTTTTCTAGGTATCTTCTTCATCGAGATCATTTTTTATGTTTGTTTCAGAGTTTGGAGTCATCTGTGATTTGTGAGTTTTGGTGCTGACACTTGCTACTCTTGGACTTGCCACTTTGCACCACCAGGCAAGATACCTTGCCACCTTACTCTGTGATTATTATATTCTTATTTTCAGTTGTTATTTTCAGCATTTTATTTCATAATATTTAAACTGTGCGTCCAAGTACACTTGGGTGCAAGCGACTCTATCGGTCGTTTTCTTGCTTTATTTATTCTCTTGCATTGACTTAGTTTATTGACCACCCATTGATGTTGAGGTATTGGTATATCTCATACGGCCTTGACACTTGTTGTATCACGTGATGTGAGTCACATGTAGGACACGTTTCCGCGTAGTTGGCTGGCCACCGATACGTATGGAGAGTGCGACGGATAGGAGTAACTGCCAATAGTATTACATGTTAGAAGACTTGGCGGTTACTAGAGGTTCATATCAGTCATGGAGATGATGATACTAGGCATTGGGTGGGGAGAACAATACCTGACGTATGGGCTTCTTTACACTTCCATGATTACCTGTACGCTCCACCGGAGACGCAGGCTCCAGGTGCCCTCTGACGTTTCCCAGAATGTTATGGACGTAGCCCTTGCACATGCTGCCCTCTGACGCTTCCCGAGCGTTATGGACGTAGGCCCCTGGTACCCTCTATGGGAACTATGCCGATCCCATTTACAGCATGCGTCGAAGGATTGTATCTCAACTGCATATTCACAGTAGAATTGTCAGGAACCCGATTGCATGCATACCTTTTCTCTTATTATATTATCACAGTTTATATGGCATGGTGTTTTCTTGTATCTTGCTATGTCCCCTGAGAACCTGGTTATCTTTCCAGGTTTAGACGATATTCCACAGGAGTACGGAGCGGCATTGGAGCTATCTTACATTGATGACGAGGCAGTCACTACTGATTTCTAGTCTATTCTATTTATGAGACATTAGTGGATATTATTTTTCATCTCTTTTCTTTCTATTTTACGGAGGACGGACTCCGATCTTTTGAGACTATTTTTCATAGTTGTTTGGAGTGAGTATGTTCACCCGGCTATCTTTTGATACTTTTATTTATTTATTTGGACCTTAGTATATTCTATGTTGAGCTGTGATGAGATTAGATATATTATTCTGGCCTGTGATTATTTTTATTTACAGCTTATGTGCATATATGAGGATTTCATATATTAGAGTATTTCTCGTATATGTGCAGCTGGCATGTTCACGTACTCGGTCCTACGTATTTTGGGACTGGGGCGTTACAATTATTTATACTGGCCTTAACAATAAAGATCAGGGGTCCAGTTCGGTTCAGGCGAAGGGTTACAACCCGGTCCTTGTTTGGTTTAAGGGTTGTAACCTGGCTCCCGGAGTAGTTCTGTGTCCTCTATTCGTTTATTGTCTTGTTACCTTACCAATAGTATTTGAGACGGGTTCCTATTCAGGTGAAGGGTAACAACCCCGGTCCTTATTTGGTTTAAGGGTTATGACCTGGCTACTTGAATAGTTTTCTCGTACTCAGTTTACTGTTGTTATTTCCATTATTATCAGTTCTTATTTATTGTCTTTAGTATTCTATTGTGATATGCTGGTTTTAGTTCCTAAGTGAAGCCTCCTTTGTGGCACTTGCTCTTTCTGGGGTCTGACCCAGCTGGTTTTGTATGGCCAGATATCGGAGCAGCTCCAAAAGATCCATCTGTCTTCCAGCCAGATGGTGACCACCAGGCGTAACCCTGGCAACGAGTTGGTTTCTTTTGTCCTCCCACTTATTTGTAAAATTATTCTTTTGAGGCGTTTAGCCGACGAGCACGTGTTAGCTCGTATTGCATCTTTATTTACTGTCTGCCTACGGGCTGTAACATGATTGACAGATCCTAGGGTTGATCATGTATGACTAAACTCTTGCTAGTCCTCACATTTTGTATGACTAGCTTCATGATCAGCTGAATATGTAATGTTTGGGACGCCTTACGATTGTATATTTGGTGATCTTGCATCTTGTAACTTTTACTTACTTGCTTGTGATTGAGACAATAGGCTTGTTCTTGACCATAGGAGACTGATGGCTTGTAGTTAAACCCTCATGTATTTAGACAGCCGTGACCGTATAGCGAGGTAGGTTGCACTTCAATATACGTAGCTGGCTATGTCCGCCCCCGCTCTTCGGTATTCTGGTTCTGGGGCGTGACAATAGAAATATAAAAAATAAAGATGCAGTGAACAACTCAAACCGTTGAGATATATGTCTGGTTGACAGTGGATCAACGCACACAATTCTTCGAGATCGAAAATATTTCTCGAACTTAAAATTGGCAAAAGCAAATGTTAGTACAATTTCTGCTACTAAAAAATTGATTGAGGGATCTGGAAGAGCGAACATTATATTACCGGGCTGGAACAAATATTTTGGTAAAAAAAGGCTTTATATTCTCGCAAGTCAAAAAGAAATTTGCTAAGTTTTAAAGATATATGTCTAAATGGTTTCCATATCGAGACTATGAATGAAAAAAATATGGAATATCTATGTATTACATCCAATTATTCATGTCAGAAGTATGTGAAAGAAAAACTTTCAGTTTTCTCATCAAGATTGTATTATGCAAACATAAGTGCCATAGAATCTAACATTGTGATAAACCAGAAGTTCAATGATCCAAAACTTTTTATGCTTTGGCATGATCGACTTGGACACCCTGGATCAAGTATGATACATCGAATAGTTAGAAACTCACGTGGGCATCCTCTAAAGAACCATAAGATTCTTTTATCTCATGATTGTGTGTGAGTGTTGCATGCTTACAAGGAAAATTAATTGTAAGACCATCCCCAATTAAAGTTAATCTTGAATCCCCTATATTTTTACAAAGAATATAAGGGAATATTTGTGGACCTATTGACCCACCTTGTGGACCATTTTGTTACTTTATGGTCTTGATAGATGCATCATCTAGATGGTCACATGTAAGTCTACTATCAACCCGAATGGTTGCTTTTGCCAAACTTTTTGCTTAGATTATAAGATTAAGGGCTCAATTCCCTGATTATTCCATCAAGACTATCCGTCTTGACAATGCCGTTGAATATACATCTCAAGAATTTGATGATTATTGCATGTCGATTGGCATTAATTACGAACATTTAGTTGCACATGTGCATACTCAAAATGGACTTGCAGAGTCTTTTATTAAAAGGTTGCAATTGATTGCCAGGCCTTTACTTCTAAGATCAAGTTTACCCACTTCTGTTTGGGGACATGCAATATTACACGCAGCTGCATTGGTCCGTATTCGACCAAGTTCATTTCATCATTATTCACTATTTTAACTTGTTTCTGGCCTGCAGCCTGATATTTTACACTTAAATTTTTTTGGTTGTGCGGTTTATGTCCCCATTTCTTCACCTAAATGAACAAAAATGGGCCCACAAAGACGTCTTGGAATTTATGTTGGTTTTGATTCCCCATCTATAATAAAATATATTAAGCCCCTGACGGACGATTTATTTAAGGCAAGGTTTGCTGATTGCCATTTTGATAAGTCAGTGTTCCCGTCGTTAGAGGGAGATAAAATGTCACTTCCTGTAGAATGGCGTGAAATTACATAGAATGTACCATCTTTTATTGCCCCACGCACAAGTAGATGTGAGCAAGAAGTGAAAATGATCAGTCATTTACAAAATATCGCAAATCAGTTGCCAGATACATTCACTGATATTAAGAAAGTGATGAAATCTCATATACCGACAATAAATACACCAGCACGGATTGATATCCCTGAAGGACAACATAATGGCACACTAAAACCATACATAAAACGTGGACGCCTTGTTGGCGCTAAAGATAAAAACCCGCAAAAGAAAAGGGTAATATTAATTACCCCTGAAGAGAAAATAGTTTCAAAACATGAAAGCACTATAGAAAATTTGAATGATCAGTCTAAGATAGCTCCTGAAGAGACACATGACTATGAACAAATTTTAGAAGAAATCTCTTTAAATTATATGAATACAAGAGAAAGCTGGGATAGAAAGAAAATTACTATAGACAATGTTTTTGCTTATGGTGTCGCACTTGATATAGTAAATGAGGATCCTGAACCAAAATCTATTGAACAATGTCGACATAGAAATGATTGGCCAAAATGGAAAGATGTGATACAAGTTGAATTAAAATTCTTAGAAAATCGCAAAGTATTTGGACTAGTAGTTCAAAATCCTGAAGGTATGAAACCTATTGGATATAAATGGGTGTTTGTATGAAAACGCAACGAAAAAAATAAATTTGTGAGATACAAGACACGACTTGTTGCATAAGATTTTCACAGAGACCTAGAATCGATTATGTGGAAACATATTCCCCTGTGATCGACGCGATCACATTACGATACTTGATCAGTTTAACAGTCACAAGAAAACTTGATATGCGGCTTATGGATGTTGTTACCGCATATTTATATGGGTCATTAGATAATGACATTTATATGAAAATTTCAGAAGTATTCAAATTGCTTGAAGCAAATAACAAAAGGTATAATGGGTTATACTCAATTAAATTACAATGATCTCTATACGGATTAAAACAATCTGAAAGAATGTGGTATAACCTTCTTAGAGAATACCTTATTAGAGAATGATATATAAATAATCCAATTTGTTCATGTGTTTTTATCAAAAGATCTAAAAGTGGATTCTCCATTATTGCGGTATATGTTGATGACTTAAATCTTGTAGGAACTCCCGAAGAGATCACAAAAACCGCTAATTATCTGATGAAAGAATTTGAGATGAAAAATCTTGGAAAGACAAAATTTTCTCTCGGCCTGCAGATTAAGCATTTATCAAATGGAGTTTTTATCCATCAGTCTACCTATACAAAATTTTGTTTGAAAAGATTTTATATGGATAAAGCTCATCCATTGAGTAGCCCCATGGTCGTTCGATCGTTAGATGAAAAGAAAGATTCATTCCGTCCTCGAAAGGATAATAAGGAATTATTAGGTCCAGAAGTACCATATCTTAGTGCTATTGGAGCTTTGATGTATCTTGCAAATTATACAAGACCTGATAGAGCATTTTCAGTAAACTTATTGGCAAGATATAGCTCGACACCAACAAAACGACATTGGAATGATATTAAACATATATTACATTATCTTCGCGAAACAACCGACATGGGCTTGTTTTACTTAAAAAATTTAGAATCACAAGTTGTGGGTTATGCTGATGCTGGTTATCTATCTGACCCACATAAAGAAAGATCTCAGACTGGATATGTATTTACTTGTGGTGGTGCTGCAATATCATGGCATTCAGTGAAGCAGATATTAGTAGCTACTTCTTCTAATCACTCAGAAATTATGGCATTGCATGAAGCAAGTCGAGAGTGCATATGGTTGAGAACGTTGGTTCATTATATCCAAGAATCACGTGGGTTATCTTCAACAAAAAAATACTCCGACGATATTGTATAAAGATAATGCTGCTTGTATTACACAAATCAGAAATGGCTACATCAAAGGTGACAAAACGAAGCATATACCACCAAAAAAATTCTACACTCACGAGCTACAAAAGAATGGTGACATTGATATTCGGCAGATACAATCGAGTAATAATTTTTGCAGATTTATTCACTAAAGCATTGCCAACCACAACATTCAGAAAGATGATTCAGAATATTGGGATGCGTCAACTAAAGGATCTCTTGCCAGTATCAGGGGGAGCGCGATCAATAATTCTCACACTATACTCTTTTTCCTTCAACCAAGTTTTTATCCAACTGGGTTTTCTTGGCAAGGTTTTAACGAGGCAATTTATCACGCTTATGCATTTTATATGAATATGTACTCTTTTTTCTTCGTCCAAGTTTTTATCCCATTGGATTTTTCTTGGCAAGGTTTTAACAAGTCATATTTCATTAGACATCCAAGGGGGAGTGTTGTAAATATGGATGTCCCATAGTCTTCCATAACTTATGTAACTCATGACCCTTGGTTTCATAACATATGTAACTTATAGCCTTTGACATTCTATTGTAGGCCTATAAAAGGACCATTCTAGTTGAGTGTTTGATATATAAAGAAAGACTATATTCTTACAGTTTTCTATCTTGTTCTACTCTAAAATATAACAATTTATTTATTTATTTAATGATACGTTCCAATATATATTCAGGGTCAGTCCTGAGTTTATGGAGGCCTAGACAAAATTTCAAAATATGGCTCATATATAATGTAATTTTTTTTACTTTCATCCCACTTATTAATATAAATTTGTACTTACATCCCACTTTTTAATTTTATTAGACCTACATTCCACTTTTTATCACGAAAAGTATTTTTTGTGACAAAACAAATATCTTTCGTGACAAAATGAATGTTTCTTGTAAAAAAAAGTAGAATGTAAGTCTCATAAAATTAAAGAATGAAATGTAAGTGCAAATTCATATTGATAAGTGTGATGGAATTCGAAAATAACCAAAAAGAATTTAAAAACTAAAATAAAAGTAAATTAAAAAAATGTTACTACCAAGAATTGGACATAGGATCCCTAGTGTGCAAGAACTACAACACAATTGTCTTGTGTTAAAAAGGGACATGTTATATACTACTCTATTTTATATATATATATATATATATATATATATATATATATATATATATATATATATATATATGGGAGCAGATCAAAATACTCCTCCCAGAGCGCCCCCCCCCCCCCCCCCCCCCCCCCCCCCCCGCGCCTTTTGCACCGTTGGATCAAAACGGACCTCGTGGGATCTGTGCGCGTGTCCGCTCGATCCAACGATCGAGAGGGACAGAGCTCCCGCGGGACTCCCAATCCGCTCTCTCTCTCTCTCTCTCTCTCTCTCTCTCTCTCTCTCTCTCTCTATATATATATATATATATATATATATAAGGATAGACATTCCCACAATTTTTGTATCCCCATGCATCTCCATGTTTACATCCGTTAGATGTGCTTTAAGTCATCTAATCTTAACCATTGGTAAATCAACGCTTAAGATTAGATGACTTAAAGCACCATCCAACGGTACAAATAGGGAGGATGCATGGAAATGAAAAAAGTATGAGAATCTTGATCCTTCACATATATATAAAGTATGAGAATCTTGATCCTTCACACACACACACATATATATATATATATATATATATATATATATATATATATATATATATATATATATAAATAAATTAATTTTTTTGAGCTCTTCTATTTAGTGGGTTTCTGCTGTTCTGCCAGGTCGGCCCGTACATATTCATGAGGGGTATCCAGATGATAGATATGGTTATCATGGATCAATATTTGATACGCTGTGTTCGAATTCGTAAGCTCATTCTTTTTGTGCTCCCTATAATAGAAGTCGGATGGGGTTTATTTCTGCTCAACGACTACCTACTATAAATAAAATAAAATAGTTCATAAACATAAATTTTTTAAATCGACCGTTGGCACATAAAAATTCAAAAAATTGTTGAGGTACATTAACATCATCCGAGATGGACAAGGATCCTCAAAAAAAAAAAAAAAAAAAAAAACTCCGATAATGACTTTTGTGTATAACCCTGTCTTAGTCTCCAAAACCACCATTTCCTACCAAATGCCATCTCCTCTTGACCCAAAAAAAACCAACAAGCATCACAAAAGGACAAAACTAAAACCCATCTCCATTAAACAGTCTTATGTGTCCCCCCTTTTTCCATTAAGGTCCCTTAAATATACCATTATGTAAGTAAGTAGTCCAAATCTTTTTATTACATGAAGTTTCTCAAATCGCGCACACTCGAATTGCTTATTGAAGGTTGTTTACTTCTAGGAAAACGATAGGTTGTTTGGTAACACTATCTTATTAATTTATTTTTCAAAAAATCGGCTCAACTTTGGAACCACTTTTGACAACAACCTCTAACTTGTTGTCAAATACTGTTTTTATTGCCAGTTTTTGAAAAGCAACAAAATTTCTAATTAGCTTAAACAAATAGGTTGATTGCTTTATAACTTGAGGGACTTCATATTGTTCGAATTATTAGACTCAATATGGGAGCTCTCTCAAGTTTTTATATTTGGTTCATGGAATCCATATAAGTGGTAGATATGCTACTTAAAGTTAGATTTCATGTCCCGTTACCGCCTTCTTCTTGGATAGAATTCGGAGGAAGAAAAAAAGTTGGTTTAAATAATCGACGCAAATAGATTTTTTTAATTCGGTTCTTCTTGTCCCAATCATCTCCCACCACTAAAACTAAAAGAGTTTCATCTAGAACACCATGAAACTCCTTGTGGGTTCCATTTGTAAAAAATAGCTTTTAATTGTAACATGTTGGTATCCAACCCAATTCGAGGTTGGGAACTTTGGAGCGTCGAAGAGGAGTGACGGAGGTCGCAGTGAATATGAGGGAGTGGTTGCGACGAGACCAATGTTCAATTGAGCCTAGATAACAACACCGATGTACTGACAGTATATAGGTGGCAACCAGGTTATGCCAGGATTTTCAGTAACTTAGTGCGCAAATATACCCACTAAGCATACACATGATTTGTCGACAATATATTGGTAGTGGACAATTTTCACACATTTTACTAGATTTTGGACTGATATATCTGCATTAAATGGTCCATATTTGCTTTGTTGCTAGCTTTGAGGGTTAAGCTAGGATTTCTTAGTCCTATAAAATGAGGCTAATAGGGCTCTTTTTTGTCCGTGATCTCAAATAAATTCAAGGGATATCTATCACGACTTCTACGAGATCCATGCTCATATGTCTTACACTTCAAAGGGGGAGCAGTGTTCTAATTGGAGACTAGTCTTCTCCATCAAGTCAAAATTGTCAAATTTGTACCGTGGACAATCACGTTATAGGTTAGAAGATCTAGTTTGGGGGGTTTTACGACTTCTATTTGTATACATTGTGTATCTCCTCCTTGAAAATATTATAAGGAATTGATCTTAGGATAAAGTAACTATACAGTTATAATCTATATTTGATAAACATAAGATTGAGATTTGTCTAGGCAGAGGAAG
The DNA here is from genome assembly GCA_029216955.1 of Iris pallida. Taxonomy (NCBI): domain Eukaryota; kingdom Viridiplantae; phylum Streptophyta; class Magnoliopsida; order Asparagales; family Iridaceae; genus Iris; species Iris pallida. The sequence goes on along the minus strand of JANAVB010031216.1, from coordinate 10,085,578 downwards.
TCACCGTATATACATTTGTGAGCTGTGCTTGGCTCTTTGTGGGTTATGGTGATCGATGCTTTCCGTATCCGCTGTGTGCGTCTTTGTATCATAATTAACAACATCTCATATGATGTCAAAAGCTGCTCCACAACTAAACTAATTTTTTAAAAAAGAAGAAGCAATCACTACACCTAGGGGCTGTTTGGATACATTAAAGTGAGATGAAAGTGATGAATTTTAGGGGCTGTTTGGATACATTAAAGTGAGATGAAAGTGATGAATTTTTTCACTTTTGAGCTGAACTCACAAGAGTTCAACTGTTTGGTTAGGTGATGGAAAAAGTGCAAGTTCGCTTGATTAGACAGGATGCAGTTCTTGTCTCCAATTTTTATTTTTTTACTTTTGACATCCCTTTTTTTGTGAGGGAACTCCTTGTTGAAACTCATTGAAACTGCTCACAGTGGAGGAAAAGTGGTTGAAGAGACTGCAATTTTTCGTGCCCCACCTCCTCGCAACCCCGACGAATGTAGTGCCCCGTTCCGCTCAGTCAATCGGAGGAATCGAAACGCCAATGGCATTCGAACTTAGCCATGCGACGGCTGCTCGAAGGCCCGCTCGGTCGAGGTAACCCCTCGCTCAGGTGGGTGGCTTCGGTAAACTTACCTCAGCTTGGCCTTCACACTAATAAAATAAAAGTTTTCAAATGCACAAGTAGGCTTGATAAATAAAAGAGACGAATCCACATAGCTAAGGAAATAATTCCAAGTTGGGTCGATTAAGTTAGAACATGAAAAAAGGTCCCACGGTCGGCTTAGAATCGTGCATGACGTGCTTTGAAAATGACACTCGGTCCTTCATCCCGTGGCTTAGGAGAAGGAAAGTTGGTCCTCGACACAAAACTATGAGTTAGCTTAAGTCATAGGCATCGCCCGCGTAAATGCTCGATAAAGCATGCACGCTTCCACGATGCAAGGCTTGGCACAGCCTTTGTTCGTCCCTTGGGTTAAGTTGTAGGCTCGATTAAGTTAGGCAAAGTTATGCCGGTCGACCTAAGTCATTCCAAGTACTGTCCCGCTCTTTCTGCAATTGTCAAGTTATTTAGTCCCACGATCTCAAGACCCGTCATATAAAGTATGACTTGGGCGATAGCGTCGCGTAGAACACGAGTCGAATTAAGGCACGAGCCACGATCGGTTCAGAGGAAAGTTAGCCACGGTCTATTGGCACTTAAGAAATATGTCTTATTCAAGTTAAGTAAGAAGGCTAAACCGTAGCCGTTTCCTGAGTTCAGAGACTGTTAGGTCTGAGCGATGGTTAGTCGCAAAGGAAAGTTCGAACGATGGTTAGTCGTCGAGGCGGTCCCTTGTTGGGAGTCTCATGGTTTCGATGCATGATTTTCAAGTAAGGTTCTAAAGCACGGTTTGCTAAGTTTGGTTGAGTTGTTCCACAAATTAGGCCTTACATTTACGTGAGTCTAGATGTTCTCATAGGTGCATGGTCATGGACGACTTGTCGACAAGGGATATTTTTATCGTTTCTTCGGATCGAAAAGCTTGGGCCAAGGGACCGATCCGGCCATGGAGGAAACGGGGTAATAGCCGAGTTGGGTAATAGGCAACCGGTAGTTCGGAGACTTGCATCGGGGCTTGCTACTTGCGGTGCAAGGATCCCGTTTACCAGTCTATATCCGCAATGGCTTGGGCAAGTGACCTTTCATATAGATGAGTCGGTATGGCGGCAATCCGCGTGTGTGCCTTTGGATTGAGTCTAGTTGAATGTGTGTGCAGTTAGAACACAAAAGTTTGGGCCTAAGATTTGGCTACAACGAAGGCGACGTGCTTCGGCACGAGATGTGGCGTCGAGTGATTAAGTCGTTGGCATAGAGTTATATAAGTCAAACTTGAGTCGATTCGAGTTAAGTCGAGAAGGGCCGTAGGGCAAGTTTGGTTAATATTATATCGAGTTGCAGGGCATGACCTCGATATTGAAGCACGGCCGTACTGTCATAACACAAGTATATACAAGAGAGACACTGTCTCAAAGAGGTAGCACGGTTACATGGGAATTAGATACTATTGTGTAGTTGCGTCTCTGATTATGGGCCAAAAGGCAAGCACGACTTGATAGGTTAACGTTGTTGGTACAAGAAGGATCTAGAGGCAAAGTATGAGTGACGTTGTTGTTGCAAGCATGGGATGGTCTTGAGACACAAAATAGGCCAAGGCGTCTGTCCTAAAACTGATTCTAAGGCAAGAGTAGACCGATAATAAAAATGGACTATGTTGCACAAAGTAAATTAACGTATCGGTTTTGTATAGGTGGGCGAGGAGCTCATTCTATCAGTACAGTTGAGTACTGACACCCACACAGTTTTCATGTGCAGGCATAGGTAGAAGCTCGTGGCGCGGAGCTCGCTTGGATGCGTCGAGACACGGAGTTCCTTGGTGATTCGAGACGTGCGACCGCGTAGAGTCTGGACTTATACGGGACATAATATGGACGTCGCCTTCCGAAGTATCGCCGGCTCAAGACTTGTATTGAGAGATGAGAGAGAGCTGAGTGACTTGTAATGTGAGAAGAGTGAGTATTGAGAGATTGTAATCTTGGCCTTGCGTCCCATTGTAATCTTATTGTTCAATATCAATAAAGAGCACTTTTGAATAACTTGTGTTATGCTTCCAAAATTCTGCTATTGTTTCAATGTCTTTGTTTGGGACTTCTGTGCGACGACCCGGTCGCAGCCGCTGTAATCGGCCGTTATGGAACCCACATTGCACAAGCGTAATCTAGGCTCGTGCGACATCACGCCTTAGCGAGGACGATCACTCCTACGGGAGCGGGGCGTGACAACGAACTCTTCCAATGCCTCTGGACCGACGACCGCCTCTAGACCGACGACGACGAGATCGTCATCCTCGAGGGCTTCCTTGACTTCATTGTCTCTTCCACACATGCTACCGTCGTGGAGGAGAGGAGAGCGGCGCACCGAGGATGAGAGGAGGGTTAGAAGGAGGGCTGGGAGGGCCGGCCGTGTCGAGGAGGAAAGGAGGGTGGCGTCGAGGAGGAAAGGAAGGTCGGGAGGAGGGTGAGGAGGGCCAGTCGCGTCGAGGGAGGAGATGAGGATCAAGAGGGCGCGTCGAGAAGGAGAGAATGATCAGGAGGAGTGCCGACCGTGTCGAGGAGGAGATGAGGTTCACCAAGTTTTTATTTTTTATTTTTTATTCAAGGACCGTGGGAATGTTCACCGTTTGTTTCAAGGATTTTTAGGTGTGAAACTAAATCCATTACTCTTAATTCAATAGAGAAAAACTTTGATACAGAAGGAGGTATCGATGTTTTGATACCTCATTTGTATGACAAGTGGGCCCCCTCTTACTTTGTAAAACGTGTGGGCATAAAATTAGTATATAGGCCCACTTGTTATACAAATGAGGTATAAAAAATTTGATACCTCGTTCTGTATCAAACTTTTACTCTAATTCAATTCACCAAACAGTCCCTAGAAAAAAATAATATAGATGCAATGAACTTACATGCAAAAGTCCATAGCAAGTAAAGACTGCTTTCTTTTCAGGCATTCTCGTTCCCATTCACACTCCCCAACACACACTCTCACTTACTTTCTTGAAAGAAGAAGAAGAAGATAAGAGAGAGGAGGAGCAGCCATGGCGGGGGGCCCACTTGGAGCTATAATTGGGAGGTACCCATCCTCTGCTGGTGGCGGCGGCGGAGGAGGAGAGGGGCAGATGGGCGGCGGCGGAAGTGGGATCATTAGGCACAACCGCAAGTGCAGGGACTTGGCCTTCCTGGTCCTCTTCATTGCCTTCTGGGTCGCCATGATCGTCAACTCCAGCTTCGGCTTCAACCAAGGGAACCCACTCAGGTTCAAATCAACCCTCACTTAAAAAGAACCTCTCCTTTCTGTGACTTTGATTTTGTGCTTTCTTTGAGCTTCTTTTGTTACGATCACATGGGCGTTAGTCACTGAGCATGGTTGGACAAATTGGTCAGTGTCAAAATTGGATCTTTGGTCTTGGATTTTGCTAAAAATGGAGCTTCTGGTACTACTAGTACGGAGAATTTGCTAAAAAATGGAGCTCAATTAAGAAATGGAGTGTTTTAGGAGAGGGTGATCAAATGGGTTTAGTACTAGCCATGATTGGAGAAATTGGTGTGTGCTAAATTTTATCTTTGCTCTTGGCTTGTGCTGAGACTGGAGCTTCTGGTACTAGTGTGGGAATTTTGGTTTTCGGAGCGAGAGCAGAAGTTTTACATTGAATGTGCTTTGTTTGAGCTTCTCTGGTTCTTTGCCCAAGAAAGAAATATAGTTTTTTTTTTTTTTTGGATGTTGCGCGCTATTATCTACGTGTCTGAAACTGACCGCAACAGGAAACTAGACCAACCCACCTGAGATAACCAACCACCCGTCTACCAGAATGCCAAGACAAATAACACAGTATTTTTGGTGACTACGTCACCTGGACAAATCCCAATCTATATAGTTCAGGAGAAGATACAAGATTGAATAAAACTATGTTGAACCCTTTGTCCAAAGGTTCAACCCCTTCACCAATCTAGAGAAGAAAGAGAAAATCACAACTTGAAATCATCACCCTACTCGTAGCGATCTTCCTGAACGAAGATGACGACTCCTCGAACATATATCCTCTGCTGTCTTGGATGACGAGCCCTAAGAGCAAAGTACGGACTTTTTCTTAGATTTTCTGTGAACATGCACCCTGAATCTTCCGTGAGTGCTCTTCCTTGTGCCTCCACCCTCAATGCATTTATATAGGTTGAGACCTATTTTGGGTTATAGTAGAAGTCCTAAAATAGTTCACCATTAAATCTGGCCGTCTACCAACATCCAACGATGCAGATTAAATCCATAACTCGTATAGCCCCGACAAAATTGAATTCTGACCGAATTCGGTAGGTCCCTTTATATCTAGACTGGACCCAACATTCTTTCCCTCGAGCCCTATACACCACAGCGGCTTGAGCATGTACATACCACAACATATATCTCTTTGAGCCAGCAGTTGGGAACCCTGTATAAGCTTTCAATCATTGTCCCCAAATATACTGTGACAATCATCATCCGCTAGCTTCTTTACCAAAATCAAGTTGTAGTGCAAACTCGGTACATGTCGCATCCCTTTGAGAACGAGCTTCTCGTCAAGCTCCGTTGTCAAGTGCACATTACTGATACTCACAACTGCAGCAGTCCCTTTGTTGTCCATTTTCATACATCCAGACCTACCTACCGCCTCGGTATGACGTGAAGATCCTCCACTGTGGAGTGACGTAATACGACACTCTCGTGTCCAAGACCCAAATCACCATCATGCCACATGCCACAAGGTTCCTCTGCATCGGTTGTTGCGATGATGAGATCTTCCATAGCTGTGAGATCTATCTGATCATCCTTGCCTTTAGCCGTCTCATCTTTGAGCTTTATGCAGTTCTTCTTAAAATGACCCTTTTTGCCATAGTGATAACAGTCCTTCTTGCGGTCCACAATCGCAAGATCCCAAAAACTCTCCCGTGGCTTCGTCTTTGACTTGAGTTTTCTCTTCCCGTAGGAAGCAATCATAGTGGACTCCTGCGACGATTCAACAAATTGCTTACGTCGGACCTCCTTGTTCAACAGACTACTTTTGACTGTTTCCATCGTGACAACATCCGGTGCAGAGTTGCTCACTGATACCACTACCGTCTCCCAATTTTCCGATAGAGAACTCAAAAGCAGAAGGGCCTATAGCTCATTGTCGATCACCATCTTCATTGCAGATAGCTGATTGATGATATCCTGATCCTTATTAAGATGTTGTGCTACCGAGACACCTGTGTACTTCGAGTTGACGAATTGGCGAATAAGAAACGTCTTGTTGTCAGCTGTCTTCCATTCGTACAACGAATGCATCTTCTCCCATAATACTTTTGCCGAACTCTCTATGAATATGTGATGAAATACTGAATCCTTCAGCCATTGGCGGATGAATCCAGCTGTCACGACCCGCACCCGAAATTTAGGGCACAAGTACGTGGAAGCACGTCCAGCCTGCGCCGCAGAGTCGGCGGTAGTAAGTTATCTAATAATCAAGTATAACTAATCCTATCAACATACATAAATCATGTTATCCAGATTCTAACTCAATCACAGATACTAAAAGGTAGATGACAAGTCCACAGAGTTTAATCACAGAGAATCAAATACATTAATCCTATAAAAGAGTATAACTCAACAAATGTTCTGGTAATGGTAATCTAAAAGACAGAAAGTAAATGCTATCTAAACTAAACAACCTCCATTAGTCAGTCTGCTTATCGCACCCTCTGCATCTTTAGACAAACCATGATCAACCTCAGATGTGCCATCATAAGTGGGACACCAGATCTCTAACTTATGGCCTAAAAATATGGTTATCTAGTCAGGATTGGAGCAAGTACATCACGGGAACCACTACTCATAACATTATAGCTATTATAAGACAGGAAATAGAAGAGATAATACTGAAGTGAAATAGTAACATAGTAAGAGTAGAAAGTAAACAGGAAACATGAAATCATGGTAGGTGAAATAGCAATATAAAAATGCAGGAGCCATAGCTACACTACGTGAGGTTGAAGTACTGTGTTCTATATGTGATCGGCTTAGGGTTCTACTTGGTATGGCTCAATCATATGTGCCGTGTATGATTAGCTATTATTCAGGGAACATGATAAACATAGTTTTGATCACATATATATTAAAGTACTTCGCGACTAACTAGCATGCATGGATTCTAATCATGGCAGAGAAAACAAGAATAAAGTAAACAGGGAACCGGGTAAACAGGAATATAATAATCATGACAGGAATCCATAAATACTAATCTCGTGTAGATATCATGACAGAAATTATGGCATGCACATCTAAACCGTGAAATACAATAACTATCAGGAAATAAGAACATTCGCTGGAAGTACTTGTCTTGGGTAGTTGTTGTCGATGTGTACGACACGAACGTGTCGACACAAAATGTATCACAGTCTAAAGTCCAGAATAATAATCCCCAACGATCATATCATCTGAAGTCATAGTCATCGAAGGTCATAACGTCCAATAAATATCCAAGATCGCATCCGTCATCCAAATGACCCAATAGTAATCCAATAACCGTTGATTGATTTAAGAGATCGACCAAAGCACAGGATAGGAAACGCATAATTAGATATGATCAGAGCATAAATAACAAATGCTAAAAGAATTTAATCATGGTCGAGACTTGGGCTATCAAATCAAAGAAATTTGATGAAATAATTAATAAAGATTTTTAGAAAGTAATGTTAGCATTTTAAATAAATAATTATTTATTATTTTAGAAATCATTAATCAAAATATTATGATTTACTATAAAATAATTAGAAACAATTTAGAAATACTTATAAATGTGTAGGCCTAATATACTAGACTCAGAGTATATAATAATTGGAAACCTAAATATTTATGCTTGAAAATGTTTTACAATCATTTACTATAAATAAATACTATAATAATAACAAGCATACTTGTAGGAATAATATATATATATATATATATATATATATATATATATATATATAAATAATACTTATATATAAAAATATTTTTATGTAAGAAACATATGGCTGAAACCTACCCATAAATCTATTGGGCCTGGCCCAACCAATCTGGCTAATTAAAACAACAAAGACATAAAAACAAATTACACTGCCACTGGGCTTCTGAGCCCAATTGGCCTAAACCAACAAACTTAATAATTCTTTTAATGTAAACTCTAATATTCACCAGCCCACAGGAACTGGGCCTAAATGCCTAAACTAACATTAGGTTTTAAACCCTACTGTTCTCTCTCCCCAATGGAGAGAGAAACCCTGTCGATACATAATTTCAAAGAACAGAAGGAGGAAGAAGAGGAAAGAGAGGCCGAGTGACTGAGAGAGAGGGTGAAACGAGAGCTTGAGAGAGAGATCGAGAAGAAGGAGAGGGAAAAGGATTGAGAGGGACAATAGCTCACCGAGACGCGCGCGGAGGAGGCGAGGCAGCGGTGGAGCGGCATCGTCGGCGGGTGGTTTGGTGGACTTTGGTCTGCATTGCGACGAAAGGGAGGCGAAGGAGGTCTGGATATGGCCGGAGGGCGCGGCCTCAGGCTCGGGAAGAGGTGGCGGCGGAGCGGAGGGTTCATGGTACTGGTGGCAGCGTGGGAAGTGAGTAGATCTGAACTTGGGGTGGCGGTGGTCGGAAAAAATGGGTGAAGTTAGGGTTAGGTCACGGTAGTCGCCAGAGTAGGTTGTGGCTGGTCGAGGGGTGGCTGAGCGGTGGTGCTAGGTGAAGATAGGGTTGGTAGTCGGTGTGTGGTGGTCGGGCTATTCTGTGGGTGTAGGTGGAGGAGAAGTGAGGACGTCTGATGTTGTGGCGGCGGTTCACCGGACAGGGGAGTGTCGGTGTAGGCAGAGATGGAAGGATGGCCCGATAGTGTTTGGTAGGGCGATGGTGGTCTCGGGTGGTAGAGTGGTGATGACGAAGGCAGGGAAGAGTTGGGTAGATGGCCGGAGTCGAGCTAGGCTGGCAGCCTTGCTTCAGCGAGATGGCCAGGGAGATCGGGGCATGGAGGAGTTGAGTGGTCTGGATGGGCAGTTAGAGGCTTGGCAGAGGTGGTTGTGAAAAGGCGGGTGTTGGTGGATTTGTGGTGACACTGGCGGTGGCTAGGGCGGTGGTATGGTGAGCAGAGATCATGGTGGTGATGGTCACTGTGGGTCGGGGACAGGAGAGAAAACGGCGAGCAACGGAGGAGATCGGAGTTGGCCGGAGCTCGGCCAGTCACCGGCGGGCGGAGTGCTGACAGGAGAGTGAGAGAGAATTAGTATTCTGTAATAGAATATTGGAGAGTCCCCAATATTCTAATAGGAAAATAGTGGAGTGCTCTCCAAGCCTAAATGACTCTATTGTAAATTGTAATAGATCTAAAGGACTTAGTGAAACCCACTAACATACCTAACTAACCCCCAACACTATCTAATCTGCACATTAGTAACTAATTAATAGTTAATACTTAACTAACTAAATAATTATGTTAACTAACATTTATCTATTTTCTAACCTAATCCATAGGCCCACAATCCAAGCCCAAGCTTGGTAGGCTCACATTAGCTAATAACAAAATTAATAAGTCTAGAATTAATATTAATTAGTTATTTAATACTAATAATTCACAATTAATTAATAATAAATAAATTCTGAAATAAAATTAATTAATTAAATATTAATATTCAGAATTAGGAAATAAATTTACAATAAATTCGAAAATAATTTTATAAAATTTCCAAAATTACAATATTGTTTTCAAAAATAGGAAATTCAAATTTAGGTAGTTACAACAACAACCTTCCGATCCAATCACATCCGGTCATCAGCATAACATACTTGTCCGATGGCTTGGCGCTGTAGTCCTCTAACGGACCATGTAAATTTTTGCACCAGAGTAATTTCTCCATCCTTGGCTTCCAAATTCGTCCATTTTTTTTCTTCTGTGAAGGTGATCATGTGTGTTCATTTGTTCCATAGACATGGTTGCACCTTCCCTCTCGCGAACCTGAGAACTCTGATACCAGATGTTGGTATCAACAAAGCAAACCTAAGGCTCTGATACCAGATGTGCGCTCAAATCCATGTGCCTGAAACTGGCCGTAGCAGAAAACTAGGCCAACCTACTGAGATAATCAACCACCCTTCTACCAGAATTCCAAGACAAATAACACAGTATTTTCGGTGACTACGTCACCTGGACAAATCCCAATATATATATTACAGGTGAAGATACAAAATTGAATAAAACTATATTGAACTCTTTGTCAAAAGGTTCAACCCCCTCACTAAACTCAAGTTCAACCCCCTCACCAAACTCAACAAAAAGGGAAGATTACAACTTGAAATCACTTACCCTGCCTGTAGCGATCTCTCTGAATGAAGACGACGATGACTCGAAGAGATGTCCTCTTCCTGCAGTCTTGGATGGCGAGCCGTAAGAACAAAGTACAAACTTTCTCTTAGTTCTGTGGACAAGCACCCCGAATCTCTCGTGTGTGCTTTTTCTTGTGTCTCCACTCTCAACGCATATATGTCGGTTGAGAAACCTATTTTAGGTCATAGTAGAAATCCTAAAATAGTTCACCATTAAATTGGCCGTTCACCAGCATCCAACGGTGCAGATTAAATCCAGAACTCGTTCAGTCCCGACAAAATCGAATTCTGACCGAATTTGGGTAGTTTCCTGCCAAAAGGTTCTCACTCAAATGCCCCGAGTTCGGAACAAACTCGTCCAGGACCGAATTCTGATCGAGTTCGGTCTTTTTATATCCAGACTGAACCCAGTAGGAATTTGGTGCGGGGACTGCAAGCAAAAGTTCTACTTCGGTTGTTCTTGGTTTGAGCTTCTTTCATTATTGCCAAAATATGAAGTAGTGTGACGCCGACGTTAGTATAGACCCAACCCGATTTTTGGCCTGTGGCCGGTATGTCGGCGGTATTCTCAATGTCAGTGTTCTAAAAATCGGCCTAGGCGCCGGCCCACTGCACCTAAAACCTCCTAGGCGGTGGGCTAGGCGGGCCAAGGCGGGCCTAGGCGGTCGCTTTTTTGATTTTTTTGATTTTTTTGATTTTTTTGATTTTGTTTATTCTTAGTTGTATTTTGGATATTTGTTTCGATTTTAAGATAGTATTTGGATTTTAGAACATTGAAATTTCAAATTTCAAAATTCAAAATTCAAATTTTTAAAATTTAAAAAAAAAATCTAGGTGGCCGTCTAGGCGCTAGGCGGACCTCCGCCGCACCGAGTCCGTCTAACGATTTTTAGAACACTGCTCAATCTGGATGTTTTTGGTGCAAAAGCATTCTGAAAAATTTGATATACCGTGCAACATACTGCCGGCATATCACAGGAGGCGACTAACCTATTTCGGGTAGGTTTTTGGTGTATTTTTTCCCCTAGTTTGTTTAGGAGTCTTTATTAGGGTTTTTCTTTTCATATAAATAGAACTTTGTAAAAGATTAATGCAAGTTGATTGTAATAATTTTGATTGATAATAAGAGTTATTTCACTTTAGATTCTCGTGCTTGAGAGTTTGGGTTTTAGTTTCCGTTATCTTGTATTGTTGGTTCTCAACAATCGACGTTTCCGTGCTGTGTCAGGTAGTATTAGAGCTTCAAACATGTAACAACTCACGAGGCATGGTAGGGACCAAAGGCGACGATGATGGCAAACAACTCCTTGACAAGGAGCATGAGATTGACGGCCTCTTTGTGGCGGTTCGTCGCATGAAATTCTCTGTGTGGGATTTGACCCCTTGTGTTCAACTAGTCGAGAATGCGGTAGGAAAATAGGAACCGTTGAAGCAATCGGTTCGTGATCCAGAAACAACTTTACGGGTGAGCAACGCCTGCGACCTCATGAAAGATAAGCAAGTACCAGTGCAAGAGCATCGTTCACGGAAGGCTCGTTTAGATTTGTCTAGTTCGAGCGAGGAGTTTGATGATTTCACCATATGGGACTGTGATGACAATCATGGAGGTGACATGCTGCTTGCTCGATAAGACTACGGCCGTCGGTGCGACGTCGACGATTGATATAGAGACTACTCAAGGAATGATTTTACGGTAGAGGAGATCGTTTTGGCAACAACTACACTTATCAATGTGGTGGCTATAGGAAAGGTCCGTATGAGAAAGAAGCCGACTTTAAATTGAAGGTCGATATTTCGATCTTTTATGGAGATCTCAGCATTGAGGAATTTAGAAATGGTTATTGGAGGGGAATTAATTCTTGTAAGTCTCTGCGGACAAAAAATTGAAGTTTGTGGCTTGCCGATTGAACTCAGGGGCATCAAACTTGGTGTGACAGCTTGAGCATAAGAGGAAAAGAAAAGATGCATCACCTCATGGGGGAACATGTAGAATAAGCTGAAGGCGTGCTTCCTACCTGACGATTACAATCATCACCTTTTCCATCGGTAATAGAGGGGTGCACAGGGCCAACGGAAGACCAATGAGTATACTACGGAGTTTATGTGTCTTGCCGAACGTAATTATCTTGACAAGACCAAGGGACAACATGTATTTTACTTCATGGATGGGCTCAAGCTGTAGATTTGAGATTAGATCATAGCTTTTATTTCCAATCCGATGGAGGCCAATAACCAAGCTTTACAGGCCGAACCGTTGTTGCAGAAGAAGTGACAGTCGTGCGGTAAATTAAAGTGACAGTTGGAGGCGGTGGATCGGTCCAAAAACAAAGCAATGAGCGATGCACCTAAAGAGGATACGGTGGCGGTGACGACAGGAAAGTAATCCATAGAGGCGATTGCCTAACTTATCGACACATATGCCAAACATGTCATAGGGAAGTATTTTAGTGCAATCAGTCAGGTTATAGTTCGAGCGACTGCCCATTGAGAAAACACGTGGTATATGTTGATCGTGAAGCGTCCGACGAGAAAGTCGACGACGGCGACATATGCATCCCCGGCGTTTCTGAGGAGAAAGAAGTCGCTCTTAGTGTGGTGCGAAAGATCATGTTAGCACAAAGACTCGAGGATTCTTCGCAAGGAAACAAATTTTTTAGAACCTGATGCGCTGTCAACATTTAACAGTTTGGAGTGGTGGTTGACAGCCCCAACCAAGAGAACATTATCAATCGATAGATGGTGGAATCCGCAAATTTGGAGGTGCACCCGGACCTATACTTTACTGGGTGGGTTTTTGAAAGGTGTCGAGCGTTGTCACGTACCTTTCTCTATTTATGTATACAAAGATGAGGTCTATTGCGACGTGATGTACGGGCTTGACATTTGTCATATGTTACTTGGCAGCCATGGGCAGTTTGATGTTGGGGTGAAGCATGACGGACGTCTCAACACTTGTTAGTTGGTGAAAGATGGAGCGAACACGCATATGCCATCAAAGAAAAATATTTGAACCAAATCTTTATAAGAGGGGAAAATGTTTCTTTCTTTGACAGACTCCACGAAGGAAGCGATAGCGGAGTTCAAGGTGGTTCATGTCTTGGTAGTCAATGAAGTATATAGGTTGAAGAGTCGACGGAGGAGGGAGCGATTCCAACAGAGGTAATTGAGGAGTTTCGTGACATTATTCCGAAAGTCCTTCCGTAAGGAATACTACCCATGCGGGAAATCCAACATGGCATTGATCTAGTGCCGAAGGTAAGTTTATTGAATTTATCATATTACCGTATGAGCTCGCGGGAGAATGGAATTCCTCAGGAGGTGGTGGATTTGCTACGGAAGGGGCACATTAGGGAGAGTACGAGCCAGTGTGCGGTTCCAACATTGACACCAAAGAAAGATGGAAATTGGAGGACGTGTGTAGGTAGACAACCGTGCGATCAACAAGTTCACAATTGGCTACAAGTTCCTAATATCGCGACTGGATGATATGCTCGATCAGTTGAGTGGAGCCAATATCTTCTCTAAGATAGATTTTCGAAGTGGCTGATATCAAATCCACATTTGGCCGAGGTACGAGTGGAAGACGACCTTTAAGATGCAGTGGATTGTTCGAGTGTATGATCATGCCATTCGGATTGTCCAACACATCGAGTACTTTAATGCGTCTCATAAATAATGCTTTGACCTTTCGTTAGTGAGTTTGTTGTTTATTTTGATGATATATTAATCTACAACAAGGATCGTGACGAACACTTGGAGTACTTGATGGAGGTGTTAGAGATTGGAACATAACCAATTTTACGTCACCTTGAAGAAGTGTTATTCCTCGGGTTTATTGTGGGTGCGGGTGGCATCCATTCAATGGGGAGAAGGTTCGTGCAATTCGGGAGTGACCCACACCAAAGACCTTAGGAGAGGTGTAAAGCTTCCATGGGTTGGTGACATTCTATCGACGGTTCATCCGAAATTTCGGTACCATTATGGCACCTATTACGAAGTAGATGAAGAAGGAAAGGTTCAATTAGGGGGAAAGACATTAACTAGTTTTGCGGTAGTCAAGAAGAAACTTTGCACGAAGTCAATTTTAGCTCTTCCTAATTTTGAGAAATTCTTTGAGGTCGAATAACGCTAGCGACATTGGCAATGGCGCGATGCTATCGCAGGCTAAGCGGCTCGTGGCGCTCTTCATTGAGAAGCTTAGCGACTCTCGAAAGAAGTGATCCACCTATGACAAGAAGTTCTATATGATGGTGCGACGCCCAAGCATTAGGAGCTACTTGGTTGGTGTTATGTTCTGACCATGAATCTATTACATATTTGAGTAGCTAGAAGCACATCAGCAGTGACATACATGCAAGGTGATGCGATGTCCTAGAAAAGTTTATGTATAAGCTTGTGCATAAATCTGAAACTTCCAACCGGGTAGCTAACATGCTTAGTAGAGGAGACTCCTTGTTGGCGATGTGCACTCAAGAGGTGTTTGGGTTGGAGTATATTAAGGAGTTCTATGAAGAAGATGAAGATTTTACGGAAGTATGGGAACAACTTTTTCAAAAACAAGTCGTCGCCGACTTTCACCTCTATGATGGGATTTTGATGAAGAGGGATCAGATTTGCGTCTATTGTACGTCTTCGAGGGAAAAGTTTATTAGGAAGCTCTATGATGACAATTTGACGACACATTTGGGTCGTGACAAAACTATGACGACCATTTCTACATATTATCACTGGCCATAATTGAGATGACTTATGGGAAAGATTGTCTAAAGGTCTTATGTGTGCCAAACTGCTAATGGGAAGGCACAAAACAAGGCTTTACACACTCCGCTACTAGTCCCGAAAAATATTTGGGAGGACTTATTAATGGATTTCGACTTGGAGCTACTAAGGGCTCAACGGGGGTCCGACTTGGTGTTTGTGGTAGTGAACCAGTTCTCGAAGATTGCCTACTTCATACCTTACAAAAGGACGACAGATGCGTTGCATGTAGCAAAATTATTCGTTTTTGAAGTAGTACGTGCAGTGCCAAAGAGTATAACGTACGACCGAGATACGAAGTTCTTAGCACATTCTGGCGGAGTCTTTGAATATGTTCTGGTCAATATTGGAGTCAAGTAGTACTGCTTATCCACAGATGGACGACCAAACAAAAGTGGTTGGGCAACATAATAAGGAGCATATGCGGAGAGAAAGAACTCGTGTCAAGTTCTTTACAAGTGGAGGGGTCTAACACGGACGTTAATACATGTATATCAGCGGTGTACCGCTGGCATATTGCCAATATGCTTAATGCGGAGAAAGAACTCGTGTCAAGTTCTCTAAAGTAGAGGGGTCTAACGCGGACGTTAATACATGTATTGCTTAATGCGGAAATTTTTGGTGCAAAAGAATTCTGGAAATTTTGGTATACCGACAACATATCGCCAATGGACCGGCCGCATAACGTCGGTATGCCGCTTCGAGGTGTCTGACCTATTTTGGACTGATTTTTGATCATATTTTGGTATTTCTTTTTCGTAGTTTGTGTAGGAGTCTTTCTTAAGGTTTAAGTTTTTTCTTATAAATAGAACTTTGTAAAAGAGTAGAGACAAGTTGATTTTGATAATTTTGATTGACAATAAGAGTTATATCTCTCTAGATTCTCATTCTTGAGAATTGGGGTTTTAGTCCTGTTATCTTGGGTCGTTTGTTTTTAGCAATCGGCCTTTCCGTGCTGTGTCCTGGATTTTTTTTTTGTAGGGGGGGGGGGGGGGGGGAGTGGTCAGATGGGTTTATTAATGCCCATGGTTGGACAAATGGGTATGTGTCAAAATTGCATCTTTCATCTTGGCTTCTAGTATCCGGAATTTGGTCTTGGGAATGGTTTAGTAGTGAGATTGAAAGAAGTGGGTTTCATTGGAAATGTATTAGTGTAGACTATGTTGGCAATTTTTGGTGTTCCTATGTTTGGTTTGAGATTCTCTGGTTCTTGCAAGAGTAAGAAATGGAGTGTTTCTGGAAAGATCAAGTAGATGGGTTTAGTACTTAACATGATTGGAGATTTGGGTATGTGCCCAAATTTGAGTTTTCATCATATATAGTGGTGAAACTGTGGATTCTGCTACTTCTATGACGAATTTAATGTATTATATGATTATTTGTGTTTATGACTTAGTGTAGTCAATTTCCCTGAGATTTTAGGTTTTTATGCATGTAAAGTAGTCAGAGCCGTGTGTTCCCTTGCTGTCTCTTTGTGTTAGGTGGAACCATATAACTATCAAGTGTGATATTTGAAGTCTTTAGAAGTACCAACTTTCTCCTAGTTTGTACTACAAACTACTTTGTCGATGATAATTATACTTTAGGTGCAGCGTTTCCATTAAACTCCCTCAATTTAGTGCAGGTTCAAAATTTTGGTTTCAGATCATGTGCGTCAGTTTTGTGGGACGTGGTGGTGGTGGCATATATATTTATATGTTTTGTCATATTGTCTAATGGTTTAATTATCTCACTTAAGGCAACTGTCCCATGCAGGCTGACGTACGGGCTAGACTACAAAGGAAATGTGTGTGGTAACAGGCACGGTAATCCAGATCTACGTGAACTTGAGGTTAAATACTGGATGAATCCCAACCAGGTTTACCAAAGTGGCCTGAAGAGCAGCCAGTTCAAGCTAGTTGATGCTAGGAGCATCTGCCTAATGGAATGTCCAACTCCTTCTGATGATGGTCTCAATTGGGTCTGTGACTATCCGGAGGGAGAGATTCATATGTCAATGGATGATTGGATTAATAGGGACTATGATTACTACGAGTTTCTTACTCCGGACATGAGGAATAGCTCTCTCCAGCTCCAAGGTCCTTGTTACCCAGTCATTTTTCCTAGTGAAAATGGTAAGTATGCTAACTTAATGGGATTGTCGTAAACTTGTCCCTGCTCTCCTCCATGATTTAACGACCTACTGCAGTGACTAATCTTCTTGTTCTTGATATTAGAATTCTGGTATCCTATGTTCTTAAATTTAATTCAGGTAGAGGGAGAACTTTCTGGTGACCAAGTGCACACTTAAGAAAATTTCATGATAGCCAATTCTAATGTTATATCCATTTTGATTCTAAGGTGAAACATAACCCCCCCCCCCTCCCCCCCCTCTTTGTTTCAGTATACTGGAGCTGCCAATTTATAGCACGTGCATCGAACTCATCTTTGCGGCACTGGCAGCAGATGGGAGGGGTCAGCATTGACGAGAATATATTAATAGATAAGGCTATTCACAATGCCATTAATTCTCCATCAGCTGTGTTGAAGGTTACTGAATTTTATTTTCTTTCTTACGTTAACGTACTTTATTTATAATCTTATGTTTATAAAGGGTAATTTATAGAAACTATATTTCTCTTGGTTTATTCATGATTACGCTTATGCTTATTAATCAACAAAAGCAACAATAAAAATAAAGCTTTTCACCCATATATTTATGGTTGTATGTATGAATCCTTTTTATCAATTCAGCTGTGTCGAGTGTCATCTCCTCTTTAACATAATCAACTACCATATCCTTTTCATTGCTTCAATCCATCTTCTTTTTGGTCTTCTACTACTTCTGCTGCTTTTTCTTATAGCTCTCCCCTTGAAGTGCATCTATGGATCTCTCTTGCAATCTTTCAAACCATCCGTAGCTCTCCCCTTCTTTTAGCTAGTTTACATCTTTTATTTCTTTTGCTAAATGGTAGTAGAAATTTAAACTCGTATTTCTTGGATCTTAAGATTCTTGTCTAATGGAATGGAGGGGAGAAGACTGCTGTCTGGTTTATAGCATATGTTTTGAGCTTCTTCTAGAAAATAAGATTTACTCCAGTTCAAGAGTTCGTTTTCAAATGCAATGGATCAACATTTCTTAACATGTAAAAGTGGAACCGGACAAAAAAATGAACATATCTTGATTCTGATATGCTTGCCACATTTGTAATCTTATATAAACTAGTTATCAATACTTGCCTCAGTGTTGTTAAAAGTTGCATATTGTTTGTTCTATAATCTGCAGCGGTATGTTGCAGACATTGGGAAGTCATGGCCCGTTCTGATCGTTTGTGGAGGAATAGTACCACTTTTTATGTCTGTGATCTGGCTACTGATGATCCGTCATTTTGTTGCTGCAATGACATGGATAACAGTCATTGTCTTCAATGCTCTCGTTATAGCAGTTACTATGCTTTACTACTTAAAAGGTTAGATATTTTATTCCTGCAACATTGATTATATTCATGCTATCTATCCGAAGGGGTCTGGAATGCTTCTACTTTGTCTACTGTCTTTCACAGTGTTCCTGTCTTGAACAATGGAACAGAGAAAACTAAAAGAGCTGAGAAACAAGCATGGTTAAGGATAACAGAGTAGGAAGTTTGTTTGTTGATGTGTATGATGGTAGATGGGCACCGTCAACTACCTATGAGAAATCGAGGGAAATTGATACAAATTGATACTAGTTGTTTTAGAATTTGGTATTGTTGAGATTGATTGAATAATTTCATTGATAATCTCATAGACTTTATATAGCCTTTACATGATAGAATATCCAATGGAATATCCTGTGGCATATTCTGGCATCCCAAATATGTCCTCAGGATATTCCCATACTAAATATAACATATTCTCATACTAAATATATTAACACTCACTCTCAAGATGGGCGAAAGATATTCACTAAGCCCATCTTGTCACATCCTCTCATCATGCTGATAGAGTTAAGCCCCTTGGTCAATCCGTCTGCTACCTGATATTTGGTTGGAACATAGTCCAGCTCTAGTAGTCCACCATCTAGCTTTTCTTTGATGAAGAATCTGTCAATCTCGATATGCTTGGTCCTGTCATGCTGTGCTGGATTGTTGGCAATACTAATAACTGACTGGTTGTCACACCATAGCTTCATCTTGGCTCCCTGGTCCAGCTTCAGCTCCATCAGCATATTCTTCAACCACAATATCTCTGTGACTCCCAAGGCCATAGCTCTATACTCTGCTTTAGCTATTGATTTGGCAACCACTGACTGCTTCTTACTCCTCCAAGCGATCAAGTTGCCTCCTACAAATATGCAGTATCCCGATTTAGATCTCCTGTCGTCAGCACAACTAGCCCAGTCAGAATCACAATAGCCCTCGATGCTCACATGATTATTTCTTCTGAAAATCAGTCCCTTCCCGGGGGCTCCCTTCAAGTACCTCAGAATCTGGTACACTGCGTCCATATGACCCTTCCGGGGGTCATGCATATAGCGGCTCACTACACTGACCGCAAAGCTGATATCAGGTCGAGTGTGGCTCAAGTAGATTAACTTGCCCACCAATCTCTGATATCTATCCCGGTCAACTGGTTCTCCAGCTTCAACATCCAGTTTGAACTTCTGGTCTATCGGTGTCGTAGCTGGTTTGCATCCCATCATCCCTGTTTCCGTAAGCAGGTCCAGTGCGTACTTCCTCTGAGAAAGAACAATTCTCTCTGTATCTCGAACAATCTCAATCCCGAGGAAGTATCGAAGAGGGCCAAGATCCTTCACCTCGAATTCCTTACCAAGCTTTCCTTTGAGTTGGGCGATCTCCTGCTCATCATCGCCTGTAATAATCATATCATCTACATACACCGCAAGCATGGTGATGTGGCCTCTATTTCGTCTGAAGAAGACAGTATGATCAGCATTTATCTGCTGATATCCCATCCCTATCATTGCTCTCCTGAACCTGTCAAACCATGCTCGAGGAGACTGCTTCAGTCCATAGAGGGACGTCTTCAGTCTGCAGACCTTGCCTTCTGTCTGATTGGTGCCGAATCTTGGTGGTATCTCCATGTACACCTCCTCCACTAGATCTCCATGAAGAAATGCATTCTTCACATCCAGTTGGTGTAGCTTCCATCCTCCATTGGCTGCCAGAGAGATCAAGGTCCTGACAGTGCTCATCTTTGCCACTGGTACAAAGGTCTCGTCATAGTCAATGTCGTACGTCTGACTATATCATTTTGCCACCAGTCGAGCTTTGTAGCGCTCAACCTGTCCATCTGAGTTCTGTTTCACCGTGAAAATCCATTTGCATCTGACTGCTCTCTTCCTTTCTGGCAGTCTCACAAGCTCCCAAGTGTGGTTCTTCTCAAGAGCTCCCAACTCCTCGTGCATCGCCGCTTTCCACTTTGGATCGTTCTTGGCAACCTGCCAATTGTTAGGTATAGTAATACTATCTAAAGATGCTATAAATGTTCCATGAGAAGAAGAGATATGGTCATAAGAAACAAACTTAGCAAGATCCCAACCATATCTGTCCGGAGGATTTTTCGCATTACTGCGAATAGTCCTTCGTATAGATAGTGATGTGGAAGATATAGAAGGAATGATATCACCCGAGGAGGGTGGTGGTGTAGATGAGGAGGATGGCGGTGTAGGTGTCTCAGGAGTTGGGACAGACGCAGGCAGGGGACTTAGCATTGGCACTGTAGGTACTGGTCCTGCAGTTTGCTTCTCTCTTTTGCTATAGGTAAGTAATAGACAGAAGACTGACTGGAAAGGATGGAGCATGTAAAACATTAGATAATCTTATTGAAGCTGTACAATTAACAGTGCTCTTATCGACCACTGGCTGTAAAGTGCCGTCTGCAGTCTGAATGGTGTCTGCTGATGCTATGTGAGTGTATGAAGAAAACTCACTAGCATTTTCGGTCATATGCCGAGATGCTCCTGAGTCGATAATCCAGTCTGACGTTTTAAGGGAAGACATAGATGCAAGAGCAAGTGACTCGTCAGTACCTTCTGATGGGTGGGCATACATGGCGGCGCTGCCTCCAACGAAGAATAGGGTGGATGCCTCCTCTGTTCCAATCATGTCTCTCTCGGCTGACGCTCTCTACTTTCTCTCCAGCATGTCCAGCAGTGCCTGATCCTCCTCAGTAAAGGTGCCAGCAGCTCCTCTATTCCCTTATGCTACTAGCAGGTTTGCCCGATACCCTCCTCGGCCGCCTTGTCGACCCCTTCGACCACGACCACGTCCAATATATCCTCGTCCACGTCTACCACCTGAGTCTCCCTCCTTAGGTGGTTTGGTACAAGCATACCGATGATGGCCCATCTCTCCGCAATTGTAGCACTGTCGATTGTGTTGTCAGGGCTCTCCCTTGGATCCTGTGTCGCCCGAGCTAGTAAACGCTAGTGCTGACTTTGCTTCGGGAGGACCACCTGTCCCCGCATGTAGTCTGATGCGCGTCTCCTCCTGAATCATGGCTGAGATAGCCTCCTCGAGACTAGGAATCTCTGGTTGGGCGAGGAGTAAGGCTGTCCTCTGTGCGAACGCTGTAGTCAGTCTTTTGAGGAATTTCATCGTCCTCTCCTGCAGACACACATGTCTCTCTTTGCACTTTGGGTCCCCGCAACTTGCCCGTTTTGAGGAGTGATCATAATCCAGCCAGAGACGCTCCAACTCTGTGGTGTACTCCTGCACCGTCTTCTCTTCCTGTACGGTGTCGTCGATCTCCCCTTTTATCTGGAAGATCCGTAAGTTGTTCCCCACACCATCATATGTTCTCCTCAACTTCTCCCACACGTCTTTCACCATCTCAATGCCATCTACTGTGGGGGCAATAGACTGGACTAAGGAATTGAGAAGTCAGATGTAAATCACCATATGAGTGGATTTTCACTCGTCGCGTCCTGTCGAGCCCTCGTCTGGCTCTATCTTCTCGCCCGTCAAGAATCCCTCCAGGTTCTTTCCTGCAAGGGTTCTTCTCACCTGCCGTGACCAACTCAGATAGGTGGCTGGTCCGTCCAGCTTCAGATCGATGGAGGAAAGTTCTAACTTTGGTGACGTTCGTGTCGTGCTCTCACCAGCCGACATCTTCATCAACTTCATCAACGTCGCAATATCTGTAGCATCCAACTTCTTGAGGATCGCCTCCATCGATGCTTTTTCTTCGATCACGTCACGCTTGCTCCACGACTCACGTTCGTTCTCGTCGTCCTCTCCTAGATCCGAACATGTGTGATTTCATCAGATCTAGGCATCGACGTCTCCTTCGTCCTCTCATACGTGCGGGGAGAGAGGGGTGGCGCGCGCAGCGGCAGCCACAGCAGCAACAGCGGCAGCCACGGCAGCAGCAGCGGCTGCAGTAGCTGCAGCGGCACAACAGTAGCCACAGCAGCAGCAGCGGGGAGAGAGAGGGAGGGAAAGAGGGGGAAAGGTTAGGTTAGAGTTTTGGTGGCGGCTAGAGTTAGGATTTGTGGAAAGTTGGCTCTGATACCATGTTGAGATTGATTAATTAATTTCATTCATAATCTCATAGGCTTTATATAGCCTTTACATGATAGAATATCCAATGGAATATCCTGTGGCATATTCTGGCATCCCAAATATGTTCTCAGGATATTTCCATACTAAATATAACATATTATCATACTAAATATATCAACAGGTATAGATGTGAAAAGAGAGAAATGGGGTTGTAATTCTTGTGGATAAATCATTAAGTGTATGCTTGGCAATTGTAGGGGTAGCGGTTATGAGGTGTTTTTAGAGTACCGATTATGAGCGATCCGATTTTTGGTGGTTTTAAGTAGCTGCTTTTAAACTAGTCTAACACATGATTGATAATTCATTAACGAACGGTTCTGAAAGTTCTTTGTATGAATAAAATTACCTATATGTCCATATATAAACAAAACGGTCCTGAGTGTGGGAACTACCACATAGTTTACGCCTCGATCAGCAGGTAGAAGTCCATATTTGATCACATAATAGAAACACATGAAATAATAGAAATGTCTGGTTGAAAGTAGGAGATTTTAAAAAATAAAAATTTACCGAAAAATTAGCCATTGTTTGGAAGAAGTATAAGAGAAACACAAATGAGAAAGAAAAATAAGGTACGCTAGTAGTTATAATTATATATTTTTGGTGAGGATATAAATGGAATAAAATAATACAACCCCTCAAAATAGACCGATTTGGGGTGTTTATAAAGCTACCCCAAATTATATTACACCGATTTTGGGAG
Source organism: Iris pallida (assembly GCA_029216955.1). Taxonomy (NCBI): domain Eukaryota; kingdom Viridiplantae; phylum Streptophyta; class Magnoliopsida; order Asparagales; family Iridaceae; genus Iris; species Iris pallida. The sequence goes on along the minus strand of JANAVB010031216.1, from coordinate 10,062,606 downwards.
GTTTTTGGGCCGACCAAAACCAGTGCCTTAAAAAAATTAACAAACATGGATTTTCATAAATCGTCAGTTCAAAAACACCGTTACCAAGCAGACCATAACAAATAACATTATAAGTGTAAAAAGGATGTAAACACCGATGTAAACACCGTTACCAAGCAGACCATAACAAATAACATTATAAGTGTAGAAATTAGTCTAATTTCTCAGATGATATTATTGAGGGCTACTGCCTACTACTTATAGAGGGTCCAACCCCTCTTCATATTACATCTAACCGATGTGGGACTAAAGTCCCTTATTTACTCTCAACACTTCCCCTCAAGATGGACGATAGATATTAATCATCCCCATCTTGTTACATAGCTTTGACAGACTCAATGAACTAAGACCCTTAGTCAGACAGTCTGCCACTTGTTCTTCTGAGCGAACATAGTCAATCTTCAGTATCCCTTGTTCCAGTTTTTCCTTGATGAAGAATCGATCGATCTCGATGTGCTTCGTTCTGTCGTGCTGAACCGGATTGTTTGCTATACTTATCGCAGCTTGACTATCGGTCAAAAGGTGCAATGGTGTCCCCTTGTCTAGCTTCAACTCTGTCAGCAGCGCCTTTATCCATAGCAATTCTGATACTCCTAGAGCCATTGCTCTGTATTCTGCTTCAGCTGTTGACCGTGCTACCACTGACTGTTTCTTGCTTCTCCATGAAACCAGGTTTCCTCCTACAAAAACACAGTACCCTGTGGTAGACCTTCTGTCGTCTATGCAGCTTGCCCAGTCTGCATCGCAATATCCCTCAACATCTGTGCATCCATTCTTCTTGAACCACAGTCCTTTTCCCGGCGTCCCTTTCAGATATCTTAGAATCTGAAATACTGCATCCATATGACCCGTTCTTGGATCATGCATATAGCGGCTTACAACACTTACTGCAAATGAGATATCAGGGCGAGTATGCCCTAGATAAATCAGTCTGCCTACTAGCCTTTGATACCTTTCGCGATCAACAGGCTTTCCTGCTTCTGCTCCCATCTTGCACTTCTGGTCAATTGGAGTGACTGCTGCTCGGCATCCCAGCATTCCTGTCTCTTTCAGCAGATCTAGTGCATATTTCCTTTGTGAGAGAACAATTCCTTGTTCACCATCACACACCTCGATACCCAAAAAGTATCTCATCTCTCCCAGGTCCTTCACCTCAAACTCTTTGGCGAGTTTCGTCTTCAGCTTAGTGATCTCAACTACATCGTCACCTGTGATCACTATATCATCTACATATGCAGCAAGTATAGTAATGTGGCCCCTTGCATGCTGGAGGAAGACAGTATGATCTGCATTTGTCTGATGGTACCCCATGCCAGTGACAGCCCTTCTGAATCTGTCAAACCAGGCTCGAGGAGATTGCTTCAGCCCGTACAACGACTTCTTCAGTTTGCACACTTTTCCATGTGACGTTCCTTCACCTGAATCTGACACAGAGTAGCATCCCGGAGGAGTCTCCATGTATACTTCTTCTTGTAGGTCTCCATGAAGAAATGCGTTCTTTACGTCTAACTGGTGTAGCTTCCACCCATAGTTTGCTGCAATGGAGACCAACGTTCTTACGGTACTCATCTTCGTTACTGGGGCAAAAGTCTCATCATAGTCGATACCATATGTCTGGGTATAGCCTTTTGCAACCAGTCTCGCCTTGTATCGTTCAACTTTTCCTTCTGGTGTCTCCTTCACTGTGTAAACCCATTTGCATCCCACAGCTTTCTTCCCTTCAGGTAATGGCACCAGCTCCCATGTCTTATTTTTCTCTAGTGTCCCAAGTTCTTCCATCATTGCGGCTTTCCATCTTGGGTCCTTTGCTTCCTGCCAATTCTTAGGTAAAGAAGTGGAGTCTAACGAAGTGAGGAATGTTTGATAAGTCGGAGAAATATTAGAATAAGATAGGTAGTTGGCGATATCATGTTCATAATCTTTATAACGAATAGGAGCCTTTCCCGCATTAATGCGAGAAGACCTCCTTAAGGGAGCAATGGGTGGTGGGGAAAGCATACCATCCGAATCGGAGAGCTTCCGAATCCGAGCGATCCGGTGCGGGAGTAACATCTTCAGGAGTCGGGGCAGGAGTAGACGAGGGACTTGGCACTATAGGCACAGGGCACGGCACAGCCTGCTGTCTTCTTCTGTAAACTTGGAGCTCCTTTTCCCTTGTCTGCTTCTCCCCCTGCGTAATGTACCTATTGTCTTCGTCATCCTCCGTATCAGTATCATTGATGCTTTCTCCCCCTTTCTTCCAGTGTGTCACGACAGGACAAGGTACCGATCCGACAACTACGTTTGGGCGTACTACCTCCCCCTCACGTCCAACACCCGCTGTGTGAGGCGTGTTCCCAAACACAGAACCTTCGTCCGAACCATAATAAGGTTCCAGCTCTCTGAATGTAACGTCCATGCTTACAAACAGCTTCCGTTCAACCGGGCTCCAGCATACGTAACCCTTCTGTGTCCCGGTGTACCCAACAAAGACACACTTAACTGCTCGAGGATCCAGCTTACCGACGCCAGGCCTGTTATCGTGGACGAAGCATACGCAACCAAATACTTTCGGAGGAACGGTATATGCAGTTGTCCCCGTGAGCATTTCCAAAGGCGTCTTCCAGTTCAGTAATTGAGAGGGCATCCTGTTGATGAGATAAGAGGCTGTCAAGACAGCCTGCCCCCACAAAAATTTAGGGACATTCATAGCCAGCATCATTGTCCGAGCTACCTCCAGCAGGTGCCTATTCTTTCGTTCGGCAACACCATTTTGAGCCGGTATATATGCACAAGAGGTTTGATGCAGTATACCATGAGAGGATAAATACGCAGCAAACCTCTTATGGGTATATTCCGTCCCATTATTCGACCGGAAACACTTAATACGAGCATTATACTGTGTCTTTATCCGTTGATGGAGGCTTTGAAATGCCTCAAAAACATCACTTTTATTCTTCAGCAGGTAGACCCACGTTACGCGGGTAGAGCAGTCAATAAAAGTAACAAACCATCTATAACCATTAACACCGTTTGTAGGACAAGGGCCCCACACATCGGAATGAATCATATCAAAAGCAGCAGAACATCGATGCCCAGAACTCACATAGGAGCTTATGGTATGTTTTCCCAACTCACAAGCATCACAAACTAACAACTCTTTATTTGCTTTTTGATATAAGAACGGATACAGTCGACTAATAACGGGAAAAGAAGAATGTCCTACACGCTGATGGTGGAGGAGCAGCTCGGCTTCGACACTTCGACTTCGGACTTTCGGTTGTGCGTCTGCAACCAAAGATGCCAGTGCTCTATCCAGACCGTTCCTGTCCAAGTACCATAGACCCTTATGCCATGTGCCAGTGCCTAGTCGTCTCCCCGTTCCCATCTCCTGAAAAGTTACCTTAGGAATATCAAAGGAAACAATACAGTTTAGATCAAGGATAATGGCGTTAATGGATATAAGATTGACAGGAAAGGAAGGAGCATGTAAGACAATAGATAGAGTGATGGAAGGAGTGCAATCAACAGTGCCTTTACCCGTAACAGGCCTGGAGGTACCCTCAGCAGTCTGAATGCTTTCTGGCGGCGTTAGAGTAGAGTATTCCCGGAACTCACCCCGGGACCCCGTGACATGGCAAGATGCCCCAGAGTCCATAATCCAAGCTGGCTGAGAGACAGATGCAAGAGCACGCGGAGGTATACCGGCACTGGTTTGGGAGAAGTAAGTGCAGTAATCTCCTGTAGTGGACGGCGCCCCAGGAATGACTTGTCGTTCACCAGAACCAAGCTTTGAGCCGCGCATCTTCTCGAGAACTTCTCTCTCAAATGGAGTGATGTCCGCCAGCTGATTGTCCCCACCTTCATCCGCCAGATGTGCCTTGTTGCCTCCAGAGTAAGTGCCCCTTCCACCACTGTAGCTGCCTCGACCACCTCGTCGTCCACCGCGACCACGGCCCCGACCATTCGAGGGAGTCCGTGTCGGTTTTGGGCAAAAACGGATGTAATGCCCTGTGTCACCACAGTTGTGGCAAACGCCTCCCGTAGAAGGAGGCTGTGTGAAAGTGGCAAGAGCAGATGTGTCAACTCCGGCCTGCTCCCCCTGGGAGATATCCTTGGTAGGCATCAGCTTCAACCGTGCTTCTTCTTGTGCCATTGCAGCTATGGCGTCTTCTAATGTCGGCAGCTGCGGTTGTGCGAGAAGTACATTCCTCCGTTGCTCAAATGCAGGGTTGAGCCCCTTCAAAAACTTCATCATCCGTTGCCGCGAAATATAATCCAGAAATTTCTGGAAATGTTTTGCAAAAGCCGGTTCAACCTGAGCATCCTCCATGCCAAGAGGATCATAATGGTCAAGATCAGACCAGTACTTCTTCAACAAGGCAGCGTACTCAGAGATGGTACGATCGTCTTGGATTACCCGATCGAGCTCATCCTGCAGTTGGAAGACTCGCATGGGGCTACCCGAACCGGAGTACATGTCTTTCAATGTTCTCCAGATATCAGCAGCTCCCTCCATTGCTTCAACGTTACCCGACACTTGGTCGGTCAAAGAGGCTGTCAACCAACCAGCCACGACATTGTTGACAATGTCCCATACAGCAAACTCCTTCGAGGAGTGATCGATAGGGGCCTTTGTGTGGCCATCTACATAACCAACCAAGCCACGTCCCTTCAGCGTCCGCATCGCCTGCCGCGACTATTTCAAGTAGTTGGTCGTGCCTTCCAACTTCGTCTCCAGCTTGTCCAACTTCCCCATTTTGTACGGTGACGGATCCACAACAGTATGGGTCACGCGTGGGGTTGCCTCCAGTAATCTCTTGGTCAGGAGATCCTCGACCAGGGCCTTCATTTCTTCTGCTGTCAACTTTCCATAGATGGAATCTATGACTTCTTCAACTGCAATCAGTGAGGTGTTGTTGTTTCCTGAGTCGTCTTCTTGTGAGTCGTCTTCGTCTTAGTCAGCTACCGGGGGGAAACAACAAAACGAGATCCCTCACTGATATGTCGTAGTTTATACGACCAACTAGAACCGCGTCATGATAACGCGTTCGGACGGCTCAAGGATAACCAACGTAGTTGTGCCTCCTTGCATGAGACAAACCAGAGGTATACCAGCCGTGCAGAAACGATTGTAAAGACAACATTTCTGAGATACGAAAATCTAAAGAGATTTCGTATTCGTAGCAGAGCTTCTAAAAAGAAGGTACTGATTCTCGAGGCAACTGCAGAGATCTTCTAAGGAGAAGGAAATCTGTTTTTTTTTTTTTGACGGCTAGGGTTAGGGTTAGGGTTTGGATGGGGCTGCTAGAGCTAGGGTTAGGGTTTCCATTGCAAGAGAGGCGAGGGTTAGGAGGGGGGGGGGGGGCGGGAGGGTTCTGGCGGGTGGCGGGAGGGGGGGAAGGGTGCTGGTCGGGGGGGGGGGGGCGCTGCTGCTCCGGGGGGGGGGGGTCGGGGGGGGCGCTGCTGCTCCGGGGGGGGGTCGGGGGGGGGGGGGGCGCTGCTCCTGGGGGGGGGGGGGGTCGGGGGTGGGCGCTGCTGCTCCGGGGGGGGGGGGGGGGTCAGATGGGGGGAAATTCGGCTAATTTTTTTTTTTTTTTTTTTTTTGTGGAGAGAGAGAGAGAGAGAGAGAGAGAGTTAGGGCTCTGATACCATGTAGAAATTAGTCTAATTTTTCAGATGATATTATTGAGGGCTACTGCCTACTACTTATAGAGGGTCCAACCCCTCTTCATATTACATCTAACCGATGTGGGACTAAAGTCCCTTATTTACTCTCAACAATAAGTGTAAAAAGGATAGGAGATACGATAATATTAATTAAGTTACTATTAGGAGAGAATGTTATTAATGTTATTAGTGACTATGCACCCCAAGTAGGATGACATGAAAATACAAGAATGAAATGTTGGTAACATTTGAATAGTTTTGATTCAATAAGTACCTAAAGGTAAATTTTTTTATATCGAAGGTGACTTAAACGGTCATGTTGGAAAGGAGAACGGTGATTATGATAGTGTGAATGGAGGTTATGACTATGGAGTTAGGAATGAAGCAGGCGATAACATTCTTGATTTTGCAGTTTCATATAGCCTTATAACAGAAAATACTTGTTTTAGGAAGATCGAAACATTTAATTACTTGTAAGAGTGGACCGATATTAGCTAGATAGATTAGTTCTTTACTAGGAAGGTTAAGCATGTAAAGATTGTAAATACGAGGGGAGAGCCTAACCACTCAACATAAGTTGATGGTCTTAGATATTAGTATTAGAAAATGGAAGATAAATGTTATAACGGAGAAGAGGCCAAAAACTAAATGATGGAACTTGAAATGAGATAACTTAATAAACTTTAAGGATAAGATCATAATGGAAGAAAGATAGAGATATATAAGTAGAGTCTAATGTTACGTGGTACAATATAGTAAGTTATCAAGAAAGTAGCAAAAAAAGATTCTAGTAGTGTCAAAAGACAATAGATGGACCTCGAAAGAAAGTTGGTGGAACGAGGAAGTTCAAAGGTTATTAAGGCAAAAAGAATGCTTATATATATTGTCAAAAATATAAAAGTGAGAAACTTTGGGAGATACAATTAAAGGTTCTAAATGGCGGTAGGCGGGTGCACGATGGAGAGGGTCCGCCTACTGCCTAGGCCGTATAGACGGTTGATACATTTTGGACAATTTTTACTATTCCACTACAGTTTTTGTATAATGTGCATATTTTAAAGATGTTCCATGCATAACTAAGTTGTAGAACGAAGATTTATGAAGTTTTAGTTTTGTAAAAGTGAACCATAGATCTATAATGCTTGGAAAATCTTTTGGCTAAAATATTTTGTTAGGTATTGGTCCGTCTAGGTGCCCGCTTACGTCGCCTCACCTCCGCCTGTGCCGCCAAACTTCCATTGGCCGCCTACTCCACTGCCTACCGCAAAAGCGGTGCAGAGAGAGAGACCGCCTACCGCCCAGCCGCTGCCTAGGCGGCCGCCTCAACCGCCATATATAACACTGATACATTTACAAAAAATGAAACAAAGAAAGCAATTAGTGAAGCTTAATCTAAAACTTATTATTATTTATATAGAATGTAAGAAACTGAGGGTGGAAAAGATATTTATAGGCTTGCTAAGAGTTTAGGGTAAGGAGGACTAGGGACTTAGGTAATATTAATTGTATTAAGAGCAAGGACCCAAATGTATTAGTGAGAGAAACGATATTAAGAGGTAGAGGAGTTATTTTCACAAGCTATTTAATGAGAACAGTATATAAAAACTTAGTTTAGGTTCAAAGTTAGCTTATGAGTCATATTACTATTGTCATAAAGTTAGAATTTCTGATATTAAGGATGCATTAAAGAAAATGAAAATAGAAAAACGGTACGACATGATGATATTCTATTGAGTTTTGGAAATGTTAAGGGGAGAAAGTATTTATGTAGCTTAATGGATTATTTAACAAAATCATAAGGACTAAGAAGATGCAGAATGAAAAAGAAATATTATAGTATCCATATATAAGAACAAGGGAGATTACAAAGTTCTAACAACTATCGATAAATTAAGCTTATGAGCTATATCATGAAACTATGAAACTAAGAGAGTAATTGAGCATTAGAAAATAGACAATTTTTAGAGAATCAATTTTGTTTTATGCCGGAAAGATATACTATGGAAGTTATTTACTTACTAAGAACATTAATAGAAATATTTAGAAAGAAAAGAGAGATTTACATATGAATTTACTAATAAATAGCTTATGATCGACTTCCTAGGGAGAGAATGTGGTGAGATTTGAAGAAAAAAATAAGTTTCTAGTAGTTATATTGAGACAATTAAGAATATATATATATATATATATATATATATATATATATATATATATATATATATATATATATATATATGCTGCTATGATTTGGTTCGGATCCACCACGACCAGGCTGAGGAGGTGGACTTCATTTGGGGCAAGGGCGTTGCACGGAAAATGCAACTTTGTGCTTATCGCCTTCTCCATGGTAGATTGATGACGAGAGACAGACTCATCCGGTTTGGGATGCCGATTCCGGATGCTAAATGTGTGCTATGTAATGATGAAGATGAATCTATGGGGCATCTATTCTTTGGTTGCCCGGTGTCCTGGCACATTTGGACTGAGCAGTGTGCGCAGCTGCGAGGAGGAGTGGGGATGGACCGGGACATTCGGAGCATCCTCAGTTGGATCCGAGGTCACAGTGGACGGGATCCGGGGTGGGCTAGAAGAGCCAGAGTTCGGCTTGCTGCGTCTGTTTGGCACATCTGGAAGGAGAGGAACAGACGTATCTTTGAGGGCTTGACTACCCCCCCTATTGGAATTCTACATAATATAGAATTCGATGTATCTGTAATGGCCCCATAATAGTATTTTGGGGCATGGTAAGTTGTGATGTTGTACTTTAATACCTTTTCCGCTATATGCGAGGAATAAATTCACCCTTATTCCAAAAATATATATATATATATATATATATATATATATATATATATGATAGAGTTAAGACGACCTTATGAATTATTGGAGGAGATAGTAACCCGTTTCCTATTACCATTGGCTTACATCAATGATCAACATTGAGTTCTTACCTTTTTGCAATAGTTATATATAAAATTACTAGGCATATCTAGGAGGAGGTTCCATAATATATGATGTTTGCTGATAATATTGTGTTGGTTGGTGAGAGTAGATAAGGGTTAGATGCTAAAATAGAAGTGTGGAATGAGTCTTTGGAATCTTATGGATTTAGGATTAGTAGAACGAAGACACAATATATGAAATGTAATTTTTAACCCGAAGTCAAGAAAAAATGAGTTGTCATTATAGATGGACAATAGATACATAAGAGTGATAATTTTCAGTTTTTTAGAATCAATCATTCATCATGATGGAGAGATTATCATGCATATAATTAAAAAGGTGATGATTGAAATGGATGAGTGCTTCTAGGATACTTTGTAATAACATGATACTTTTGAAGTAGAAAGAAAAATTCTATCATAAGACCATTCATGCTTTATAAGACCATTCATGCTTTATAGCTCAACTGTTGGACAATTAAGAAACAACATGTCCAGAAAGTTAGTATAGCTGAAATAAAAATGTTAAGATAGATGAGTGAAAATACATTAAACGATTTCTTAAGAAATGAGTATATCCGTGGGAAGATAGTGGTGATTTCAACTAAGGACAAGATGAGAAAAAATCGACTTAGGTGGTTTGGAGTCTTTGGACATGTGCAACGTAGACCTGTAGATGCCTCCATAAGGAGGAACGATAATATAGTAGTTAATGGAGCTGGTAGGACAGAGGTAGGCCTAGATTAACATGGTTTGAAATGTTAAAGCAGGATATGGAATACGGAGGACATGACCTTTAACATAGCACAGCCGAATGGAAGAAGTCTCTGTTGTTGTTATTGTTGTTGTATCGTTTAAGTAACACTTAATTCTGTTATGTTCATCTTTCTAAATGCCTCAAGAGTTCCAATTCTATAAAACAATGTATCATAGGTAAGGAGGAGAGAACCATGAATTTTTGACGAAATCTATCTACAGTATCAAAATGAACTTTGGACTTGTCATTTTTCCATATGGAAGTTTTGTTATTTGAGAAAAAAAGTTCTATAGGAATGCTATCTACCACCTTCTGAGAATATATAAGCACCTGAGGGACTAATCTTTCTTTACCTTTTCGCAACATGCACCTTGGGCCTTGGGAACTCAACCTTTAGGTGAGGTCAAGTTCACTTCCTCATGTCAGTTAAACTTTGTTTCGGATTTCCTAATTAGGAACATGATTAGACAGAGGTAAACTGATTATTTTTCTTTGAAAAATCACATTCAACTTTGTCGCACAATACACCAAAGTGTCTAATGGAGTCCATCAACCAATATTACATGGACACCTCTAAAGAGGCCCAAATCTGTGTCTGTATCCTATCTGACACAAATAACACAATACTTCTTTGACCCTCACTTCAGATAATTAATAACTTTCTTAATGTTTTTTTTTTTCAATCATATAAACCACACCAGTGTTTGCCTCATCAGAGAGAAAGACACCAACTTCCACAAGTCACACCCTGCATTCTACCTTACATAACTAGAGTTTCTTGTTTTAAGTTTATCTTAACCATTGTGTAGTGATGAATTTGAGAGAGAGTAATATTTGAGAATTATGGCATATTCATTTTGTTGAATCAAACTGAATATATACAATACAATTAATCTAAAATAGGTAACTACAAATCTATAGTAGGTAATTAATCTCCTGCAATAATGCCTCTAGAATAGGTAACTACCAATATATAGTAGGTAATTAATTTCCTACAAATCTCCTAATACTCTTAATCAGGATCTTATTGATTACAATGTAATAAAATCCTAGATATTGACATTTATGGTCAAATATCTTTATCATGCCCCCGCAAGATGGAGCACCTTGAGGTGATTCCAATCTTGTTCGTCAATTGTTGGAAGCGAGAGTGGAAAAGAGGTTTGGTGAGCGCATCAGCTACCTAGTCAGCAGAGAAAACATGGGCAACTCGAAGAGAACCTGATTGAACTTGTTTCCAAATGAAGTGATAGTCAAGAGCAACATGTTTCATGCGAGAATAGAATACCGGATTTGAGCACAGATTTGTTGCACCAATGTTGTTACAATAGATAACCGGTTGTTGAGGTATAAAAACATGAAGCTCGGTGAGTAAATAACAAATCCAACGAATTTCTGCACCTGTGGTATCCACAGCTCGGTATTCAGCCTCGGTGGAAGAGCGAGTCACGGTCTTTTGTTTCTTTGAACTCCATGATATGGGATTGCGACCAATGTAGATGAGATAGGCACTTGTTGAGGTGAAATCATCTTTGTTTCCAGCCCAATCGGCATTCGAAAATACATGTAGTGGCAATGGTGAGTTGCGGTAGAGAACAACACCAAGAGCAATAGTATCACAAAGATACCGTAGTAGATGCTTTATTGCATTCCAATGATCAGTTTTGTGGTAGTGCATGAATTGTGATAACTTGTTGACAATGTAAGCATGTCCGGACGAGTGAGTGAAGTATTGGAGACTGCCAACAATGGTTCTGTATTCAGTTGGATCAGAGAGGGAAGATCCATAGTGAAGAGTGGGTGTTGGAGTAGTGGCAAGTGGCATGAACAATTTATGAGATAAACGACAATGGAGAATGCATATGACCAATATGACAAGGGCATGGAAGCATGTGAGAGGAGTGATATGCCTGTTTCTACAATATGACGATGACGACGTTCAGAATACCTATTGTGTTCAGGAGTCTGTGGGGGTGAGGTTAAGTAAGATATCCCATTAGAACTGAGATATGGTGAAAGTGCTTGATATTTCCTCCAATTGTCAGAATAAAGCATGATGATTTTTTTTATTGTAGTCCTCCACGAGTGATTTCAAGCGGATAAAACGTCATAAACATCGGATTTTCTTTTAAGTGGATAAAGTCATATGTATTTTGTAAAATGATCGACAAAAATAACATAATATTTGAAATCATCACTCGAATATATAGGAGAGGCCCACACATCGAAAAATATTATTTCTAGTGGAGAAGTTGAAACAAGAGTGGAAATAGAGAAAGGTAACTTTTGACTTTTATTACATTGACATGCATTGCAATTGAAATTCAAATATGATGGACTTGAGACTTCTAATTGAAAGTCAGACACAATCTGTCTAAGGATTGCCGGTGATGGATGACCTAAGCGATGATGCCACTCGGACGAAGTAGTCTTGACGTTGGAGAAAGCTACCAATATAGAAGACTTGAGTGAACTGACTGGCCATTCATAGCCTGTCCTTGTAAAAGTGTTGCCCGCGTGCGAATATATTTCACACGAAATGAAGAGGTTAAGAATTCGATGGATGTATTGTTAGATTTGCAAATTAAGAAGTAGAAATAAGATTTTTACGCATGTTAGGAACATAAAGCACATTCTGATGTGAGAAAGTATGTGAGGGAGTGTGTAGAGATGTAGAACCAGTATATGAAATAGGAAGACCCGTGCCATCGCCAATCACAACGTCGTCAGTCCCTAAATAAGGTGCATGAGTTGAGAGATTATTCATGTCGGTAGTAATATGGTGCGATGCACCACTATAAAGGAGCCAATTGGTGCCTTCGAAGTTGTCCGTTGTTGTAATATTGGCACATGGATGCCATGGAGCTGGAGGTTGAGTATACTATTGACGAAATGTACGTTCTTGTGGATTGGACTGCATATTTGTTGGTGTCAAGCGAAATAGATGACATTGTTGAACCGTGTGTCCTTGAGCACGACACCCTTGACACTTTCTAAGATATGAACGAGGAGAGGGACGATCAGTCCGCATATTGGAGTTGGTCGGTGTGATTCCCGATGATCATGGGATCCTTGATCCATTCGATGAAAAAGATGGCTCTGATACCATGATAAATTTGAGAGAGAAAGTATATTGGAGAATTATGCTATATTCATTATGTTGAATCAAACTGAATATATACGATACAATCAATCTAAATTAGGTAACTACCAATCTATAGTATGTAATTAATCTTCTGCAATAATGCCTCTAGAATAGATAACTACCAATATATAGTAGGTAATTAATTTCCTACAAATTTTCTAAAACTCTAAATCAGGATCTTATTGATTACAGTGTAATAAAATCATAGATATTGACATTTATGGTCAAATATCTTTATCAGTTAGTCTGTTGAATAGCTACTAAATTTTATTAAAGTTCATCATGTCTTTGCTACCTACTTTTTTGGTGTCAATGTTAACTTCTCCTTTGTTATGTGGTTTTAGCTGGGTGGATCGGAAATGATGCTGTCTCAGTTGTCATTGGCGAGACCGATCCATACTTCAACCCAAGTGGAAGGGTAGGTTCCCTCTGCCTAAAGTACTGTGCCAGAGAATCTTATGCTTCACCACTTACCTTCCATCTTTGTTACTAGGAACTAAATCATCTTCGTGCTGTGGCTGTTTTAATGACAATTGTTATGATTATTGCTATTTTATCTTCAATTGCAATCGTCCGGCGGATCCTCATGGCAACATCTGTTTTGAAGGTAAGCATGACTTACCAGTATTAACTGCAATTTCAACATAAATCCTCTTTATAGTTCCTCAAAATGCCTCTATTATATAGTTCAAGACATAACAAGCCATTGTTCATATCATTCGAATTTCTAATCACAGATAAATCCATATGAATGTGCAGAAATGTATCTGACTCTTGTACACACAGTGTTCCAATTACAAACTGTTGGCCTTATGAATACATTTTAGGTGTAATATTCATTGTGTTGGTTGTGGCATTTTGTACACACACTTGTGTGTGGGTGGGCAACTGGAGTATGTATGGATGTTAATGTTGAGGGAGATGGTTATCTTCTCAAACAGCTGCATTAGAGATAAAAAAAAGCTCTCTCAAAAATCTATATAAAGTGGATCACTATGTCATCTCACTTCCATCAAATTAATAAGCACCTTTTATTCTTTATGCAGGTAGCCGCGAAGGTCATTGGGGAAGTTCAGGCTCTTATAATATTTCCTATTCTGCCATATATTGTCCTTGCAATCTTCTACATGCTATGGTTTTCTGCAGCATTGCATCTTTTCAGTTCTGGTCAAATTCTCAAAAATGACTGCAATGCCAATTGCTGTTCTTATGACCTAAAATCCGGTAGGGTAAATTGTGATAATTGCTGTGGCTACAGCATCCATTACACCCCTCATATTGCAATTTCCATTCTTTTTCATTTATTTGGATGTTTCTGGGCATCGCAATTCATCATAGCATGTTCTTCAACTGTGATTGCTGGATCGGTTGCTTCATATTATTGGGCACGAGAGGAAATATCAGTAAGAAACTTCTATCTGACAGATATTTGAATTTGACTGCACAAAAACTTTTTTTTTTGGGTGTGCGTCGGTGGTGAGGGAATTCAAAATTCAAATTGCTTTACGACCCCATTTCCAAAAGTCAAAAGCTTATTTTGAGGCTATGGATCAATTTGATGAGTAAAATATCATCCTATGCTTTCTGCTGATATAATTTGGGTTATAATAACTAAATGATATGGCAATTTCCAAAAGAAGAAATTAATAATTTGTTTTTAGGAATTGTTTTGCTCGTGTACAAGCTTTATGGACATGGAACGCTCGAAGTTTGTGTTAGAAAATGATTACTTTTCTTTTCATGTCTTCCAACTGAAATATATTTTTGATCTTCTTTTTGACTAATTCCTCAAATTTTATCGAACACAGCAACAAATTCCATTTCTTCCTGTATTTGCTTCTACAAAGAGACTCATGCGTTACAGCCTTGGTTCCGTTGCTCTTGGTTCACTTGTTGTATTCATTGTTGAATTTCTGCGGTTTATATTAGAGTCCCTCCGCCGCAAGTTGAGAAATGTTGATGCTACACATTCAAGTCAGATGGGGAGAGTGACATCTGCATCGTCACAATGCTGCCTTGGATGCATTGATTGGACTATGAGGTTTGTAAATCGGAATGCATATATCATGGTAAGTTTCTGAATTTGATTTCATTTAGCTTCTATTCTGACATCCATTAATGTGATATTTTATTACTAGTTTAACACAGACTACTCTAATTCTAAACCAGATATATGCTTTTAGTCATTAATTGGATGCTTTTAATACTGATATATTGTTTCATGTAGCTTTGAATCTGATATCAACTTTTCAACCTGCTTCTGTTTCTATTTAACTGAAGCAGATATCTTAATGGAGTGTATTAGTATTAACGGACTAGTCAATATTGTTTCAGAAGAGAATAATATGAATGAATGGCTGAACAAATGTGTGATTTTATTCATGTATTCTGTTGTAATTGATTGATAATTTTATTGATAGTCCTCTTGGCTTTATATAGTCTTACAGTCAATATTACAATAATGGAATATCCTGTGGCATATTCTGGCATATCAAATATGTCCGCAGGATATTCTAATATCCTTCATGCTAATACAATATACTAAATATGACATACTAAATATTCCAACACTCACCCTCAAGATGAGCGAAAGATATTAACTAAGTCCATCTTGTCACATCCTCTAATCATGCTCACAGAGGTAAGTCCCTTGGTTAGTCCGTCTATCTGATTCCTGGTCGGAACGTGGCCAAGCTCCAGCAATCCGCTATTCAGCTTCTCTTTGATGAAGAACCTATCAATCTCGATGTGTTTGGTCTTGTTATGTTGTACTGAATTGTTGGCGATACTAATAGCTGATTGGTTGTCACACCATAATTTCATCTTGGCTCCTTGATCCAGCTTCAGTTCTACCAGCATGTTGTTCAACCATAGCAGTTCTGTAAATCCCAGGGCCATAGCTCTGTACTCTGCTTCCGCTGTCGATCTGACCACCACAAACTGCTTCTTACTCCTCCAGGAGACTAGATTGCCTCCTAGGAATATGCAATATCCTGAAGTAGACCTTCTGTCATCGACACAACCAGCCCAGTCAGAATCACAGTAGCCTTCAATGCTCACGTGATTGTTCTTTTTGAATATCAGTCCCATCCCGGGAGCACCCTTCAAGTACCTCAGGATTTGGTACACTGCATCCATATGATCCTTCCGTGGGTCGTACATGTAGCGGCTCACCACTCTCACTGCAAAGCAGATATCAGGTCGTGTGTGGCTCAGATAGATCAACTTGTCCACCAGTCTTTGGTATCTGTCTCGATCAACTGGGTCTCCAGCCTCGGCCTCTAACTTGAACCTCTGGTCTATTGGCGTTGCTGCAGGTTTATACCCCAACATCCCTGTCTCTGTAAGAAGGTCCAGTGCATACATCCTCTGAGAAAGAACAATCCCCTCTGCGTCTCGAGCGATCTCTATCCCAAGGAAGTAGCGAAGAAGATCAAGGTCCTTCACCTCAAATTCCCTACCAAGCTTCCCCTTGAGTCAGGCTATCTCCTGCTCATAATCTCCTGTGATAATCATGTCGTCCACATACTCTGCAAGCATGGTGATGTGGCCTCCACTCCGTCTGAAGAATACAGTATAATCAGCATTAATCTGCTGATATTCCATCCGTATCATCGTCCTCCTGAATCTGTCAAACCACGTCCGAGGAGACTGCTTTAGTCCATAGAGGGACTTCTTCAACCTGCAGACCTTGTCCACTGTCTAGTTGGTGCTGAATCCTTGTGGTATCTCCATGTATACCTCCTCCACCAGATCCCCATGAAGAAATACATTCTTCACATCCAGTTGGTGTAGCTTCCATCCACCATTCGCTGCCAAAGAAATCAGGGTCCTGACAGTACTCATCTTTGCGACTGGTGCAAAGGTCTCGTCATAGTCGATGCCGTACGTCTGACTGTATCCTTTTGTCACCAGTCGAGCTTTGTAACGCTCAACCTGTCTATCTAGGTTCTGCTTCACAGTAAAGACCCATTTGCATCTGACAGTGCTCTTCCCCTCTGGCAGTCTCACCAGCTCCCAAGTATGGTTCTTCTCAAGAGCTCCTAACTCCTCGAGTATTGCCGCTTTCCACTTTGGATCGTTCTTGGCAACCTGTTAATTGTTAGGTACAATAATATTATCCAAACATACAATAAATGCTCTATGAGAAGAAGAGATGATCATAAGAAACAAACTGAGCAAGGTCCCAAACATATCTGTCCGGAGGATTTTTCGCATTGCTGCGAGTGGTCCTCCGTACAGATAATGGTATGGGAGTAGGGAGAATGATATCACCTGAAGGGGATAGTAGTGGTAGTGTAGGCGTCTTAGGAGTCAAGACGGACGCAGGCAAGGGACTTGGCACTGGCACTGTAGGTGCTGGTCCTGCAGTTTGCTTCCCTCTCCTGCTGTAGGTAAGTAACTCCCCCTGAGCCGTAGGCCTAACACCTCTCATGTCCTCCCTTTCTGTTTTTCCTCAACCGTGCCTCCATGCCAAACTTCTAAATCGGTCACCACCGAGCTCTCCTTCTCCCCCTCTCGCCTCATACTGGCAGTATTAGGCGTGTGGTTTGAAGTTCCCTCCTGATGGTAGTATGACTCATGCTCTCGGAAGTTGTCACCCTCATTTTTCGTATTTTCCGTATTTCGTATTTATATTCGTATCTAGATTTTGGCATGTATTTTTATTTTTTTCTCGACTTGTGGAATTTTGATAATTCTCGTATTCTTGGGTTTTTGGCATGGCTCGGTTTTAATTGGGGTGGTTTGTTTTGGTTCGGTTTATGCATGGAGCACCTTAGCTTATGCTACCCCTCATCCCCACCGCAACTCCCCCTCTTTATATCCCCACCTACCACTCTCTCTCTTCATTACCACCACCATTTATTTTCTTCTTCTTCTTCTCCTTCCTCTACACAACTCTCCCAACCCTAGGCAAGTGCATCTTGCCACTACATGAGAACCCTATTTTTTTGGTCCATTAGCTAGATTAGGACATGGTGATCAACATTAGTTCTTGGGTTTTTGTGATTTGGAGCCTCCATTGTTATAGATCTAAGTTATTTCTATTTTCGGATTTTGCATGGTTTGAGCTACTTAAGTTGGATTTTATGGGTTTTTGACGTTTCCATGTGGAAGAGCATTCAATTCCACCCTGGTTAGAACTTTGGAAATCTGGATTTGGAGTTCGGATAGCCAAGTTACGAGGTTTTGAAGTTTTGGAGCCATTGGAGCTTCTTCTCAGCCATGGAGAAGAAGACCCAGACCCTGCGTGCGTGTTTTTACGCGTACGCAGCTCCCTGTAGCGTGCGTGACTTTTCACACAGCTGCTTCCCTGTAGCGTGCGTGACTTTTCACGCAGCTGCTCCCTTGAGCGTGCGTGACTTTTCACGCAGCTGCTTCCCTGTAGCGTGCGTGACTTTTCACACAGCTGCTTCCCTGTAGCGTGCGTGACTTTTCACGCAGCGGCTTCCCTGTAGCGTGCGTGACTTTTCACGCAGCTGCTTCCCTGTAGCGTGCGTGACTTTTCACGCAGCTGCTCCCTTCCCTTGAGCGTGCGTGACTTTTCACGCAGCTGCTTCCTCGAGCGTGCGTGACTTTCACGCAGCTCCTCCCTGTAGCGTGCGTGACTTTCACCTACGCTGCTCTCTCAGCGTGCGTGACTTTTCGTACGCTGCTCCCCTGACCCCTTGCTTAACCGATTGGCTTTTGGAGTTTTGGTCTTATTTCTTTAAGCTTGGCCTTTCTATAGCCCTGTATATTGATATTGTATTAGATATTTTACGTCCATTTTATATCCTTACGCCTTTTGTCCTGAACTTGATAATCACGAATTTACTGTATATGTTTGGAATTGATAATTGAGCATGACCTGATAAGTGGCCTGTCGTGGCGCACTCCTGACTAGTACACTTGATATGACAACCTGACCTGATACATCTTGAATAGCTGTTGCGACGGCTACCTGACATGACATGACCTGTATAATTAATCTTGACACCGTGGGCGTTTGTGCTTGTACAAGTAATCTACTTGTCCTGTCTTGCATCATGTCTAGGAGGGGACTCCTGAGTACCACGGTCAGGAGTACCTACGGAATTGGACTAAGGTTAATAATTAGTATAATTTACTAGCCATGAAGAGATGTTCCCCAGTTACAGGCGATCCCGTTATCCCGGCCGCAAATGTTTGTACTTGTAGCCTGCCGACGAGTAGGGCATATTTCCAGCCTACTGTTATGTGAGGCACCCTCGATTGTCACTTGAATGATTGGACTCTATTGTCACTATAATGCATTGTACTCTCTAGATTGTCACTATAATGATTGCCTGGATAACCTGGATAGCTGCAGGGCCTGTGACTACTTGGAGCATCTCATTGCATCTTGCTAGTAACTAGGATTGTGATAATCCTAGTTAGTTAATGTAGAAAGCCGTAGGCAATGATTGGCCGTAATTGCTTGGATGGAGTCTGGTCCAGTATAGTATTGTCTAGAATTGATTGATTGTAAGATTGTACCAGAATACTATAATGATTGTCACTCCAGATTGTCACTATAATGATTGTCACTCCAGATTGTCACTATAATGATTGTCACTCCAGATTGTCACTATAATGATTGTCACTCCAGATTGTTACTTGACCTAATTTCTTATATTTATCTTGCCGATAAATGGTGAGAGAAACCAAGTTCCGTTCAGACGAAGGGTTACAACCCCGGTCCTTGTTTGGTTTACGGGTTGTAACCTAGCTATCTGAATAGTCCCATGGTTATCTCATCGTATATCATCCTGTCATGCTTTTCCATATGTCCTGTCTTTTAGTGATTCTATGCAGGATTGTCTTTTATAATTACCCATCATGCTTTTCTTAAATTACTCTCTTATGTAATTTTATTATTGTGCTAATTTGCTGGCTTTGGTTCTTATTTTGTGGCCTCCTTTGTGGCACTTGTTCTTCCTGGGGTCTGACCCAGCTGGTTTTGTATGGCCAGATACCGGAGCAGCAGCAAAGGATCTACCTGTCTTCCAGCCCGATGGTGGTCACCAGGCGTAACCAGGGCATCGAGTGGGTTTCTTTTGTTCTCCCACTGTAATATTGTAAATTATTCTTTTGAGGCGTTTAGCCGACGAGCAAGTGTTAGCTCGATTGTACTTACTTACTGTCTGCCTACGGGCTGTAACATGATTGACAAGCCCCGGGGGTTGATCATGTATGACTGAACTCTTGCTAGTCCTCACATTTTGTAACGACTAGCTTCATGATCATCTGGATATGTAATGTTTGGGACGTCTTACAATTGTATATTTGGTGATCTGATATCTTGTGATTATTATTAGTTGGTTGAGATTGAGACAATAGGCTATTTTATGACCTTAAGAGACTGATGGATTGTAGTGAAACCCTCACATATCTAGACAGCCGTGACCGTATAGCGGTGTGGATTCCATTCCGTTATACGTAGCTGGCTATGTCTGCCCCCGCTCTCCAGTATTCTGGTTCTGGGGCGTGACAGAAGTGGACATTTATACTTACAAACTTCTTCTTTTCCACTGGACTCCAGCACACGTACCCCTTCTGAGTTGCCGAGTAGCCCATGAAGATGCACTTGACTGCTTTAGGATCAAGCTTTCCAACTGACGGCCTATTGTCCTTCAGAAAACATACGCACCCAAACACCTTCAGTGGGAGTATTCCACTTTTATTGCCTTACAATATTTCACATGGGGACTTCCATCCTAGGACCTTCAAAAGCATTCTGTTGATTAGTTGAGCTGCTGTCAACACTGCATGTCCCCACAGACTCTGTAGGACATTCATGTCGATCATCATGCTTCTTGTGACCTCCAGAAAGTGTCTGTTCTTCCTTTCTGCTATGCCATTTTGTGCAGGTTTGTATGCACAGGTGGTCTGATGCTGTATCCCTTGTGCTGACAAGTATTCTGCAAATGTTCTGTTTGTATACTCTGTTCCATTGTCAGACCTCAGTACCTTCACAATTGTCCTATACTGAGTCGGGATATGTTTGTGAAAATCCCGAAAACTAGTAGGTATATCACTCTTATTTTTCATGAAGTACAACCAGGTGACACGAAAAGTACAATCAATGAAGGAAACAAAGTACTTATAACCATTCATTTTTCCCAAAGCCGTACACCCGATTTAGCATTCCGTGGGCACCAAATTGTTCGAGGCATCATAACCCACAATCGACGTTTCATATTATTTTGCAGCACGTGAAATAGTCTATCTTTTTACTAAAACCTTAAACTTTCTCGTTTATGTGAGAAACTTGTATTTTTCAGAGTAGATTACTCTAAATCGATACGTTTTTTCCGAGTTCTTGACCTTAGTGGATTGGCATGCATTTAACTTGGCATCGTCGATTTGAATGAATTCGAGGCAAAGAAAATTTCGTTTGCGGGACAGAATAGAAAAGAAGGGGCCGAATCACCCACCAAGTTCTATGATCGTGCCGACCGTCGAAGCGCTTCGTGTTAGCCCAATGATTACATCGTGTTTTTGAAATGGCTAATCAGTTAAGTTTAATATAATGATGTCACTAATATTCATATACTCACTATCATGTTGCTACTTAAACTTAGCATTGTCCTAATTGTCCTATATCATATTGTCATGCTTGTATCATACTGCAACATATTTTGCTCGCCTAACATGTATTTGTAGACATGTAGTAAGCATGATCTAACATGATCAAACCAGGACATAGGCAATGAAGAATTAATGATGGACCAAAGACGACATCATACAAAAAGATTTCTCTGAACCGTCTAGCGACCTTTTCGGGGGCCTCGCACCGGGGGTTCCGCTGCCCGGTCAACGGACAGGGGTCGAGGGGGCAGCACCCCCCGTTAGGGGTTCGGGTCGAAGCCCCCGAAAGGTAATCAGATTTCCAGATCTGCTTATCTTTGGACGACTGCTGTCAAGAAAAAAGACGTCGTCAGGTCTGCTCAAATATCAGAAGAAATGCATCATCAAAGGGTTCTTGGTTTTTCTATTTGTTCCAAGTCTGTAATCTTCAATTTATTGGGTCTAGAAGAATCTGTACGTTGAGTCGCACTGTGTCATCTCAACCCCTAAACATATCTCTCCAAGCTCTACCATACAAACAGACCAATTCCTGAACCAAGCCCAAGCTCTACCAAGCCAAACAAAGCCTAAAGACCCAAAGGCCATTTTGCCACCTAGGAGGCAGAGTTCGGGCCGAACTCTGTCCCCTGATTTCCAGGAACTAATTTTTAGGGCCTGCTTGGTACAAGTTGTCCAACGGTCAAAAATTTGAATTCTTGGGGCAGAATTCGGGCCGAACTCTGCCTCCCTAGAGTAGTATAAATAGAGCTTGAATTCTCTTATTTCAAATCATCTCTCACCTTCAAATATTCAAGCCTTCTAAGTAGGGGTAGGCACGGGTCGGGCCGGACCCAAATTTTATGGATCCGGACCGGACCCGTTAATTGGCGGGGCGAGGTGGGACGGGTCCAAAAAATATTGGAACCGGTACGGATTCGACCCGTTTAAAACGGGTCCAAACGGATCCAAAAAAAATTCAAAAAATTATAGAATAGTAAACATTTACACATGTTCTATTATCTAGAAGAACAAAACAAATATTATGTTTTTCCAATTTATAGAATTTGTTTACTAAACAATAATGTGTGCTATTATTTATAAATTATAATATGAAAAAAATCAAAATTGATATAAAAAAAAATCATACTCCTAGAAACGGGTCGGTTCGGGGCCCCGTTTATTTTGAAAATAGGACCCGCCCCGCCTCGTTAGTGTCACACGACCCGCCCCGACCCGCCCCGTTTAAATTCCAAATTTTAGGAACCGCCCCGTTTGACCAATATACGGTTCGGACCGGAACCGCGGGTCCTGGACCCGTATGCCCACCCCTACTTCTAAGCTCTACTACTCTAAGCCTTATTCTTCCATATCTCCTAAGCCACAACTCTCCTTAGCCCAAGGTGCTCAGTGCGATATCAGCTAGAAGTTGTGTGCAAGAGTGAAAGAAAAGTCACTTGGACAATTCCAAGTTTTGCCACCTGCGAATCTGTAAGAAGTTGGCGTGCTCTTCTGAGTAAAGGCACGTGGTTGTACACTATTTCACAAATAGTGGATTTCAATCCTGAGCTAGAGTTCTCAGGCCTGGACTAGTCCTCCACGAGGGAAACCAGGTTAAAACTGCTGTGTCTGCGAATGCTCTTCTGATCTTTATTTACTTCCGCATTTCTCTCTGATTTATTTACTATCTTGATAGTTGTTTTGTGGAGGTGATATAGAGTTAATTTTTATTTGGTGATTATCGACACAAACTCTATTCACCCCCCTCTAGAGTTGCCTACACGTTATTTCACTTCGCAACGTTTAAGCTTTAGTTACGCGAGCTCCTGCAATGACACCAACACTTTGTTAGGATTCCTTCTTTTTCCCTTGCTTCGAAATTTGTAGATTGCATCCAGAAAAACGACGCGAAAGCACTTCATCAAAACCCAGCGGCAAAAGCTCCAAGAAAACCATACAGCGGTCCGGTCCCGTCGAAGGGACTCTTATATAGAGCTCACTCGTCGAGACGCAGCCCGCTGCATGTAGGACTTATTCCAACAGAAGTCGTTCCATTAGTTGGATCGATTCTCGTAATATCCGACCAAATCGATTTGATCGATGCCGCAAGGTATTATCGTTTACCAAGCTCATCGATCGAGTCAGGTGGCCATCTAAGTTCCCGGCCGATCTGACTCGGCACAAGCATATTATGAAGTCCGTCGCCTATTGAAAGCGGGGCGCTACACACAGCCCCTTATGCCAAGTGCTAGTCCCAAGTCTTCGTTCCGTCTCTTTCTCCTGGAAGATTACCTTAGGGATATCAAAAGAAACAATGCATTTAAGTTGAAGGATTATAGAACTAATGGACAAGAGACTGACTGGAAAGGATGGACCATGTAAAACATTTGATAATTTTACTGAACCTGTATAATTAACAGTACCCTTATTGACCAATGGCTGGAAAGTGCCATCAGCTGTCTGAATGATGTCTGCTGATGCTAGATGAGTGTAGGAGGAGAACTCACTAGAATTTTCCGTCACATGTTGAGATGCCCCCAAGTCGATAATTTAGTCTGACGATTTAATGGAAGCAATGGATGCAAGAGCAAGTGAGTGGTCAGTACCTTCTGATGGATGGGCATACATGACGGCGTTGCCTCCAACGAAAAATGAGGTGGACGCCTCCTCTGTTGCGTCCCTCCTGTCTCCATCATTTGACGTTCGTTGCTTCCTCCTGAGCATCTCCAGCATGTCCACCAGTGCCTGATCTTCCTCGGTAAAGGTGCCGCCAGCTCGTCCATCTCCTTCTGTTACCAGCAGGTTCGTCCGATAACCTCCTCGATCGCCTCGTCGACCCCCACGATTACGGCTACGTCCTCGTCCACCGAGTTGTCCCCGTCCACCACTTGAATCTCCTTCCTTAGGTGGTTTGGTGCAAGCATACCGATGGTGGCCCATCTCCCCGCAGTTGTAGCACTGCTGGTTGTACTGTCAGGCCTCTCCTTTAGGTCCTGTATCGTCCGAGCTGGTGGCCGTCAGTGCTGACTTTGCTTCAGGAGGACCACCTGTTCCTGCCTGCTGTCTGATGCGTGTTTCCTCCTGGATCATGGCTGAGATAGCATCCTCAAGGGTGGGGATCTTCGGTTGGACGAGAAGTAGGGCCGTCCTCTGAGTGAATGCTGCAGTCAGCCCTTTGAGGAATTTCATTGTCCTCTCCTGTAGACATACATGTCTCTCTTTACACTTCGGGTCCCCACAACATGTCCGATCTGAGGTGTGATCGTAATCCAGCCACAGTCGTTCCAACTCCGTGGCATACTCCTGTACCATCTTTTTCCTATACGGTGCCGTTGATTTCCCTCATGATCTGGAGGACCTGTAAGGTGTTCCCTACGCCATCATAGGTCCGCCTCAACTTCTCCCACACATCGTTCACCATCTCAATGCCGCCTACTGTGGCGACAATAGACTGGACTAAGGAGTTGAGAAGCCAGATGTAGATCACCATATGAGTGGACTTACACTCGTTGTGTCTTGCCGAGCCATCGTCCGACAGGAACCCCTCCAGGTTCTTTCCTGCGAGGGTTCGCCTCACCCACCGTGACAAACCCAGATAGGTAGCTGGTCCATCCAACTTCAGATCGATGAAGGGAAGGTCCAACCTCGTCGACGTTCATATCGTGCTCTCACCAGCCGACATCTACCTCAGCTTCATCAACGTCGCAACCTCCGCAGGATCCAGCTTCTTGATGATCTCCTCCATCGATCCTCCTCTTCGATGATCACTCATACCCGTTACACGACTCACCCAGAGGTAAGTCCCTTGGTTAGTCCGTCTACTACCTGATCCCTGGTCGGAACGTGGCCAAGCTCCAGCAATCCACTATCTAGCTTTTCTTTGATGAAGAATCTATCAATCTCGATGTGTTTGGTCCTGTAATGCTGTACTGAATTGTTGGCGATACTAATAGCTGATTGGTTGTCACACCACAACTTTATCTTGGCTCCTTGATCCAGCTTTAATTCTACCAACATGTTCTTCAACCATAGCAGTTCTGCAACTCCCAGGGCCATAGCTCTGTACTCTGCTTCCGCTGTCGATCTGGCCACTACAGACTGTTTCTTACTCCTCTAGGAGACTAGGTTGCCTCCTACGAATATGCAATATCCTGAGGTAGACCTTCTGTCATCGGCACAGCTAGCCCAGTCAGAATCACAGTAGCCTTCAATGCTCACGTGATTGTTCTTCTTGAATATCAGCCCCTTCCCGGGGGCACCTTTCATGTACCTCAGGATTTGATACACTGCATCCATATGACCCTTCCGTGGGTCGTGCATGTAGCGGCTCACCACACTCACTGCAAAGCAGATATCAGGTCGTGTGTGGCTCAGATAGATTAACTTGCCCCCAGTCTCTGGTATCTGTCTCGATCAACTGGATCTCCAGCCTCGGCCTCCAACTTGAACCTCTGGTCTATTGGCGTTGCTGCAGGTTTGCACTCCAACATCCCTGTCTTTGTAAGAAGGTTCCGTGCATACTTCCTTTGAGAAAGAACATTCCCCTCTACGTCTCGAGCGATCTCTATCCCAAGGAAATAGCTAAGAAGACCAAGGTCCTTTACCTCAAATTTCCTGCCAAGCTTCCCCTTGAGTCGGACGATCTCCTGCTCATCATCTCCTGTGATAATCATGTCGTCCACATACACCACAAGCATGGTGATGTGGCCTTCACTCCGTCTGAAGAATACAGTATGATCAGCATTGATCTGCTGATATTCCATTCCTATCATCGCCCTCCTGAATTTGTCAAACTACGTCCGAGGAGACTGCTTTAGCCCATAGAGAGACTTTTTTAACCTGCAGACCTTGCCCACTGTCTGGTTGGTGCCGAATCCTGGTGGTATCTCTATGTATACCTCCTCCACCAGATCCCCATGAAGAAATGCATTCTTCACATCCAGTTGGTGTAGCTTCCATCCATCATTCGCTGCCAAAGAAATCAGGGTCCTGACAGTACTCATCTTTGCGACTGGTGCAAAGGTCTCGTCATAGTCGATGTCCTACGTCTGACTGTATCCTTTTGCCACCAGTCAAGCTTCGTAGCGCTCAACCTGTACATCTGGGTTCTGCTTCACAGTAAAGACCCACTTGCATCCGACTGCGCTCTTCCCCTCTAGCAGTCCCACCAGCTCCCAAGTGTGGTTATTTTCAAGAGCTCCTAACTCCTCGAGTATTGCTGCTTTCCACTTTGGACCATTCTTGGCAACCTGCCAATTGTTAGGTACAGTAATACTATCCAAAGATGCAATAAATGTTTCATGAGAAGAGGAGATATGATCAGAAGAAACAAACTAAGCAAGCTCCCAACAATATCTGTCTGGAGGATTTTTCGCATTGCTGCGAGTGGTCCTCCGTACTGATAATGGTGTAGGAGGTGTAGGGAGAATGATATCACCTGAAGGGGATGATGGTGGTAGTGTAGGTGTCTCAGGAGTCGAGGCGGACGCTGACAAGGGACTTGGCACTGGCACTGTAGTTACTGGTCCTGCAGTTTGCTTCCCTCTCCTGCTGTAGGTAAGTAACTCTTCCTGAGTCGTAGGACTAATACCTCTCATATCCTCCCCATGTTCCTCTTCATCTTCCTGCTCCTCAACTGTGCCTCTATGCCAAACTCCTAAATCGGTCACCATCGAGCTCTCCTTGTCCCCCTCTCGTCACATACTGGCAGTATTAGGCGTGTGGTTTGAAGTTCCCTCCTGACGGTAGTATGGCTCAAGCTCCCGGAAGTGGACATCCATACTTACAAACTTCTTCTTTTCCACTGGACTCCAGCACACTTACCCCTTCTGATTCGCCGAGTAGCCCACGAAGATGCACTTGACTGCCCTAGGATCAAGCTTTCCAACTGATGGCCTGTTGTCCTTCACAAAACATACGTACCCAAACACCTTCAGTGGGAGTATCCCACTATTATTGTCTTGCAATTTTTCACATGAGAACTTTCATCCAAGGACCTTCGAATGCATTCTGTTGATTAGTTGAGCTGCTGTCAACACTGCATGTCCCCACAGACTATGGAACATTCATGTCGATCATCATGCTTCTTGCGACCTCCAGAAGGTGTTTGTTCTTTTTTTCTGTTACGCCATTTCGTGCAGGTGTGTATGTACAGGTGGTCTGATGCTGTATCCCGTATGCTGAGAAGTATTCTGCAAGTGTTCTGTTTGTATAGTCCTATTATCAGACCTCGGTACCTTCACACTAGCCCTATACTGAGTTTGGACATGTTTGTGAAAATCCTGAGAACATGTAGGTATATCACTCTTATTTTTCATCTAGTACAACCAGGTGACACGAGAAGCACAATCAATGAAGGAAACAAAGTACTTATAACCATTCATAATATTAGTGGCACATGGACCCCAAACATCAGTGTACTACCTCAAAAACTGAAGAGCTCCTATGACCCGTACCAATATATGAACTCCTAGTAAGTTTGCCTAACTCGCATGCATCACGTACTAGTTTCTCTTTATTTGATTTTTCATAAATATCTGGATACAATTTACTTAAAGTGTCGAAGGAGGAATGTCCCAACCTCCTATGATGGAGTATCAAAGTATCCTCGGCCCTCATCTGTGTAGGACTGTTGAACACACCTCTAGAGGGAGGGTGAATAGAGTGTGTGCATGCAGCGGAATAAAATGCCAATTAAAAATTAACTAATAAACTATGGCAATAAATAAAGAGACACTAGATAAATGCAGTAAGCAAGAGAGAGAATCAAACTCAGTGAACACCGCGATGTATACTGGTTTTCCTCTGAGAGGACTAATCTAGTCGCAGGTACTCTTGCCCGCTGTTAATCCACTATTTGCAAGCTAATTGAGTGCTTGCGGTCTCTTTACAACACCGTGCTTGTTGACAAGTGCACGACCAACTTCACCACACCGTGCTTGGTGACGAGCACACGACCGACTCCAATAATAGAGAGTTTTTCTGACTTTTGTAACCTCTTTACAACTCTTGTAACCAAAGACTCTAAATCGAACAGAACGTTACTGGCTTTGGCTAAGAGATGTATAGGCGGGATATGAAAGCTTTTGATCACTGAAAACACTTAAGGAATAGAGAAAGAGAAGAGTGAATGAGTGATTTGAAAATGTGAAAATCCTTCTCTATTTATAGTGTTTTTCCTAACCGAACTCGGGCATAGTTCAGGCAGAGTTCGGATGCACATATCTCGCAAACGAACGTTGTATGCAGATTTGGAGGCAACTGAAATTCAAACTTTGGTCGACCGAACTCGGACCGAACTCGGTCTGAGTTTTGTCTGAGTTCTGTCAGTTTAGAACTAGATGTTTGGGTCCAAATTTGCATGGGTATTTTGGGCTTTTTGGATAGTAGAGTTAAAATGGAATTTGGGAAGGCTATTTGGATAGGTGGACTTTGAATTAGCGTTAGCCAGTATTTTCCGAATGACTTTACATTTATTATCCTAAACTCAATAAACGATAAAATACAGAATAAAATTGTAAAAGAACTTGATCTGAATTCCATTGAGTAGCTTGTGAATGGTGACTTGAATGTTTGTAGTACGTACTTTGAAAAATGTAGCAGCAACCTGAAACATTAGTAGCAGTTCGTATATTTTGTGTATCGACGTAAGTTGTTGATTATCAAAATCAGATGTGACTATTAGGCATTAGGCCAACAATCTCCCCCATTTTGATAATTGACAAACTTAAGTCTAAACTAAAAAATATATATAGGAATAATATAAAAATAACTAGAAATAATGTACCTGCTGTGGCTGGTATGGTAATCTAAGTTTTTCTTTTGGATATAGGCTTTCTTCCCCTTTGTCAAGTACGCAAAATGTGTGTGGCTCCCCGCAATATGTGAAGCCAACAATAATGAACCAAGACAAAAAGACAAGAAAATGTCCAACATATACAAGTCACAGTCACAATGTAAAAGAAACTAGTAATTAAACTGATATGAAAAAAATACATCATAACTGCATAAAGTCATAACTGAAGAGTTTATGACTGAAGAAAACTACTAAGAAAATCCAATTGAAAAGTTTGGATATAAAAAAACTACAAGATCATCACCACTAGTAAATATAACTCAAAACAACTAAGCATTAACCGCCATATCATATCTGTGTGTCATCATTTCCAGTAGTAGCAGGTGGCTGAGGATCAACATAGGCGGTGGTAGGATCAAAATACTGAAAGGTGGCCTCATCGTCGAACCTCGGGCCAACAAAAGATGGATGATGAGTCATCAGGAATGGATGTGAAGGATCATGAGCAAGGCTCCAATGGATATCGGCAATGCTATTCCTCAAGACCTGAGCCTGTGAGGTATGTCGAAACTCCACATCAACGTAACTTTGATGATGTTGTTCTGAAGCAGTAACAAACGCATCAAAACGCTGATAGCGTTGCTCAGAGAGAGCAACGAAGGCGTCGAACCACTGGTAGAACTGCAAATCAAATCCTGGAGCAGGAGCAGGAGCCTCTGGAGCAGGTGCATCGGGATCAACAGGAGCAGGCTCAGCACCAGGTGGAGGAGGAGGATTGGCATACAACCTAGATCTACTAAGATCAGAAGCAGTATAAGAGAATGGACAGAGTTGAAGGTTGATTTCAAACCTCCGAAAGATCGAAGCCAGGTGCATGGGGTAGACAAGGGTACACCCCGCACTCCTGCAACCGATCATCCAAGCCATGAAGGTCTTGGGAACAGAAAAAGGAATACCAAAGTGGATATGGTACATCGCGGATATTTCCATAAAAGTGATCTCGTCAGTAGATCCCTTCTTTGGAAGCAAAGTAGAGAAGATAAAGCGATGTAACTCATAAAAGTTTTGGTTTAGATGTTTTGAATACACCCTACGAGGAACTGGTTTAGGGTGACACATCAAGGCTTTGAAGGAGTCAAGGGTGACACCTTCAGGAAACTGGACATGGTTGATGTCAACTAATGCTTCGTCAATATCCGGCACAAGAAAATTTTCACTAACATCAGTGACATTAAATTCTAATTCGTGTCCAGCGACACAAGAATAGATATTGCCATTATCTTTTATTTGCGAGTTGCAATAAAACATTCTAACAGCATTATCATAGATGTTATCAGAAAGTTCAAAGAAGCCTCTAATTCCAAATCTTTCAAATGTGGGAGCATATTCAGAAAATATGGTAAAATTAACACGCACCAGCACAAATATTTCTCCCAGAAAAAGAGTCAAACCAAAGATCAGAAAATTCTTTATCAGAAAAAAGAGCAGGGTTATAGTCCTCTCTATCAGATGGACGAGCGGGACTAAAAACATTTGTAGGAGTATATTCAGAAGAAGATGAACCCCCTTGGGAAGCATCTTTCTTCCTCTTGTGAGATTTCGGAGCCATAAAAAAAACAAGAAGTAGATAGATATACCTCAAGAGAAAGGAGGAAGAAGATGAAGGAGAACTTCTGAGCCTTGAAGATCTAGGTTTGAAGGAGGAGAGCCTAGGGTTAGGATTGTAGAGAGAGTTCTCGGTAGGATGGGATGAAAAATATGAAGAGAAAAGGTAATATATAGGCTAGGGCCGGCTGTTCAGTTCTGGAAATCCGCAACAGCGCCAACAGAACTCGGCCCGAACTTGACCCGAGTTCTGTCCGAGTTCGGCCTACTTATATTAACGGTTCATTTAATGCAGTATGAGTTATTAAAAACACTTAATAACCTTTGAACTTCTTCATTTAATAATTTTCATTAACTTGGGTTAGCTGTAGGGACCGGATCCCAGCTAGCGGTAGTCCGAAGACTAGTATACCGTGTCGCTTCAGGCTATTTACGCCTGTATGACAGAAGGTCCCTTTCGGCTTGTACCCAAAATAACTTTAATTAATAAATGTTAAAGTCTTTAGTTATAAGAGTTTTTGCTAGTCATAATGTATTATGAACCTGAAAATTCAAGTATGTCTAGCTCACGATGTAGATAGTTGAAACGGTCTTCAGCCAGTGGTTTTGTAAAAATATCTGCTAGTTGATGATCTGTGTCAATAAAATCTAAACAAATATCCCCGTGTTGCTGGTGATCACGTAAAAAGTGATGACGAATCTTTAATGTCACAAGGACAGGACAAGATCTTTCTAGACCTAAATGCAATTTAGAGAAATTTTCTGGATCACACACACTCGCCTAGCATCTCAATAATAACCCCATTTGTCCGGGATCAGGCTCGTACAAAACGGGTTGGTGCTTAGATTCTCCAGCCGTCTGTACTATCACATATTGATGTGATTACAGGCAAGATAACATCATGAGTGGTTTCCGAATCATCTGGGTCGAGTCATCGCATCATGTGTTATAACAAGAAGTTCGTATGACTTGGATTTTTTCAAGAATATCGAACCCATTCATTAGAGAGCTGAGCTGGACTCAGGACCTGGATATCTAATGAATTAATAAGTATTCTGAGATGAAAACTCAGGGTAATGTGCAAATGGATAGCTGAGCTGAAACTCAGGGCCTGGATGTCCAATTGCGATCAAGAAAGTGAGCTAAGCCTTACCCCGGATATTCGCACGGCTGCACGAACACCGTATCAGGGACAGATCAGTACGAAAATAAAAATTATATTGCAAAGAAGTCAGCCGGGTGTGATCCAACGGTTTCTCTCCCAAAACCCCATGCAACCTATTCTAGACATTCAGACTTCAGAGAAACTATCTCCCAAACGGGAGTCCTAGAAGTCAAATCGCATTTAAATAATAGTTTCGTCTTTTCCGAAACTAAAGTAGTCCGAGAAATGTTGGAACCAAGGTAAAATTCTAAGGTATCAAATTGGACATGATTTTCAAAATCCCTCCGATATTATAGGTCGGAGATGGATGGTTCAAATGGTCAAGAACATGAGTCAAAAGTTTCTAAAGAGTCCGAATTGACGAAAAAAGTCCAACTCTGGAAATTTTCAAAAATTTCGGCAGAGTCTCCTTTGTATTTACTGACCCGGAAATCAATTCGATACAAGTAACACAAAAGAATAAATATATATGGGCACGCCGACCTCTTCGGTGGAGCAACTCTCAACACCGGCAACACGCAATTTATATAATCGGATACGCCGACCCCTTCGGTGGAGCAACTCTCAACACCGGCCACGCATTTATATAAAGCTAAAAATAAAATAACTTTCTTACCTTGGCAAGAAAGCGACATTTATTCTTGGGTTGCAAAGCTTTATCAAATACGCTAAGTAAGTCAAAGACAAAATAGATTTTTAGTAATATAATGATTCTAGAAAACTATTATCGACTATGTATTGCATGTAGCTCATCAAGGATGTATATAAGAACATTTAAGACATGTAAAGTTAGCACGTAGCTACCCTAGTAGACTGGTAGTCGAAATTATCAAATGAAACCATGTTTTTCATGACAAAAAGGTGTTTTTAAGCATAAATAATAATTTGGACAGATTCTAACATTTCGTAAATAATACCTAACGATCATTCCTAACACAAGGTCAATTTAGGATGTTCCTTAATATACTTGTGTTTCATGCTAGTAGTGGATTAGACCATGATACGTGCAATCTATTTATGTGATGACATATAAGGTGGTTAAATATAATACTTATAATTAAGCAAGAACTATTGTCACATTTCCATATATATATATATATATATATATATATATATATATATATTTTGGAAAAAGGGTAAATTTTATTCCACTATCATCGCAATAAGGTTACAGCATAGAAATACAGTCCCAACTCAGGGGGACATTACTAGTACATCAGACTCAATGTTATGGAGGATGCCCCCCGGTGGGGTGGACAGTCCCTCATAAATGCGCCGGTTCCTCTCCCTCCAGACATGCCAAACTGATGCAGCAAGCCTCAATCTTGCACGTCTGGCCCAGCTCTGCTCCTGGCCCCTGCAATCTCCAATCCACTTAAGGATTTTTCTGAAGTCACGCTCCCTTCCAACCCCTCCTAAGTATCTCCGGCTCTGCTCTGCCCAGATGCTCCACGTCACATGGCACTGAAAGAACAAATGCCCAATAGATTCATTCTCTGTCTCACACAAAACACACTTAGGGTCAGGAACTGGGACCCCGAACCGAAGCAGTCTGTCCCTAGTAAGCAACCGGCCCAGCACCAGTTTATATGCAGACAGTTGCATCTTCCTGGCAAGGCCCTTCCCCCAGATAAAGTCGTACTCCTCGATCTTATCGTAGTGGGGGCGAACAAGATCGTAGCAGCTGCTAAATCGGAACTCCCCAGCACCCTCCGTGTAGCCGGGAGGGGCCCAAACCCAGCCATCAGACAGAGCAGCAGGAGTGATCTGCACCTGCCTGATCTCCCCTCCTAACTGAGCAGTGAAACGATACTTCTCTGGCCTCCAGACCCCACCCCTGATGATGTGCCTGCAAGTCAGACCTCTGTACGCCACCCCGTCCGTCTGGGGACCCAGAATCTCCAGAAGATACTGACCTGCAATCCACGGATCAAGCCATAGGTCCGTCTCCCCTCCCTCCCTCATCTTCCTCCGAATAGCCTTCCGAAGTACAGGTCGGTTCCTCAGGATATGCTTGAAAGACACAGAGAAGTTGTTGTCAATTTCACATACCCAGAAGTTCCTACCCCGGAGATACCGACTAGACATCCAAGCCGACCAAAGAGAACCGCCCTGAAGGAACCTCTATGCCAGCTTGATCCCCGCCGCCTCTCTGACAGATACTAGAGAACGCAGACCCACACCTCCCTCCTTCCTAGGACGACAGAGCTGCTCCCAAGAGATGGCATGAATCCCCCCATGCCATATGAACTTGGCACATATGCCCTCAATCTTTCTGATAGTAGCCAAAGGTACCATAATAGATTGGAGCCAAAACAAAGCAATAGCAGATATAACCGATCGTACCAGCTCAATACGCCCTCCAAAAGATAGGCCAGCTGCCTGCCAGCCCTCTACCCTCCTCTGCGCAAAGTACACCAGACTCTGACATTCTCGGTCCTTCGCATAGTTGACAGATAGGGGCACCCCCAATATTTCACCGGGAGGTCACCCTTTTCCACCCCAAGCTCCTGGGCCCGTTCCTCCTTCAAAGTGCAAGAGTTGTTGAAGTAAACTTTGCTCTTGTCCCTGTTCAACCGAAGACCCGATAACTGACCGAACTCCTCCATCACCACCGCAAGCTCCCTCATCCCTCGCATGGAAGGCCTCATCAATACCAATAGATCATCCGCATATATGAGATGTGAGACCACCGGAGAGACCCTGCTGTATATCGGTACAATCCTCTCCCGATGCACCGCGATGTCCATCAGACAGGTAAAATACTCCATCACGAGGGTGAACAGATAGGGGGAAAGCGGGTCCCCCTGCCGAAGCCCCCTGCTGCTGCCGAAGAACCCGTATGGTATACCCTGAATGAGAACCGAGAATGTAGGGGAGGTGTTGCACTCTCTGACTCTGTCCACCCATGTCTCGGAGAAGCCCATCGCACCCATCAAATGACAGAGGAAGTCCCTGTTGACGGTGTCGTAGGCTTTCCTCAGGTCGAGCTTCACACACGCTTTCATCCCTCCTGGCTTGTAGAACTCCCGAATCATCTCATTAGCCAGCAGGCTATGCTCAGCAATAGATCGCCCCTTGATGAATGCCGCCTGATTCCAAGAAACCAGGCCCTGCATAGCGTCCTCCATCCTCCTGCACATAAGGTGAGTAATTATTTTATACAAATAATTACAGCAAGCAATCGGTCGGAAGTCAGCAGGAGAAGTCGCCCCCTCCTTCTTGGGCACTAGGGTCAGGAAGGTGTGGTTCAGCTCCTTCAGGAGCTTGCCCGTCTCAAAGAACTCCTGAACAGCCGCTAGAACCTGGGCCTTGAGGGCACCCCAATGACGCTTGTAGAAGCCGCTGGAGAAACCGTCCGGCCCAGGGGACTTGGAAGCATCAGCCTGCATCACAATCGCCTCACCTCCGCCATCTGGATAGGAGCCATAAGAAGACTGTTGCCATACTCAGTAATCAGCGTCTTCGTAGTCAGCTGCGGGAATACCGTGGGATAGTCCGTCTGATGATAGAGCTCAGAGTAGAACCGGACAGCCTCCTCCTGGATAGCAACCTGGTCGGTCACAAGACGCCCATCACTGCCAAGAAGTCTCTGGATGCAGTTCCGGTGCTGGCGAGCCCGAATGACATCATAGAAGAATTTGGTGCAGCGGTCCCCATCCTTGAGCCAGGAGCATTTGGCCCGTTGGGCCGCACTAATCTCCTGCTGGAGTCGCAAGGTGTTGACCTCTGCAGCCAACTTCTTCTCTCTAGCCGCCATCTCTCCACTCATCATGTCTCCCTGAAGGTCTGACTGCAGGTCTCTCAACTCCGCCTCCTCCTGTAAGGAGGTCCGGGGGAGAGCCCTCATCCAGTCCCTGATGGCGCGTTTGGTCTTCTTCAGCCTGTGAATCATACAGAACTGAGCAGTGCCGACCACATCCTGACAAAGACCCCCCGCCACAGTCTCCTCATAGCCAGAGGAAAGGAACCAACTGTTGTCATACCGGAACGGACGGGCTCTCCATCTGGTTCTCTCCACGAAGCGCACCAGGATCGGCGAATGGTCACTGGTCCCCGCAGGAAGACCCTCAGCCACAGCAGAGGGGAATAGGCGGAACCAATCACTGTTCCCCAAAGCACGATCAAGCTGGCATGCCACCCTGCTAACCACCGCCTTGTTGTGCCACGTCCATATGTGCCCCACCCTCTCCAGATCCCTGAGCCCAGACTGGAGAAGACAGGACTGAAAGTCTGATAGAATCTGGTCCGGCACCGGCCGCCCCCCCAGCTTCTCCCCCCTGTATAGCGTGGCATTGAAGTCTCCCATAATAAGCAGTGGGAGATGCCGATGTACCGCCAATGTACTCGGCCTAATGATGTCCTGCCACAAGGCCTCCCGAAGCCTCCTGTCATTGTGCCCATAGACAGCACCAAGTAAGAAACGGAACCCACCCTTGTTGGCGAAGGAGATAGCCACCAGCTGATCAGTCATAAAAACCTCCTCCCCCTCCCAACTAGCTCCGTTCCATCTAACCCAGATTCTCGTCATATCACAGAGACCAAGGTTGTGGAGCTGGACCCAGTCCGTAGGTGTTCTACGAGATAGGGTTTTCGCCCCTCTGATCTTAGTCTCTAGTAAGATCGAAATTTCACACTTCTCCTTCCTCAGCACCTCACTAATCTCCCTCCATCTCCCCAGAGAACACCCCCTCCGGACATTCCAGGCAAGGGCCGACATCTATTCCGCGGGTGGGGTCCCCTGAACATCCTCCGAAGGTGCACCCGGGGAGAGTGCAACCTCCATATCTCTGGACTCCTCATCTCTATCCCCCTGAAGAAGAGGCTGAGCACGGGCCGCTACCCATTGCGGGTCCCCCTGTTGGAAAGGCTGAGCTAGGTCCGCTACCCATTTAGGGTTGACCTTCCACACTCTCTCCGCCCCACCTTGTCCGTTGTCCTCACTATGCGACTCCGTAGCCTGGCGCTTCCGACTGTATACCTGAAGTGCTAAGGTGTTATCCTCTCCTTGTCGTCTGTCCTCCTGTCCCATACTCCTGGTGGTCATAGTCCTCGTCCCCGTATACTCAACCATCGCTCCGGCAAAGATCTCCGTCGGAGACCCCTCGTTTTCCCCAGAGACAGGGGAAGGGTTTGCCTCCATCTCATCATCCATCAAGCCCGCCTGGTCAACTACAGGGGTATGAACTACACCACCTGTCTCCTGCATTGCCTCCTCCGTCACCACCTCAGAAGCTCCTCAACGTCTACAAGCACTCGGGAGATGCCCAAAGCAGACACACGCCGGACATCTGGGGGGAACCCACTCATACTCCACCTTCTGCATAAGGATCTGGCCAGTAGGTGTCCGGTACTTCAACTGCTCTGGCAGGTCCAACCTGGCGTCAATCTCTACAAATATCCGAGCATACATCAATCTGGTCCTGAGGGCGGTGGCATCGTCCGCCTTAATCGGCTTGCCAATGAGGCTGGCAAGTCTCATAAGAAGGGGGACACTCCAGAAGCGAACCGGGAATTCAGGGAACCGAACCCACACAGGCACCGCATTCAGCACCTGCTTCTCGCATCTCAAGTCAGGAGACCATTGTTTCAGTATAATGAGGCGTCCATCAGACGTCCATGGCCCTCCCTGGAGGATCCGAGCCACATCTTCTGCCATCCCAAATTTAACGAAGTAGAAGCCGTTCTCCTTGGAGAAGAACTCCATGCTACCCTTCGGCCGCCAGACTCTATCCGCATAACCTCGGATTTGCCCGTAGAAGGGCTTGATACCCAACACATATAGCACTAAAGTATTCTCCCAGAATGCCGTCACCTTCGCCACTTCCTCAGCCGGAAAGTCGGCACAGAGCTCACCCCCAACCGCCATAGGCGCAACATACTCCATCGATGCCGGAGTCTTTGCAACCCCCACCTTGCACGCATCTGTCCAGGATACAGGCCGCGGGCCCGAACTTCGAGGCTGGATCGTCGGGGCCGGCCGGACAATCACGTTCGTAGCAGTCCCTCTCCCCCCGATAACTGGGCCAGCCGCCCCTGCTGACTCCGTCGCTCGAGGCCTCCACGTAGTCCTGGCTAGTCCCTCCCGTGCCCCTGTGTGCGCCTGGCCCACCGTAGGTCCTGTTCTCCTGGCTATCCCTGACCTTCTATCCGATCCCTGCGTAGAAGCTGAGCCCCTCCTAGTCTCAGATATTTGCGATCGTTGCCCACCTCCTCACCTTACCCTCCTATTTTGAACCGTGGTCCAAGCCCCCTCATCACTCTGACCATCCTCCGATCCAGTCGATGCCCTTTGGGCGGTGAACACCATAGAGGAACCCCCCGGAGCCACCGCCGTCGAGCCACCGGCCGAACCCATGCTCGGTGGTGTCGCCGCCGTCCGAATCCCTCCCCGGCCACCCCCCCCCCCCCCACCTGGGGAGGGTCGCCGGCAACCGCCCGCCCCCGGGGGGTGTTCGCCAGGCCCCCCCCGGCTGCCCCTCTGGCCGCCAGCTTTCGCCCGCTCATGAGCAGCAGCCGCGTGCAGTTTTTCCGGCGGCCGGTCGCCGCCGGCCGCCTCCTTTGTATTTACTGATCCGGAAATCAATTCGATACAAGTAAACACAAAAGAATAAATATATATGGGCACGCCGACCTCTTCGGTGGAGCAACTCTCAACACCGGCAACACCCAATTTATATAATCGGATACGCCGACCCCTTCGGTGGAGCAACTCTCAACACCGGCCACGTATTTATATAAAACTAAAAATAAAATAACTTTCTTACCTTGGCAAGAAAGCGACATTTATTCTTGGGTTGCAAAGCTTTATCAAATACGCTAAGTAAGTCAAAGACAAAATAGATTTTTAGTAATATAATGATTCTAGGAAACTATTATCGACTATGTATTGCATGTAGCTCATCAAGGATGTATATAAGAACATTTAAGACATGTAAAGTTAGCACGTAGCTACCCTAGTAGACTGGTAGTCGAAATTATCAAATGAAACCATGTTTTTCATGACAAAAAGGTGTTTTTAAGCATAAATAATAATTTGGACAGATTCTAACATTTCGTAAATAATACCTAACGATCATTCCTAACACAAGGTCAATTTAGGATGTTCCTTAATATACTTGTGTTTCATGCTAGTAGTGGATTAGACCATGATACGTGCAATCTATTTATGTGATGACATATAAGGTGGTTAAATATAATACTTATAATTAAGCAAAAACTATTGTCACATTTCCATATATATATATATATATATATATATATATATATATATAGAGTAAAAGTTCATGTAGAGGTGTCCAACTTTGTGTCCCAAAAATCATGTTTACGGTATACATTTATTCATTAACACTTGCTACCAAGTTATCCTTAAAATCAACCTCACTATTATCATAGAATATTGGTTTAATATATATATATATATATATATATATATATATATATATATATATATATATATATATATATAAATATATAAAAAAAAAAATATATATATATATATAAATATATAGAATTTTCATGCCAATACAAGAACAATTAAAATGAACATGGAAAAAAAATGTGAGAGGTGGAAGGAGAGAGGGCTTGCCAAAATATATATATATATATATATATATATATATATAGAATTTTCATGCCAATACAAGAACAATTAAAATGAACATGGAAAAAAAAATGTGAGAGGTGGAAGGAGAGAGGGCTTGCCTTGAGCCTTGCTACTAGAGTATGCTTCCTAAAGAAAGTTCTTCCTAAAGCTCCAATTCAGCACCTAGGGCACAAATATTTGAGAATTGGGAGTTAAATCTCAAAACCAAAGAACAAATTTTTTTTGAAAGGAATTGAAGGGAAAGGAGGAAAGGAAATTGGAAGAATGAAGAGGAAGAACAATGAGAAGATGAAGAAGGGGGGGCCGACCGGGCGGCGGCGACGGCGGCGCAGCAGCCGCGGCAGCTGCAGCAAACGCAGCAGCAGTAGCAGCAGTAGCGGCGTAAGCTGCAGCAGCAGCATTAGCAAAAAGGAAGAAAAAGGAGAAGGAAGAAGAAGAATGGAAGAAGAATAAGAGATGGAGAAGAAGATTAAGGAGGAGGGAGAGTTTACCTGGAAAGTGAGAAGAGGAAGAATGGTTTTTGCTTCTCTCTTCCAAATAAAAGAATGAAAAAGAAAGGAAAAAGACCAAAATACCCATGAGGCCTTGTCATGAGAGAAAATTGACATTTGTCACTCTTCCATGCATGCTTGCCACATACCCTTCTATGAAAAAAAATGCAAAAATAAATTTTGCATGAGGGGCATTTTGTAAGAAAATTTGATTTATTTATTTACACAATAATTTTTTTTTGAGAAATAATATAGGGAAATAATTTTGAAAGGTTGAAAATAATTTTTAAAAAAATAAAAATAAAAATAAAAATAAATAAATTAAGGTTATGACACTCTACCCACCTTAATTAAATTCCGTCCCCGGAATTCAAAGATAAGAGGTTGAAAAGGATAGGTTGTTAAGTACCTTAATCATCGAAGAGGTAGGGGTACAGTTGCCGCATCTCATCTTCCCTTTCCCAAGTAGATTCTCCCGGTGAGTCCTTGTTCCAAGATACTCGAACCAAAGAGATGGTCTTGTTCTTAAGAATCTTCTGCCTCCGATCCAGGATCTCTACTGGCTTCTGTTCAATGCGGAGAGTTGGGCCAACTGTGATTTCCGAATGATCCAGTATGTGACTGGGATCTGGCACATACTTCCGCGGTTGAGATACATGGAAGACGTCGTGAAATCCTTTGAGAGATGGTGGCAAGGCCAATCGATAAGACACGTCGCCGACTCGATCCAGGACGTCGAATGGGCCCATAAACCTTGGGCTCAACTTCCCTCTTGTTCCAAACCGGATGGTTCCTTTAGTTGGTGAGATCTTCAGAAATACATGATCACCAGGTTTGAAGTTCAAGATTCTCCGATGCTTATCTGCCCACATCTTGTGTCTGTCCTGCGCAGCTTGAAGATGACTTCTGATTGCCTTGACTATGTCTACTGTCTGTGTGACCAACTCTGGCCCTAGAAGTTGTCGTTCTCCGACGTCACCCCAACATATAGGTGATCTGCACTTCCTCCCATACAGTGCTTCAAATGGCGCCATCTTGATGCTGGCCTGATAACTGTTATTATAAGAGAATTCTACCAGATGCAGATGGTCGTCTCATGATCCCTGGAAATCTAGAGAGCACGCTCTCAACATGTCTTCCAAAATTTATATCATCCTTTCTGACTGCCCATCAGTCTGTGGGTGATATGCTGAACTAAACTTCGTGCGACTGCCAAGACTCTTGCAAGCTTCTCCAAAACTTGGAGGTGAACCGAGTATCCCTGTCTGAGACGATACTTACCGGCACCCCATAGTGACTAACTTCCCTCATGTACATATCCGCTAGATGCTCCGTAGATTGTCCAACTCGGAATGGTAGAAATCTCGCGGACTTTGTAAGTCTATCCACTATCACCCAGATGGCATTGTTACCTTTTTGTGTTCTTGGGAGTCCTGATACAAAATCCGTTGTAATTGCTCCCACTTCCATTCAGGTACTGGTAGTGGTTGCAGTAGTCCAGCAGTCCGTTGGTGTTCAGCTTTCACATGTTGGCACACTAAACATTTCGAGACAAATTTAGCTATCTCCCGCTTCATTCCATGCCACCAAAATTTTTGTCTCAGATCCTTGTACATCTTCGTACTCCCAGGATGAATGGAGTACTGAGAACTATGTGCTTCAGTCATGAGCTCAGTCCGGAGTTCTCCAAATGGTACACACAAACGGCTTCCGAACCTCAAGGATCCATCATACTGCTTCATCAATCCAGTTTGTACCCCAGCTTCAGTTTGACTCCACAGTTTTTGCAACTTCATATCCTTCTTCTGTGCCTCCTTAATTCTCTCCACTAAAGAAGATTGTACTTGTAAACTTTCCCAAATTCCATCTGCAACTGGGCATATCACTTCAATCCCCATTTTTCTGAGGTCATCCAATATCTCCTTGGGCGTGTTTATAAAGAAGGCTTCAGGCCTCCTACTCAGAGCATCTGCCACTTTGTTCGCCTTGCCTGGATGATACTCCAACTCCATATCAAAATCCTTAAGCAACTCTAGCCATCTACGTTGTCGTATATTTAGCTCCTTTTGGGTGAACACATATTTCAAACTTTTATGATCTGTGTAAATCTTGATCTGTTCACCATACAAGTAATGCTAACACAGTTTCAGTGCAAACACAACAGCTGCTAACTCTAGATCATGTGTTGGATTGTTCCTCTCATGAACCTTCAACTGCTGCGAAGCATAAGCGATAACCCTTCCGTGCTGCATCAGTACACAGCCCAAATCCTTGCCAGAAGTATCATTGTAAATCTCGTAACCTCCTGATCCTGAGGGTAAAGCTAGTACTGGTGCTGTGATAAGTCTTTCCTTTAATTCCTCAAATGCCGCTTGACATTTATCAGTCCAAACAAATTTCTCATTCTTCCGAGTCAATCTAGTAAGCGGCTCAACTATTCTGGAAAAGTTCTCCACAAATCTTCTATAGTATCCAGCTAAACCAACAAAACTTCGACCTTCAGCTACATTCTTGGGAGTAGGCCATGATTTGACTGCTTCTATTTTCTTAGGATCTACTGTTATGCCTTCTCCACTGACTATGTGTCCCAAGAAAGAAATTT
The DNA here is from genome assembly GCA_029216955.1 of Iris pallida. NCBI lineage: Eukaryota > Viridiplantae > Streptophyta > Magnoliopsida > Asparagales > Iridaceae > Iris > Iris pallida. The sequence continues at coordinate 10,020,241 of JANAVB010031216.1, read as the reverse complement.
CTTTTAACCAAAACTCGCATTTACTCAGCTTCCCATACAGCTTCTCCTGTCGTATAGTCTCAAGTACTATCCTCAAATATTCTTCGTGCTCCTCCTCGTTCTTCGAGTAGATCAATATGTCATCAATGAATACGATCACAAATTTATCCAAATATTGATAGAATATTCTATTCATCAAATCCATGAATATGGCCGGAGCATTTGTCAATCCAAAAGGCATGACTTGGAACTCATAATCTCCATATCTAGTTCTAAAAGCAGTCTTTGGTTTGTCCTCTTTCTTAATCTTCACTTGATGATAGCCTGATCTGAGATCTATTTTGGAAAATACCGTTGCTCCTCCAAGTTGGTCGAATAATTCATCGATCCTAGGGAGTGGATATTTGTTCTTGATTGTCAGTTCATTCAGTGCTCTATAATCTATCACCAATCTCAGGCTTCCATCCTTTTTCTTTACAAATAGTACAGGCGCTCCCCACGGAGAAACACTAGGCCTGATAAACTCCTTAGCTAGCAATTCCTTGATTTGTTTATTTAATTCTGCTAGTTCCTCCTTATTCATTGGATATATCTTCTTAGCAATTGGGGCTGCTCCAGGAATTAGATCAATGCTAAATTCAACGGTCCTATCCGGTGGCAATCCGGGTAATTCATCAGGAAATACATCCTTAAACTCATCTACAACCCTTGGCCATTCCTCTATTACTTGGTTCATGAGACTCCTAAGTTCAAACCTCTCTAACTCCTCTTTGTCAAACTCCTTATGAGCTCTAACAAATTCATGCAACTTCCTACTAGGTAAGGAAAACTGAACTTTTCCTTGTCCACAATCAATGATTGCTGAGGTTGCTATTAACCAATCCATTCCAAATACTATATCATAGTTGTCCATGGGAAAGACTAAAAGTCTAGTTCGGAAGCTTGCTCCTCCCATTTTGATTTGACAGCTTCTACAAATTCGACTTACTTCTACTACACCATTGCCCGTAAGGATTTTCAATTTTCTAACTAGAGGTCGAGTCTCAATATTATACTCAGTTATGAATGATGCAGATATGAAGGAATGAGTAGCTCCAGAATCAAACAATACTGATGCAGGGCTAGAAGAAGCGAGTATAGTACCTGTCACCACGTCTCCCGCAATTCCAGCTTCATTGCTATCCATCATAAAGGCTTGACCGTGATTCTTCTTTCTGTTGTTGTGGTTCTGATTAGCCTTTTGAGCTTGATGGAATTGATGCGCCTGTGGTGCCAATGCTGGTCTCTGCTGATATCCTGTAGGGGCATGACCTTGTGCTTGTGGTGCTGCAGCAGCATTAAACCTGGGCTCATTGCTTTGAAAGAAAGGCCTTTGTTGAAATCCCTGGTTTGCAGCTCTTGGTTCCTGTGCATTATTCTGTACTACAGGTCTTCTATTGTTCTGGGGACATTGGATCAACCGGTGGTTGGAGGATCCACACTTCAGGCACTTCCCTTGAAGTCTTCTGCAGTTATTCTTTGTATGTCCGGACTTCCCGCAGTAAGAACAGCTTAGCGTGACTCTATTCTGCTCATGCTGAGCACGCTTCTGTTGTCCTTGTCCCCAAGTCCTTCCTTGAGGTGAGCCGGTCTCCAGACTCCGCTTTTGTCCTGCAACCTTCGAGTTGATCTTATCTTTTTGCATCCTTTCTTGGTCTCTTGCAGCTTCGACCACTTCTGCGTAAGTCTGACATCTGTAGGGGGTAACTTTCATCTTCAGCTTATCGTCCAACCCTTCCATGAATTGGACTACCTTTGCCTTCTCCGTAGTCACCATGCTCGAAGCATACCGGCTTAGTCTTGTGAATTCCGCCGAGTATTCATCGACAGATGTCTTATTCTGCTTCAAATGTAGGAATCTCCTTTCCAGCTCCAACTTGGCACTTGGGGGAAAGAATCTCTTTTCAAATTCTTCCTTAAATTTTTCCCATGATACAATCTCATCTGATTCTTCCGGGTGTAAGGAGCTTCACCAGATATCGGCAACATCCTTCAGTTGAATCCTTACAAGAGACACTATGTCATTTGGTGCGATCTTCGTGCCCTTCAGCAACCCTTCTGTGGTCCTAATCCACTGTGCCGCTTCCGTAGGAGTTTCAGTCCCCTTGAACTCTGGGGGCTTAATCGTCCTGAAATCCGAAATGGTCCTAGCTTTAGGAGCAGCTGCGACATCCAATCTTTCCAGTAGCTTTGCAGACACAGCTTGGGAAAGTTGGATTTGTTGGGTGTTGGCTGCCAAGATTTTCTGAAAACTTTCCATAGCGTCTGTCGATCGCGTCTCGGCGGTTTCCGTTTGCAATGTGTCGGGATTTGGTGAAGAAGACATTTCCTAAATATTAAGGATGGGAAATTCTTAATGCAAAATTTAAAGGAGAATCTTAAAGAACTTAATTGCTAAAGGAGATAAAAAGGCAATCACAATTAAGATAGTTAAAGCCAAAAGAAGCATATTTCATTCACAAAACAGGATTACAATATGCTTCACAAGGAAGTCCTTACGACTTCTATACTCTAAATTCTATATAAAACTATTTACATCTGTTGTAATTTCCAAAATATTATACAACAGACAAAAAATTTCCCCCTCTACACCTCCACATCATATCTTTCTACATATACATATACATATATCTGCTGATCCGTCAAAATGTTGTAAAGCAGACAAAAAGCTATCCCATTTCCCAGTTATCCTGACTAACCCCTCGTCAGCTTCAGGTAAGTGATCTCCAGAATCTTATCGTAGGGGTTGATCTCTTCCCACTCGCTTATGGTCCCATCATACCCATAAGTAAAGGGAGATGGACCGTCCTTCGCAAGGAAGAATATAAGACGCAATTCCTTCTCATAATAAACTTCTGCTCCATCTTCAACGTCCCGAATCTTGGGACGCAGGCGCGCAGCAGCCACGGCAAACGCAGCAGCAGTAGCAGCAGTAGCGGCATAAGTAGCAGCATTAGCAAAAAGGAAGAAAAAGGAGAAGGAAGAAGAAGAATGGAAGAAGAATAAGAGATTGAGAAGAAGATTGAGGAGGAGGGAGAGTTTACCTGGAAAGTGAGAAGAGGAAGAATGGTTTTTGCTTCTCTCCTCTTCCAAATAAAAGAATGAAAAAGAAAGGAAAAAGACCAAAATACCCACGAGGCCTTGTCATGAGGGAAAAATGACATTTGGCACTCTTCCATGCATGCATGCCACATACCTTTCTATGAAAAAAAATGCAAAATTTTTTTTTGCATGAGGGACATTTTGAAAGAAAATTTGATGTATTTATTTACACTATAATTTTTTTTTTGAGAAATAATATAGGAAAATAATTTTGAAAGGTTGAAAATAATTAAAAAAAACTAAAAATTAAAAAAAATAAATTAAGGTTATGAGAGGAAGATAAGCTTAACGGCACATAAGTGTGATTCCTTAGGATTAGCCTGATATTATATATCTTGCACAGATACAAACACTAAACATAATATCAGGACGACTAGTAGTTAAATACAATAAACTACCAATCATACCTTGATACTTACATTGATCGACTGGTTTGCCACTTTCATCAGTGTCAAGCTTTGTAGATGTAGCCATTGGAGTTCCGATTGGCTTCACGTTGTCGAGGTTATACTTTTTCAGTAAGTCCTTCGTATACTTGGCTTGATTGATGAATGTTCTTTGTGAGTGTTGTTTGATTTGGAGTCCTAGGAAGAAGTTCAACTCTCCCATTATACTCATTTCAAATTCACTCTGCATACAACCTCTTGATACATCACCTATGACGAGTGTCTCTAGATGGTTTGTCGAAAATTTTAGTGTGTTGAATCTCTTTGTCAGACTATCCACATGACTTTCTTTTGTAGCAGGTGTTTCTTCATCATCACTGACGCTAGATCTGTGACTATTTAGCTCATCAAAAGTGACATTAATAGATTCTTCAACAATCATAGATCTTTTATTAAAAATTCTAAATCCCTTACTCTTACCAGCATATTCGAGAAATATTCCTTCATCTGCTTTCGAGTCGAACTTATCCAAGTTGTCCTTGGTGTTCAGGATAAAACAGCGACATCCAAAAACTTTGAAATAAGAAATATTTGGAATTCTTCCAAACCAAAGCTCATATGGTATTTTCTTCGAGATTGGATGAATCAACACCCTATTTAAAACATGACAAGCTGTACTAACAGCTTCTGCCCAAAAATATTTAGGAAGACTGTATTGATTCAGCATGACTCTAGCCATTTCATTGAGAGTACGGTTCTTCCACTCTACAACTCCATTCTGTTGAGGAGTTCTAGGACATGAAAACTCATGGTAATATCCACTATCATCACAAAACTTTTTGAAATCAACATTTACGAATTCACCACCATGATCACTTCGGATACGAGTAATCACGAAGCCTTTTTCGTTTCGTACTTTCTTGCAAAAAATCTGAAATTCAAAAATGGCATCACTTTTATTTGATAAAAAGAAAACCCAAGTATAGCGAGAGAAATCATCAACAATAACAAAAGCGTAGAGCTTACCGCAAAGACTGGCAACTCTACTAGGGCCAAATAAATCCATATGTATTAACTGCAAGGGTCTAGAAGTACTTACAACATTGATGGATTTAAATGTAGACCTAGTTATTTTGTTCTTTTCACAATCTGCACATACCATATCTCTCTTGTATGTAATTTCAGGGAGTCCTTTTACCAACTTTTTGGTACTTAGCCGTGAGATAGTATCCGTATTTCCATGTCCTAGTCTTATATGTCATAGCCAGCTTTCATCTTGGTTGGCTACTAGGCACCTTCCTGTATTGTTAGTACTTTCTAAAAAGAAAACATAATTATTGTCTTCTCTAATCCTTTTATATACAGGATTGCCAGTAGACAGTTCATATATAGAACATTTGTCTTTTACAAAATTGATACCATAACCATTATCTGTCAAGTGACTTATGCTCAATAGGTTATGTTTCAATTATGTAACTAGACAAACATCTTTTATTACTGCATAATGAGACATACCAACAGTGTCGTTACCAATAATATCACCTCTCAAATTATTTTCGAAGGAGACATGCTTTTCGTTTTATCGATAGTGTAGCGAATAAAGATGCATCACCAGTCATGTGCCGCGAACATCCGCTATCGAGAATCCACTTGCTTCTAGCATGAGAGGGTTGAGGGTCCACCTACAAAACAAGTAGATAAATCCTTTGGTACCCATTTCTTGAAGGGTCCGTCCTGATTAGTTTTAGGTCTCCAAATAAGTGTATGATTGTCAACAAACTTTCTTGCTAGACAATACTGTGATATGTGCCCATGAGTACCACAGTACATGCAAGTAAGTTTTGAAAACGTGTTCTTTGAATCTTTGTTTACGAGCATTTGTGATTTCTTTGAAAACTTATATGTGAAAGCATGATTATGATTAGCGTGTTGCTTACGTGCTTTATGTCACGACCCGCACCCTGATTAGGGGCACGAGAATGTGGGTACGTCCAGCCTACGCCGCAGTGTCGGCGGTAGAACGCTGTATAGGTCATCTATAACATCTAACATTTAATCAACAAGGAAATATAAACCTGTCATCTCCGCACGGAGGTATAATATAACATCTCAACTACATCTCTCAATCACAAGTCTAAGGAAGATAGAGCACGATATGGAATCAGATAAAAGGAAGAAACTAAATATAAATAGTAGAGTTATCACAACACACAGTAGATGTCCAACACAAATAATACATATCAAGAACATAAATAAGTCTCAACTAACAATCGGAACAATCCGATACAAACTGAAAGCTAGAAGTTCTAAGTTAATACTAGGGCACTCTATACTGGACTAGATCCTCCTTTAGCTCCTGAGTGCCACCCTCGTAGGCCTCATAGAAAGTAGGGCAATCATCTACATCATCTGTAATATTTTGTCAACATATCCAGTCAGAATGGAACGAGCACATCACCTCTAATAGTTCAAAATAATTGACAAGCGCTATGAGTATGAAATAATAATGAAATTCTTGATGATTAAGTTATAGAGGTAATATATAATGAAAAGATAAGTGTATACAGAACATATGAGAACAGGTAATATGTAATAATGGTAAACCTGTCATGCAAGGTATGTAATAGACAACTTAGAGGATTTGTGTTTTGACCAGTGATTTAAAATACCAATTTGTCATGTGAACGTCTAGAGGGAGATATCCGGCAAACCATACGCATACATGTGTGGCCGCTATTGTTCACGCAAGATCAACAAGATATAAAGTGTATGTTCACGTCTCTTAGGTATTTTCCCACCCGACTAGTACACATGGAATCCAGGTTCTTTGACACGCATTTCATTATTCGTGATAGATGCATTGGTCATGATTTACATTGTTCGTGATAGTATGAAACCACGTATCTCCAGTCAAGAAATCCATAAAATACCAATCCGTGAGTTCATCGTGTCAGAATTAAGATAGAACACTAGTATAACATTTATCACAGGATATATCAACATAATGAAACTATCAGAGAATGTACTCGCCTGATAACCTGAGCGACTGATATGTATAGATGTCCAAACAAATGTTACAAAGTCCTATTTAGAGCAAAACAGGTTATAAGGTGTTCGATATGTAATAATTGAAGTTGTAATGCAATCTACATGATTCTAGGTCAATCTAAGTCAAAGTCAACTCTTGGTCAACTTTGGTCAACCCTTAGTCAAACCAAGTCAACATATAGGATTTGGTCAACTGCCTAGTCAAACAAAGTCAACCTTAGATTATTGGTCAACCTTAACTATTTCATACCCTATTACCTCATACCCTATTACCAAGGTAAAATAAACTACATTGCTAACTTAATTACCCTCATATATAATCCATACCCTCATATATATGAATACTCACAAACAAAATAGGTAACCTTGGTTAGCTACTCAATACCTATCTATATACTTTATAGCCTATTTATATTACCTTATATATATATATATATATATATATATATATATATATATATATATAAAATTCCCACACACCTATAGTCTATCCCTAGGTAATACCTTACCTATTAGCTATCTAGGATGATACCTTATCTATATACATATAGGCAGGTACCATACCTTAGACACTTAGGTAACCTATCATAACCCTCTCACACAACTGACACGATGCCCATATGTTGAACACTATGACAAATCCCCAAAAATCCTAACTCCCATATATCCTATACTAGTACCAACACAAGGCAGTAGGCCCCTGCTACTGCTCAAGGGCCTTTCACATATCCTTTGATACACTCAACATAAATATGACACCAAGACTCATGTGCCAATGGCCAAAAGCCAAGTGTCAAGGCACATAGCCAACCAATGCTGCCTACAGCAGTTCCATTTCCCCACTGCAACATGGCCAAGTGGCTCGTTCTTGTTGCCACTGCATATTGCAGCTAGCTTGCCCTGCTACTTACTGCTGCTACTGTTAGTGTTATGCAGATGCAGATGCTTGCTGTATTGCAGTCAAGTCAAGGCAAGCCAAACCACCACTCACTAAAGTATCCTAACCCTCTCTTCTCACTAACATTGACTGATACTTAAAGATTTCCTAACTAATTCACTTAACCTCACAAACCCCTTTCCCTTAATATCAAAACCTACTCCTCACTATGGCCAACACTGCATGTCAATGCACTCACAAATACCTCACTAATATATGCATTAACCCAAAATCAGTCTTTATTCTCACAAAACTATTGGATATCAATTTTCCCTTCTTAACCTCAATTTTCTGATACACTCTAATCATGAGGGTCTTAGACACTCATCTGAGAACCCAAGACAATATCCTCACTAATATACTCCAAATCTCTTAGCCTCACATCCTCTAATCTCTAACCCAACTGATACATCACATGGTATTTCTTACATCTAACACATACATGACTGATACCCCTATTCTAACACCCACATTTCTCACAACCTGAAACTAACAACCATGACACCACACAACCTCACTCACTCTGCTCGAACACAAGGCCAAGTGCCAAGTGTTACTGCTACTGCTATCCTCTTCTTTACCTATCTATTACCGATATTCATAAATCCTCATTCCTAAGTCCAACACTTTACTGATACCTAAACCCTATTGCTATATTCGTCTCTCTGATACTAACACTCTCCAACCCAGGCCCTGCTCCCAAGTTCCTTCCCTGCACTGCAATGGCTCTTCCCGAGCTCCCCATCTCACCCTTACATGGCTAAACCTCTGATACACAAGTCGAGCCACTCTAGCCACTGGACTCAAACCAAAACCAAATGGCCTTGTGTCAAGTGTGTCACCCATGTGTCCACCACGTGTCCCTGGATGTGTCAAGAAGTGTCAAACATCCAAATGAAAACGTGTCCAAGTGTCGAACACCAAGTGCAGTGCTCGACAGCAGTGTATGACAGCTGTGGGTGCTATAACTCCTCGAAAACAACACCAATCGAAACCCAACTTCCCATACTACGTGTCAGTCACTGCCTCTTCCTATTCGTGTCACCAACACGTGTCTAAGTGTCGTGTCCATGCTGCACGAGCACTGCAGTAGCAGGACGCTGCTACCGTGCTCGTACAGTGTTCCCGTGTCCAATAACACCCACTAAATCCCATCAATTTCACCTCAGTCAGCAAGCATTATAATCTACACCTAATTAGCTACCAAAATATATAATTTGTTTTGAAATTGGAGAACAAAATGTTCTAAGAGGCATTTCATCGAACACTATGAATAGTTCTCCGATACCCCTTCGATACACAAACCAAATGGATTCGATTTCTTACCAAACTTGGCCTAGGGCTAGGGGGACCCTAAATGAATGCTTCCTCTACACTAGGGGAGTGTATTGCAACTGATTGGGCTCAATTTGGAGTTGATTTGAAAAAAAGGGGTAAATTGAGGGAAGAACACAAATTAGGGTTGGAGTTTTAATGAAAGAGGCAAGGAGGGAGGCTAACATGATGTTATATAGGGGGAGGGGGCTGCCTCTTGGCTGTCATGGGGTGATTCTAGGGTTTGGATTAGGTCCCAAGTTAGATTTAAAGGCCTTCTCTTGTGAAATCAAGCCCCTTCTATTAAAGGCCCAATGAAAATAGCGTTTCTAGCAAAATATCTAAACTTAGACTAATATCTAGATATTACTAACCATGTTATCTAGTTGGAAGCTACTAATCAAATATCTAGGCTCATGGTTAACATCTAGATTAGTGCAATTCTAGGTTAAGGCCTAACATATCAATTAGCAAAATATTAATTAATCAAAGTTCAAATAATAATAATAAATCACAAATGACCAAAATACCTTAACCTAAAAAGTGGTAATTAGTTAATCTAATCACATTGGTTAGGTCTCCATGGTCATGGTTAGTCTCTGGGCTAAATAGTTCTAAGGTTTCACTAGCAAGGAACACAATCACAATACATTAATTTAAATATTATTAAAATAATCAAAAATTCACCAATTAATTATTAACATGATTTATTTTACAAAAGTTTAAAATTACTCTCATTTTAGAAAAGTGGTGGTTACAAATCTACCCTCCTTAGAAAAATTTTGTCCTCGAAATTAAGATGGTCCTACTCCTTCTAGGTTAAACCCCCAACAATCAAGGTCAAGATAATTATATCTAAAACATGCAAATTGTTGTCCTACTGGTCGTGATATCACAGTCTTGATCAGGGTCACTATACTATCCATCATAGCACAAGCACAAATCAAGAGGTACTATTGAACATACAACAAGATGGAAGGACAAAACAAGAACAGGAAGACAAACCTGCTATCCCATCACCTGCAGCATCGGTCTCCTCGACCATCAACTCAAAAGTCCTGCCCCTCGGGTGCTGGGCATGATGCGGTGCCACAGGTGGCTTATCTCCACCTCTCTGGCCTTGTGCTCCTCCAGACTGGGGTACTTTAGGGCAATCCCTTATTTGGTGCTTAGCCGACCTACAAAACAGACATATCTTCAGCCTCCTGCAGTTATCCCATGAATGACTAGGCTTCTTACAATAGTTGCAAAGAGCAGCCCGATCTTCCTGCCTCTGCTGCTGAACCTGAGCTTCAGCTTGCTGAGGGTAGTCCTTCTGAACGTAGGGATGCTTAGCCAGTCCCGCACTAGAACTAGCTTCCAGAGCATCTCCACCTCTCTTGGGCCTAAGGCCGTAATCCTCCTCAGCTATCTGAGCATCCATCAGAATCTGCTCAAAAGTCGCATCGCGACGCCCAGATGTGTGAGAGCGAACTGCGTGGATCAGGCCCCTCCTGAACTTGCGGGCCTTCTCTCCCTCATCCTGAACCATCCCTGGGAAGAATCGGCTCAGACGAAAGAACTCCGCCGCATACTCGTCCACCGACGAGTTCCCCTGCACTAGTCCCGCGAACTGGCCCTCCAGCACGCTAAGAGCCACATCGGGGAAAAATTTCTCCTTGAAGAGCTTCATGAAGTTCTCCCAAGTCAACCCTCTCACCGATGCACGAGGATCTGTGCGGTACCATGTCAGAGCGATGTCAAAGAACTGACTCGCCGCTGCTGACACCTACAGCCTCCTTGGAAGCTCTGCCAATTCTAAACTCCGCTCTACGTCCTCCAACCAGTCGTCGGCATAAAGAATGTCCTCTGTCCCCTTGAACTCCCTGGGGATCTTCTTGAAGTCCAGAATTGATCCCGGCCTCTGCTACTGTGGCTGCTGGGCGGGGGCGCCCTGAACTAGAGCCGCGACTACCTTCTCTACCGCTGCAAGTGCTAGCTGATGAGCATTCTCTATGCTCTGCCTCAAGACCTCTGACTGCCGCTGCGACGTCTTTGCCTGGGCTCGCTGCGACTCCATCATCTGCTGAAGAAGCGCAAACATCTGCAGTGCGTCGGTCGGTATCGGAGGTGGTGGCGGAAGAGTCTCCGGTATGACGATAGAAACCCTCTGAACTGGATGTGGAAGACCTCCTGGTGCTGCTGAAGCTGCTACTACATACTGGATGGCAGGAACAGTGGGGGCAGCATAGACAGCCGTCTGGACCTCTCCCTCCTCCGGAGCAGTAGGCCTCGATGGACCGGACCTCTCCGGGGCAGTACTAGATCCAGCTGCCTGAGCTCAAGTCATCGTCATCCTGAGGATAGATTGAAGCAAAGAGATCAATATGGAACAAGATAAAATATTATCAAAGAAGGATAATCAAATTCGAAATGCAAGAAGAGTTGTCATGATAATCGAAAGATCGAAAATTTTCCTAATATGTGATTGTGTAACTCTCAATATAGCCTATAACCTATATCCTAACAGTAGGCTCGTAGCAGCACTCTAAGTCGAGCACCACTACGAAATCGCACTAGTTGCGACTCTAACCTGTATGGGCCACCACAAAAACGTGTCACGACCCACACCCTGATTAGGGGCAGGAGAATGTGGGTACGTCCAGCCTACGCCGCAGTGTCGGCGGTAGAACGCTGTATAGGTCATCTATAACATCTAACATTTAATCAACAAGGAAATATAAACCTATCATCTCCGCACGGAGGTATAATATAACATCTCAACTACATCTCTCAATCACAAGTCTAAGGAAGATAGAGCACGATATGGAATCAGATAAAAGAAAGAAACTAAATATAAATAGTAGAGTTATCACAACACACAATAGATGTCCAACACAAATAATATATATCAAGAATATAAATAAGTCTCAACTAACAATCGGAACAATCCGATACAAACTGAAAGCTAGAAGTTCTAAGTTAATACTAGGGCACTCTCTACTGGACTAGATCCTCCTTTAGCTCCTGAGTGCCACCCTCGTAGGCCTCATAGAAAGTGGGACAATCATCTACATCATCTGTAATATTTTGTCAACATATCCAGTCAGAATGGAACGAGCACATCACCTCTAATAGTTCAAAATAATTGACAAACGCTATGAGTATGAAATAATAATGAAATTCTTGATGATCAAGTTATAGAGGTAATATATAATGAAAAGATAAGTGTATACAGAACATATGAGAACAGGTAGATATGTAATAATGGTAAACCTGTCATGCAAGGTATGTAATAGACAACTTGGAGGATTTGTGTTTTGACCAGTGATTTAAAATACCAATTTGTCATGTGAACGTCTAGAGGGAGATATCCGGCAAACCATACACATACGTGTGTGGCCGCTATTGTTCATGCAAGATCAACAGGATAGAAAGTGTATGTTCACATATCTCTTAGGTATTTCCCCGCCCGACTAATACACATGGAATCCAGGTTCTTTGACACGCATTTCATTATTCGTGATAGATGCATTAGTCATGATTTACATTGTTCGTGATAGTATGAAACCACGTATCTCCAGTCAAGGAATCCATAAAATACAAATCCATGAGTCCATCGTGTCAGAATCAAGATAGAACACTAGTATAACATGCATCACATGGCATGATATATCAACATTATGAAACTATCAGAGAATGTACTTGCCTGATAACCTGAGCGACTGATATGTATAGATGTCCAAACAGATGTCACAGAGTCCTATTTAGAGCAAAACAGGTTATAAGGTGTTCGATATGTAATAATTGAAGTTGTAATGCAATCTACATGATTCTAGGTCAATCTAAGTCAAAGTCAACTCTTGGTCAACTTTGGTCAACCCTTAGTCAAACCAGGTCAACATCTAGGGTTGGTCAACTGCCTAGTCAAACAAAGTCAACCTTAGATTATTGGTCAACCTAACTATTTCATACCCTATTACCAAGGTAAAATCAACTACATTGCTAACTTAGTTACCCTCATATATAATCCATACCCTCATATATATGAATACTCACAAACAAAATAGGTAACCTTGGTTAGGTACTCAATACCTATCTATATACTTTATAGCCTATTTATATTACCTTTTTTTTTTTTGGAATAAGGGTGAATTTATTCCTCGCATATAGCGGAAAATGTATTAAAGTACAACATCACAACTTTTCATGCCCCACTATACTATTATGGGGCCATAACAGATACATCGAATTCTATATTATGTAGAATTCCAATAGGGGGGTAGACAAGCCCTCAAAGATACGTCTGTTCCGCTCCTTCCAGATGTGCCAAACAGACGCAGCAAGACGGACTCTGGCTCGTCTAGCCCACCCCGGATCCCGTCCGCTGTGGTCCCGGATCCAACTGAGAATGCTCCGTATGTCTCGATCCATCCCCACTCCTCCTCTCAGCTGTGCACATTGCTCAGTCCAAATGTGCCAGGACACCGGACACCCCAAGAAGAGATGCCCAATGGATTCATCTGCATCAGTACAAAGCACACATTTGGCATCCGGGATCTGCATCCCGAACCGGATCAGTCTGTCTCTCGTCATCAATCTGCCTCGGAGGAGTCGATAGGCACATAGTTGCATTTTCCGTGCGACTCCCTTGCCCCAAATGAACTCCACCTCCTCAGCCTGGTCATGGTGGATCCGAACCAAATCATAGCAGCTATGGAAGCAGAATAGACCGGAACTTCCCCCCGAACCTGGGCCGGCCCAGCTCCATGAATCCTCCGTCTGGCTAGCGTCTATGGGGATAAGGTGAATCTCGGCTGCAAGCTGGCCCATAATAGGGTATCCCTCTGGCCTCCAAACTCCGTCTCTAATGATCCGGCTGCATGTGAGCCCTCGTCTTGCTTCCCTGTCCAGCTGTCCTCCCAATATCTCGAGCAGGGATCTGGAGCCCAACCAAGGGTCTAGCCAAAGGTCGGTAGACGTCCCATCCTTCATGCGCCTGCAAATAGCTGTCTGGAGCACCGGTCTACATCTCAGGATGGCCTTGAAGGTGACCGAGAAATTGTTGTCTATCCTGCTGGCCCAGAAGTTGGTCCTCCGTAAGTATCTGCTGGCCATCCAGTCCGCCCAGAGCGACCCCCTCTTGATGAATTTCCAGGCCATCTTCACACAAGCTGCCTTTCGAACCGCATGGAGAGGCCTCAACCCAACTCCTCCTTCCTCCCTAGGCCGACATAACTGATCCCAAGATATCGCATGAATCCCTCCCCTCCATATGAAGTTAGCGCAAATAGCCTCCACCTTCCGAATAGTAGCTGTGGGGATCTGGATAGACTGGAGCCAGAACATAGTGATGCCCGCAATGACCGACCGCACCAACTCAATCCGACCCCGAAATGAAAGCCCCGCCGCTTGCTAGCCCTCCACTCTCTTCTGGGCAAAGTCCACCAAGCTATGACAATCCTGCTCTCGGGCATAGTTGACCGTAAGCGGGACCCCCAGATATTTCACTGGAAGCTCGCCTCTGTCCACACCTAAGGCGAAGGCTCTCTCCTCCTGGAGTGTACACCGGGAGCTGAAGTAGACTCTGCTCTTCTCCCGATTTAACTGGAGCCCAGATAGCCGCCCGAACTCCTCCATTATGTCAGATAGCGCTCTCATTCCCCTCATGGAAGGCTGGAGAAGCACCAATAAATCATCAGCATAAATCAAATGAGATACAGCAGGACTCACCAACCGGAAAAGGGGAACAATCCTCCCGCTATGCACAGCTATATCCATCATACTCGTGAAGTACTCCATCACCAAGGTAAAGAGATACGGGGCTGGCGAGTCTCATGAGAAGCGGGATGCTCCAATATTGAACCGGGAATTCTGGGAACCGGATCCAGACGGGGATGGCATTCAACACTTCCTTCTCACACCTTAGCTCCGGTGTCCATTCTTTCAGAATAATGAGTCTCCCATCAAACGACCATGGCCCTCCCTGAACAATCCTGGTCACATCCTCCGCCAGCCCAAACTTGACATAGTAAAATCCATTCTCCCGGGAGAAGAATTCCATGCTGCCCTTGGGCCTCCAGACTCTCTCCGCATAACCCCTGATTTGTCCAAAGAACGGCTTATTCCCTAACACATATAGCACTAAGGTGTTCTTCCAGAAATCGGCAACCTTTGCTATTTCCTCTGCGGGGAAGTAAGCCCTGTGTCCTCCACCAACCGCCATCGGGGTAACATACTCCATAGACATCGGACTTTGCGACTCCACTGGAGTGCAGACCTCCTTCCATGACCTAGGCCGCTGCTCAGCAGAGGGGGTCCTGGATGGGAGAGTCGCAGTAGCCGGGACTTGTCTACCAGCATCGACAACAACACCCTTTCCCTTCTCCGCCACCGTCGCCTTCGGCCGCCACCCAGACACTGTGCGCACCATATTCCCTCCTCGGCGATGCGGATCGGCAGTACCTCTTGGGGGTCGGCTCCCAGAATTCCCTTGGTTCTGACCCCCTCGTCGTCCTCCGGCCCGTCGTCTCACCACCGTCTGCCAGCCTGCCTCTCCAGCCCCGTCCGCTCCCATAGCAGACCCCGACCCGAATTCGAAAGTCGGCGCCGGGCCTCTACTCACTCCTGAGCCCCTGATCGTGGTGGTCCCAATAAATCCAACCGACCCCCTCCCGCCGTGGAACACCCCGCCGCCGCTGTCCGACCCCCCCCTCCGCCTGGGGGGGTTCTCCCTGCTGCCGCCGCCACTAGGGCGGGCCGCCTCCTCCCTACCGGTGTCTCCCGACCCCCCCCCCCCCCCTCCGCCTGGGGGGGGGGGGGGTCTCCCCGCAGCCTATTTATATTACCTTATATATATATATATATATATATATATATATATATATATATATATATATATATATATATATAATTCCCACACACCTATAGTCTATCCTTAGGTAATACCTTACCTATTAGCTATCTAGGATGATACCTTATCTATATACATATAGGCAGGTACCATACCTTAGACACTTAGGTAACCTATCATAACCCTCTCACACAACTGACACGATACCCATATGTTAAACACTATGACAAATCCCCAAAATCCTAACTCCCATATATCCTATACTAGTACCAACACAAGGCATAGGCCCCTGCTACTGCTCAAGGGCCTTTCACATATCCTTTGATACACTCAACATAAATATGACACCAAGACTCATGTGCCAATGGCCAAAAGCCAAGTGTCAAGGCACATAGCCAACCAATGCTGCCTACAGCAGTTCCATTTCCCCACTGCAACATGGCCAAGTGGCTCATTCTTGTTGCCACTGCATATTGCAGCTAGCTTGCCCTGCTACTTACTGCTGCTACTGTTGGTGTTATGCAGATGCAGATGCTTGCTGTATTGCAGTCAAGTCAAGGTAAAGCCAAACCACCACTCACTAAAGTATCCTAACCCTCTCTTCTCACTAACATTGACTGATACTTAAAGATTTCCTAACTAATTCACTTAACCTCACAAACCCCTTTCCCTTAATATCAAAACCTACTCCTCACTATGGCCGACACTGCATGTCAATGCACTCACAAATACCTCACTAATATATGCATTAACCCAAAATCAGTCCTTATTCTCACAAAACTATTGGATATCAATTTTCCCTTCTTAACCTCAATTTTCTGATACACTCTAATCATGAGGGTCTTAGACACTCATCTGAGAACCCAAGACAATATCCTCACTAATATACTCAAAATCTCTTAGCCTCACATCCTCTAATCTCTAACCCAACTGATACATCATATGGTATTTCTTACATCTAACACATACACGATTGATACCCCTATTCTAACACCCACATTTCTCACAACCTGAAACTAACAACCATGACACCACACAACCTCACTCACTCTGCTCGAACACAAGGCCAAGTGCCAAGTGTTATTGCTACTGCTATCCTCTTCTTTACCTATCTATAACCGATATTCATAAATCCTCATTCCTAAGTCCAACACTTTACTGATACCTAAACCCTATTGCTATATTCTTCTCTCTGATACTAACACTCTCCAACCCAGGCCCTGCTCCCAAGTTCCTTCCCTGCCACTGCAATGGCTCTTCCCGAGCTCCCCATCTCACCCTTACATGGCTAAACCTCTGATACACAAGTCGAGCCACTCTAGCCACTGCATTCAAACCAAAACCAAATGGCCCTGTGTCAAGTGTGTCACCCATGTGTCCACCACGTGTCCCTGGATGTGTCAAGAAGTGTCAAACATCCAAATGAAAACGTGTCCAAGTGTCGAACACCAAGTGCAGTGCTCGACAGCAGTGTATGACAGCTGTGGGTGCTATAACTCCTCGAAAACAACACCAATCGAAACCCAACTTCCCATACTACGTGTCAGTCACTGCCTCTTCCTATTCGTGTCACCAACACCTGTCTAAGTGTCGTGTCCCAGCTGCACGGGCACTGCAGTAGCAGGACACTGCTACTGTGCTCGTACAGTGTTCCCGTGTCCAATAACACCCACTATACCCCATCAATTTCACCTCAGTCAGCAAGCATTATAATCTACACCTAATTAGCTACCAAAATATATAATTTGTGTTGAAATTGGAGAACAAAATGTTCTAAGAGGCATTTCATCGAACACTATGAATAGTTCTCCGATACTCCTTCGATACACATACCAAATGGATTCGATTTTTTACCAAACTTGGCCTAGGGCTAGGGGGACCCTAAATGAATGCATTTATGGAAAGAAAACAGAATTTAAATAAGTTTAGAGGCCATTACCTACTGAGAGTTGAAATCTCAATGAAATTGCACTTGAAATGAACCCACACCAAATTCCTATGGTCAAAGCTTCCAAATCCTTGCTAGCTAGCTTCTAGAGGCTTCCTCTACACTAGGGGAGTGTGTTGCAACTGATTGGGCTCAATTTGGCGTTGATTTGAAGGGAGTAAATTTAGGGAAGAACACAAATTAGGGTTGGAGTTTTAATGAAAGAGGCAAGGAGGGAGACTAACATGATGTTATATAGGGGGAGGGGGCTGCCTCTTGGCTGTCATGGGGTGATTCTAGGGTTAGGATTAGGTCCCAAGTTAGATTTAAAGGCCTTCTCATGTGAAATCAAGCCCCTTCTATTAAAGGCCCAATGAAAATAGCGTTTCTAGCAAAATATCTAAACTTAGACTAATATCTAGATGTTACTAACCTTGTCATCTAGTTGGAAGCTACTAATCAAATATCTAGGCTCATGATTAACATCTAGATTAGTGCAATTCTAGGTTAAGGCCTAACATATCAATTAGCACAATATTAATTAATCAAAGTTCAAATAATAATAATAAATCACAAATGACCAAAATACCCTTAACCTAAAAGTGGTAATTAGCTAATCTAATAACATTGGTTAGGTCTCCATGGTCATGGTTAGTCTCTGGGCTAAATAGTTCTAAGGTTTCACTAGCAAGGAACACAATCACAATACATTAATTTAAATATTATTAAAATAATCAATAATTCACCAATTAATTATTAACATGATTTATTTTACAAAAGTTCAAAATTACTCTCATTTTAGAAAAGTGGTGGTTACAAATCTACCCTCCTTAGAAAAATTTCGTCCTCGAAATTAAGATGGTCCTACTCCTTCTAGGTTAAACCCCCAACAATCAAGACTAGCCTTTGACTTTTCTACATCTGTATACTTGTCGTGAGGTTTGTCTACAAGTACGCCCTCAACCACTGTAGGTGCCGATTTTTTATAACCGTCAACTACTATAGACCATAGATAAAAGTCAAAAGACTTTAAGGGGACGTTTGGTATGCGGAATACTATATAGCCGGGAATTCTATATTTTCGGGAATCAAATTCCAAGGAATTAAATTTCCGGGAAAATTATATTCCCATGTTTGGTGACAATATAAATATTCCCGGAAAAAATAAAAAATAATAATAACGAAAAAAATGAACAAATATAAAAAAAACCGATAAAAGGACAAAAAACCGGTAAAAACGAAAAAAATCGTAAAAACGACAAAATAACAAAAAAACGACAAAAACGATAAAAAACGACGAAAAATCGGTTAAAACGACAAAAATGACCAAAAAGCGACAAAAAATGTATAAACGACAAAAAATAACAAAAAAAGGGTAAAAAACGACAAAAATAACCAAAATACGACAAAAACGACATAAAATCGGTAAAAACGACAAAAAAAAACCAAAATGCGGCAAAAACGACAAAAAAAAATCGATTAAAACGACAAAAAATGACAAAAAATCGGTTAAAACAAATAATCGATAAAAACGACAAAAAAGAACACAAAATCGGTTAAAACGACAAAAAATCGGTTAAAACGACAAAAAATAACCAAAAAGCGACAAAAACGACAAAAAACTTTAAAAGCGACAAAAATGATAAAAAACGACATAAAATAAGTAAAAATGACCAAAAAGCGAAAAAAAACGAAAAAAAACGACTAAAAATCGGTAAAAACAGCAAAAAACTACAAAAACGACAAAAAATCGCTTAAAACGACAAAAAGGACAAAAATTGGATAAAAACGACAAAAAATAATCAAAAAGTGACAAAAAAAAGACAAAAAATGAGTAAAAACGACAAAAAATTGCTTAAAACGACAAAAAATTGGTAAAAACGACAAAAAATTGGTAAAAACGACAAAAAATGACAAAAAGCGATAAAAACGACAAAAAAATAATCAGAAAGTGACAAAGAAGACAAAAAGGGTAAAAACGACAAAAAATTGGTAAATAGACAAAAAAACGATAAAAATGACAAAAAATAATCAAAAAGTGACAAAAAAAGATAAAAAATGGGTAAAAACGACAAAAAATTGCTTAAAACGAAAAAAATTGCTTAAAACGACAAAAAATTGGTAAAAACGAAAAAAAATAACAAAAAACTGATAAAAACGACAAAAAATAATCAAAAAGTGACAAAAAAGAAAAAAAGGGTAAAAACGACAAAAAATCGCTTAAAACGACAAAAAAAATGGTAAAAACGACAAAAAATGACAAAAAAAACGATAAAAACGACCAAAAAAGGAAAAAATGTTCAAAACTAATCAAAATTGATCAAAAAAAGAAGAAAAAAAATTTAAACAATTTTTTTTTGCCCGGACAAAAAAAAAATATCCACCTATTCTCAAGGGATAGAATTCCCATGTTTTGTGGGTAAACTATTTACCCGGGTATTTATAATTTCCGGGAATAAATTTTTTTTAAGCCAAACAAACGTGGTAATAGATTCCCATCTTAAATTTTCCCGGGAATAAAAAAAAATACCGCGTACCAAACGCCCCCTAAGAAGAATGTCATTCGTGTTTTTCAGTATGTATAGTTTGTTCCATTAAAAAGTGGAGATCTATTTGTGGATTGCCCTTCACCGTTGAATATAGATTTCACGGCTGACATACTCTAGGGTTGCTCTGATACCAATTGTATGACCATTTAACACCTCTAGATGGGGAGGGGTGAATAGAGTGTGTGTGCGTGCAGCGGAATAAATGCCAATTAAAAATTAACTGATAAACTATGACAATAAATAAAGAGACACTAGATAAATGCAGTAAGCAAGAGAGAGAGAATCAAACTCAGTGAACACTGCGATGTATACTGGTTTTTCTCTGAGAGGATTAATCCAGTCGCATGTACTCTTGCCCGCTGTTAGTCCACTATTTGCAAGCTAATTGAGAGCTTGCGGTCTCTTTACAACACCGTGTTTGTTGACAAGTGCACGACCAAGTTCACCACACCGTGCTTGGTGACGAGCGCACGACCGACTCCAATAACCGAGAGTTTTTCTGACTTTTGCAACCTCTTTACAACTCTTGTAACCAAATACTCTAAATCGAACGGAACGTTACTGGCTTTGGCTAAGAGATGTACAGGCGGAATATGGAAGCTTTTGATCACTGAAAACACTTAAGGAATAGAGAAAGAGAAGAGTGAATGAGTGATTTGAAAATGTGAAAATCCTTCTCTATTTATAGTGTTTTTCCTAACCGAACTCGGACAGAGATCGGATGCGCATATCTCGCAAACGAACGTTGTATGTAGATTTGGAGGCAACTGAAATTCAAACTTTGGTAGATCGAACTCGGATCGAACTCGGCCTGACTTCTGTCTGAGTTATGTCAGTTCAAAACTAGATGTTTGGGTCCAAATTTGCATGGGTATTTTGGGCTTTTTGGATATTAGAGTTAAAATGGAATTTGGGAAGGCTATTTGGATTGGTGGACTTGGAATTAGCCTTAGCCAGTATTTTTCGAACGACTTTACAATTATTATCCTAAACTCAATAAACAATAAAATACATAATAAAAATGTAAAATGTAAAATAACTCGATCTGAATTCCATTGAGTAGCTTGTGAATGATGACTTGAAAGTTTGTAGTACGTTCTTTGAAAAATGTAGTAGAATGTAGCAGCAACATGAAACATTAGTAGCAGTTCGTATATTTTGTGTATCGATGTAAGTTGTCGTTGATTTATCAAAATCAGGTGTGACCATTAGGCAATGGGCCAACAATCTGCATTTCTCCCATACCAGCCTTCTCTGCCATAGACATTAGTGCTGAGTCCAGTCCTTCTCGATCCAGGTACCACAGTCCCTTATGCCAAGTGCCAGTCCCAAGTCTTCGTCCCGTCTCTTTCTCTTGGAAGATCATCTTAGGGATATCAAAAGAAACAATGCATTTAAGTTGAAGGATTATAGAACTAATGGACAAGAAACTGACTGAAAAAGATGGAGTATGTAAAACATTGGATAATTTTACTAAACCTGTACAATTAATAGTACCCTTACCGACCACTGGCTGAAAAATACTATCAGCTGTCTGAATGCTGTCTGCTGATGCTAGGTGAGTGTAGGAGGAGAACTCACTACCATTCTCCGTCACATGCCGAGATGTCTCCGAGTCGATAATCCAGTCTGACGATTTAAGAGAAGCAATGGATGCAAGAACAAGTAAGTCGTCAGTAGCTTCCGATGGATTGGCATACATGGCAGCGTTGCCTCCAGCGAAGAATGAGGTGGACGCCTCCTCTATTGCGCTCCTCATGTCTCCATCATTTGACGTTCGCTGCTTCCTCCTGAGCATCTTCAACATGTCTACCAGTGCCTGATCCTCCTCGGTAAAGGTGCCGCCAGCTCCTCCATCTCCTTCTGCTACCAACAGGTTCGTCCGATAATCTCCTCTACCGCCTCGTCGACCCCCACAACCACGACCATGACCACGTCCTCCAAAATGTTCTCGTCCACCGAATTGTCCCCGTCCACCACCTAAATCTTCCTCCTTGGGTGGTTTGGTGCAAGCATACCGATGGTGGTCCATCTCCCCGCAGTTGTAGCACTGCCGGTTGTGCTACCAGGTCTCTCTTAGGCCCTGTGTCGACCGAGCTGGTGGCCGTCAGTGCTGACTTTGCTTCAGGAGGACCACCTGTCTCTGCCTACAGTCTGATGCGTGTCTCCTCCTGGATCATGGCTGAAATAGCCTCCTCAAGGGTGGGGATCTTCGGTTGGGCGATAAATAGGGCCGTCCTCTGAGCGAATGTTGCATTCAGCCCTTTGAGGAATTTCATCGTCCTCTTCTGTAGACATACTTGTCTCTCTTTACACTTCAGGTTCCCGCAACTTGTCCGATTTGAGGTGTGATCGTAATCCAGCACCAGACGCTCCAACTCCGTGGCATACTCCTGCACCATCTTCTCTCCCTGTACGGTGTCGTCGATCTTTCCCTTGATCTGGAAGACCCGTAAGTTATTCCTCACACCATCATAGGTCCGTCTCAACTTCTCTTACACATCCTTCACCATCTCAATGACGTCTACTGTGGCGGCAATAGACTGGACTAAGGAGTTGAGAAGCCAGATGTACATCACCATATGAGTGGACTTTCACTCGTCGTGTCCTGTCGAGCCCTCGTCCAGCTCTGTCTTCTCGCCCGACAGGAATTCCTCTAGGTTCTTTCCTGCAAGGGTTCGCCTCACCCGCCGTGACCAACTCAGATAGGTAGCTGGTCCATCCAGCTTTAGATCGATAGAGGAAAGCTCCAACCTCGTCGACGTTCGTGTCGTGCTCTCACCAGCCGACATCTATATCAGCTTCATCAACATCGCAACTTCTGCAGGATCCAGCTTTTTGATGATCTCCTCCATTGATCATTCTCTTCGATGATCACGTCACACCCGTCACATTACTTACGCTCGTCCTCATCGTCTGCTTCTAGATCCGAACATGTTTTTCATCAGATCTAGGCCTTCGGTGCCAACTTTCGGAACGATCTGAACAGCGGTGACGCGAGTGCCGTCACGTGCGTCAGTGTGGGCAACAACTGCAAGAGCCGTGCGCGCCGTCGGGGAGGGGGGTGCCCGGCGCGCGTGCAGCAGTAGCAGCAGCTGCAGGGCACGTGAGGGCCCCGGGGGCTCTTGTCGCGCGCGCGTGGGCTCTGGCCGCGTGTGAGAAGGGGGGGAAGTGGCTAGGGTTAGGGTTTGGTAGGAATTTTGGAGGGATGGGTCGGTTGGTGGCGGTTAGGGATAGGGTTTGTGGAAACTTGGCTCTGATACCATATTGTAATTGATTGATGATTTTATTGATAGTCCCCTTGACTTTATATAGCCTTACAGTCAATATTACAATGATGAAATATCATGTGGCATATTCTGGCATACCAAATATGTCCGCAGGATATTCCAATATCCTTTATGCTAATACAATCTTCCAGATATGACATACTAAATATTCCAACAACTTGTATATCTATAAATCACAAAATTCATCCATATTAATATTATTTCATCAAAAATTATTTTTTCTCGCACTATGTCTAAAGGGAAGTAAATAAACAATATTATCTATTGCAGGTGGAATCTTATTCCATTTAAAACTAACGAGAAACAACACATATTATGTAAAATTATGTCTAAAATTATCAAATACTTTTCTAACTTTTTAGGATACTTTTTATCATTTATGCCTTTCCGAAATGGAGAACCCTATACTCCATCCGAACTCGATACTCATTGGAAGAGTCCCAAACTGATTCTGATACCGATATTTCAAACCATCCTATGAATATATTAGGCTCTAGGCCAAGGGTATATTCAAGTAGAGTAGTGGATCTCTTCATCAAGAATAAGACGAAGATGGCCTTGGCTAGTTCTATTATGCAGATTAAGGGGGCCTTGGCTAGTTCAATTATGCAGATTAAGGTTGGGAGGAAGATGAAGACGAGGATGAAGGCATGGACTACGCTGTAATGAAGACGACATTGAATGAAAAAGATTTGTTAGGAATTGTGATGCAAATCACAACTAATTTTAAACCTAATTTGATTTGGTTATAATTATTTAGTTATTTGAATGCCTCCTAAATAACTAAGTTGGTCCTTTTAACTTTTGTTAGTTGTTTGGGATTTGAATTTCATTTGGGTGTAAATACATATCCTTTATCCTAAATAACTCATTGATTTATGTTTATGAATCATTGATTTGTCTAAGGTTGGAGTTTCTATTTGGCTATTAAATAGATCCCCTTGGGCTTATTCCAAATAACATCATTGTGCTCATAAAGGTTTTGGGTACCCACCAATAGGTTAAGAGAAAGAAAAGAAGAAACTGAGAGGTTGAAGAAGAGGGAGGCTGTGCTTCTCGGATTTTCTTGCGTTTAACCTATAACATTTCTTGGGTTGAGATGATGCAGTAATCTTGCAAGCCTTGTAACCTTATTTTAGTAGTGAACTCGCTCTTCTGCTAGTTTATACTGGTTAGGTTTCCACATAATTCTTGTATTCTGTGTTTTGTGTTTTGGTTGTGTTTTTCTGCAAAGCAGTGCCTCCGATTTGTTGTTCTGGTTCTCGGTTCGTCGGGAAGCACGATTCTCGGGGAATAAAGTTTATGTTTATTCCCAACGTCGAGGCTCAGATGTTTACTGGAGGAAGTCTAAAGTGGGAATGTTGAAGCCCGACAGGACAGTGACAGTGATAGTGAGGAACCATTGATCTCAAGCAGTCTTCTGGAGCACTACTCTCCGATGGCGGCGAAATCTCTGGTGAGGAACTCTAACGACTGCGAACGCTAGATCAACCATGTATTACTAGGATTAGGGTTTGTGTTTGGGAGTTAGGCCTAGTTTGAGAGCAGAGTTTGCTTAAATGGAGTTAGATTTATTTTGGAGTATAGGGATTTGAAGCCGGAGTTTAGAATGACAAAACTCTAATTACCAAACTGGAGTTATATTTAAGTTATGAGGCATTTGGGTGTTTGGAGTTAGTACCGGAGTTTGTAAAAAAAGAGGAGGAAGAAAATGGAGTTCAGAATGGAGTTTCACAAAAAAATCAAAAGAAGTAGAGTTTGCTAACTCCACTTTTGGGATTTGTTTTGGAGTTTACAAAGCTCTAAAATGTTCCCAAATGGACCAGAGTTTAAGTTATTTGGAGTTTAGAGGCCTAAATGTACCAAACATTAGTTTTCTTTTCGAAACTCCATTCACAGTTTTCTTTTTGTAGTAGGGTTAAGGTTTGTGGATTCTTTGAATTGGGAAAACTCTGATAGCATGTTAGGACATGCATTCGATGAATCTATTAGGCTCTTAGCTAGGGATTTCTCCTCTTACAACCGACGTGGGACTATACAAGAGACTACACTAATAACTCTAACAGAACTAGCAATCAGAGAGTATCATGTTTACGAAACTTTCATATAGGGGAGATTGTTTGATAGAATAGCAGCTGTAGGGAGAAGTTTGGAGAATTTTTTGATGAAGGGATGAAACGCCAAGTCAGATGGTGTGCTAGGACAAATCGCCAATGAGTTGGCGAGTCGGAGATAGCAGTTATTTTTATTTGTCCACAATGCCATCTCAATTGGCGTGTTATATATATCCTGTTAAAAAAACATAGTTGGCGAAGTATCCCCAACTTTTTGTCCACATGTGCATGCAAGCATGCACTCTTTGCTAACATTTTTACCACTTTAAAAAAATAGCTTAACATAGGGAACAACGAACAAAAAAAGAAAGTTTAAACGCCAACGTAGTTGGCGTGACAATCCCTAAGGGGCTAGTGCGCCAACTGAGTTGGCGAAAATTGCTCAGCACGCCAATTGACTTGACGGTTTAACGTGATAAATGTTAGCAAAGAGTGCATACTTGCATGCATATGTGCACAGCCACATAAATAAATACATGTTAGCAAAGAGTGCATGCATGCATATATGCACATGCACATAAATAAATACATGCATATGTGCACAGCCACATAAATACATACATGTTAGCAAAGATTCCATGCGTGCATATGTGCACAACTACATAAATACATATTAGCAAAGATTTGATGCATGAATATGTGCACAACCACATATGTGCAAAGAGTCTCGAGTTTTTTAACAGAATAACAGGGTATATAACGCCAATTGAGATGACGTCGTGGACAAAAAAACCCACCATTATCCCTAACTCGCCAACTGACTCAGTTGGCGATTTGTCATAACACGCCATCTGACTTGGCGTTTCATCCCTTCATGTAAATTTTTTTTTTTCCAAACATCTCCCTTCAGCTGCTATTCTATCAAACAATCTCGTCCCATATGAAAATTTCTGTCATCTTTATGATCACATTTATAAAAATATGTGAAAATGACTTGCCAGATAAAGTTGTGGAGGATGGAGTTGGGATAAATCGTTCTTTTTGTTGGACAATCCTCTTTCTCGATATCAACCTCTGAATTAATTTATTGTTGTTATTATCATTCTTTTAGTTTTCTAAGTTTTCTAATCTATATGTACTTTTTATTTTTTTTATTATCATTCTTTTAATTATCTAATCTATTTTTTTTTTCTTCTAATCTATATCTGCAGTGCTAAGCATTAACTCATCTAAATACTGGTGACAATGGACTTGTTGTAGTGGAAGTACATAATTCACTGTCTTCAAATAAATGGATATTGCTTCTGTTACCAGAATTTTTCACAGGAATCACACTGATTTTATTTTTGGGTGCTATCCAGATTGCCATTACTGGAAAAGGGTTCTGCAAAGCTTCTGAAATTGCAACAGGACTAATAATGAATAACATTTTGCGCATAGGAAAAGTAAATGTCATTGGAGATATTATTCTCTTTCTTGGAAAGTTATGTGTCAGCCTCTTCTGTGCTCTTTTCGCATTTCTCATGTTAAACACTTACAAATACAAGTCTGCTCATAACAAAATCTCCTCTCCGCTGTTCCCTGTTTTGGTAAGTTTATCACAATTCAGTTTTAGCTTCTATGTTCCTGCAAATATATTCCAAATCAATTATAGGAAGGTTGAATTATGTTTCTTTTGTTGCCTTTAAGTTGAAGATGATAAATCACGACAAGTTGCAAGTGAGAAAACTTTAAATGGTATCCTTTCTTGGTTGCATTTGCAATTATTTTATATGACATGGGAATTTAGGAGTTGCTTCTTGATTGTGGACTAATGCAACCATAAGGGTTTGAGGTATCCACTATGTTGCATGGATACGGATTCGACACCCATTCGACACGACATGTTTCAGACACGGCGACATAGATTCAGCTCCTATTTTAGGAGTGTCCGTGGTGTGTTCGATACGTGTGTCCGACACAACAGGACACAGACATGGCATGACTTTTGGAGTCACCGTGCTTTTTAGGGTATCCATGACAGTTTTAACTTGACAGTGTTATATTGCCCGAGACCAGAGGTATAAAGTTATTACCTGATGTATCACTGCACTAAGACTTTGAAAAACAGAAGTATACTTACAGTCAAATTTCATATATGCATGCATAAAGTGGAAGTAGCTGAAAATCTTACTCATCATTACAATATCAACCAAGCATTTATCCAAATTTATATGGTCTGCTGTTTTAATCCTTTTCTTCCATTCAGGTCTGTTAAGGGTCATGTCCTCTGTGTAACACTAACAAAGGACTTGGCACTTAACAGAGATGAACAGAAGAAAAAGATTCAAACAGCCGACCCCAGAAAATCTGGGATAAAAGCTTTGTTGCTATTGTAATGATGACCACATTTATGTTCACAGATTTCCAGGTCCTTCCAAGTTACACATGCCTATTTGATGTTCTCATCATTCATATACAAAATATAAGCCTGTAGTAATGAATATAATACAAGTAAATGGGATACAGTTAATTCAGTTATTAAATTATTAACAAATTACTAAGAAATACAAGTATTGAAGACACTGACCAAGGGTGGCCATCTAAATTAGTGATTCATATGGTTCATCTGGTCTTGATATTCTAAAACGTGTGCGTATTAAAAATTGTTGGTATATTACAATAAGTATATTGAAATATCCTGTTGGTATATTTGGTATGTCAGAATATGCCACAAGATATTCCACAGAGGGTTTAATGTAATGAGGATTGTAAGGCTATATATAGCCATGAGATTATCAATAAAATCATCACAAATATTCAACATGGTATCAGAGCTAACAAAAATCCTAGCCGTCGCCACATTTCCTAAACCCTAACCCTAGTAGTCACCGCCATCACCATTCGCACCACCATAGCCACCACCGCCACCAGCCGCTGCACGCTGCCCCCGTCGCACACCAACCCCATCGCCACCAGCCGCTGCACGGCCGCACGCCGACCACCTCGCGTGCAAGCCGGCCGCTGCTCCGCAGGTACCTCTGTCGCATGCGCGCTGCTGTTGCTCGCAACGGCCGCTGATCGGAGACACTCGTCCGACGGCGCACACTCGTCTGTCAGTCGGCCCATCGCCCCCACCATCGCGAAGCCGCGATTTCCGAATTCTCCCGCAGGGTCGTTCCGGACATTGAAGGCCTAGATCCGATAGGAGAGACATGATCGGATCTAAGAGAGGATGAGCGTGAATCGTGGAACGGATGTGAGGTAATCGGAGAAGAGGAGGATCGATGGAGGAGATCATCAAGAAGCTGGACCCTGCAGAGGTTGCAACGTTGATGAAGCTGATCAAATTGTCGACTGGTGAGAGCGCGACACGAACATTGACGAAGTTGAATCTTCCCTCCATCAATCTGAAGCTTGATAGACCAGCTACTTACCTGAGTTGGTCACAGTGGGTGAGGAGAACCCTCACAGAAAAGAACCTGGAGGGTTTCCTGTCAGGAGAGAAGACAGAGCCGGACGAGGGCTCGACATGATGTGACGAGTGGAAGTCCACTCATATGGTAATCTACATTTGGCTTCTCAATTCTTTAGTCCAGTCGATCGTCGCCACAGTGGATGCTATCGATATAGTGAAAGACGTGTGGGAGAAATTGAGGACCTACGATGGTATAGAGAATAACTTGCGAATTTTTTAGATCAAGGGGGAGATCGACGACACCGTACATCGAGAGAAGACGGTGCAGGAGTATGCCACGGAGTTGGAGCGTCTGTGATTGGATTACGATCACTTCTCAGATTGGGCGAGCTGCGGGGACCCAAAGTGTAAGGAGAGACATATATGTCTGCAGGAGAGGACGATGAAGTTCCTTAAAGGGTTGGCTGCAATATTTGTTCAGAGGACATCACTACTTCTAGCCCAGCCGAAGATCTCCACCCTTGAGGAGGCTTTCTCGGCCATGATTCAGGAGGAGACTCGCATCAAGCTGCAGACAGGGACATGTGGTCCTCCTGAAGTAAAGTCAGCACAGACGGCTACTAGTTTGAGCGACACAGGGCCTAAGGGAGAGCCCTGGCAGCACAACCGGCAGTGCTACAACTGCGGGAAGATGAGACATCATCGCCATGCTTGCACCAAACCACCTAAGGAGGGAGATCCAGGTGGTGGACGTGGACAATTCGATGGACGTGGACATTTTGGAGGACGTGACCGTGGTCGTGGGGGTCGACGGGGTGGTCGAGGAGGTTATTGGGCGAATCTGCTGGTAGCAAAAGGGGATGACGGAGCTGGTGATACCTTTACTGAGGAGGGTCAGGCACTGATGGGCATACTGGAGGCACTCAGGAGGAAGCCGAGAGCATCAAACGATGGAGACATGAGGAGTGGAACCGAGGAGGCTGTCACACCCCGACTCGGGAAATCGCTCGTCCTCGCTAGATTTTACCCGAATTATCGTCCTCGCTGGGGTGTGATGCCGCACGAGCCTGGAGTTGCGCTCGTGCAAGGCAAGATAACGGTTCACATAGTGATTATCTCAAATTCGGAACATAAGCAGCGGAAGGAAACAAGGAATACAATAAGAATCTCTTTTATTCATAATGAATTGAAGGTTACAAGGCTCTGAAAAGCCCAACTTAATATGCCAATTGGCTACAACGCTCATGATCTCTCTAGCTCACAAAAGATTACATTGTTTCGTACATTATGCCTCTTTATAGCCAACAAGTAGTCTTCAGCCGAACATCTCCATGTCGCAAGTCCGAACGCCTATGCGGTAGCTCCTCTTGAACGCTAAGGACTCCATGCCTCGGCACGTCCAAGCTAAGCTCCGTCCCGAGCCGAACATACCTGAACCTGCACATAAACTAGTGGGGGATTAGTGCTTTCGTCCTCGCTTCGCACTGATCAAGACCCGTTCGCACCCAAACCAAACACTAAATCATTTAGTGAAACATGCATCTTAATTTGTGCTCTTTCTATTTAGCCTTAGGATCAGTTTCATGGCAATACTTAAACATAGCACATTATCATAAATGTGTCCCATACCGTGTCCCTACGGCAGATACAGTTAGACATAATATGAATATAAACATAGTGCTTGTGCTCATCTCCGTCCCATATTGCCTAGCCTGCACGGGTTAGAACTTAACATAGAATCATATCATTCACGCAACAACCAACCATAAACTTAGACCACGCATAAGGGTCGCAGGCCCTGCGCCTGCACCCAACTCTCATCTCAGCCCACCGGCCCTATCTATTTGAAGGTCACGGTGTTTCGCACCGTAATGGACTTGACATCTCTTATGTGTAAGCCTACGATCACTTCGATACGGGTTGCTAGTCCAGCATCCGAAGGATCCAAAACTTACGGATATCATAGCTTATCACAGCACTGGACGGTTGCAATCCGTCCGAATGATGTGCACCATAAATACCACACATAATTTCCTCCTAGGCCGAACGGTTCCGGTGCCCCGGTCGTAACCGTCCGAGGGAAGCCGCACCCGTGCACGGGCAATCCGAGTCCATTGACCATGCAATACGTACCATAGCAAACACACATAACATTCGAACCAAATCCTCCGTCGCATAAACATAGTCTCGTTCCATAAACGGTTTCCCGTGCCATAAACATATTCGCGTCTCATAAACATAATCTACCATCCATATGGGGGGCTCCGTCGGCGTTATGCCCCAACACATCCATATTGATGCACGACGCCCAACGGCTTAGTCATCTCGTACTCATATTCAATGCGTACCATTCGTAAGTCATTCTCATAGCCTAATTCCGTAGTTACTTAGTCTTTTCGTAGCATAAGTGCCCGAGGGCACGCTCAGCGCCGTATTCAATGTTCTACACCTAGTGTTCAATGTTCTCGGAGCCGTGTACATGATGTACATCTCAATATCGTCTTTCAATGTTCTACCATCATTGCCCTACCGCGACTCGTACACTTGATGCACGTCACTTTAATTGTTCGATTGTTCAATGTTCTACCTTAGTGTTCAACGCATATTTAGACACTCGCCGAGCCACGCTCGATAACATATTACGCATACAATGATATCTCTTATTAGACGTGAAGGAACAGGGAGAGAGAGTCAAGAACCCGTCCACCTTAAGCCGATACGCCTTGTCGTTTCGCCGATTGAAGCGTCTCGCTTCCATAACTCGATCGCATAGCTAACTCCCGGACTTAGCCATTCCTTTGAACTACTCGGTTGATTTGGCCTATCGCGCCCATGCCACAATCCGTTGCAAGGCCACGATTTGTTTTCGCGGACACTTCATTGCATAAGGCAAAATGCCGACCTCTTATCGTCCAGCGTAAAAGCATAGCCTGCACACCAGATCAACTAAAATCAGCACTTGCTCAACGGGACTTATCCTTTGCATCGATTCGATCCATAGATTCCAATCGACTCAAAGCTTACCTTTGGCCAACGTAACTCATGCATCGATTCGCATCGATACTTCATCGGGTCAACGCAACTCTTCGAGTCAATGACTCATTGTAATGCACCGATGCGGAGCGGGGCATTACATAATATACCACTCAAAACAAGGTTCGTCCTCGAACCGAAACCAACACTTAAACCCAAGTGTTTCACGATCTCGTGCTACTATCGTTGGAATCATACAACTTAGTTTGGATCATACACATATTTTAGGCATCCCACCAATATATGCATTTCAGCCAAGCTTATTTGTAGGATATCGGGACAACTAACAATCTCAACTTAAATCCTCAAGCACCAATCAGTCCGTACTCGACTTAGTCAGACCTTAACACATATTCCTAGAGTCCTGCTCGCAAACATCTTCGCATATAACTTGATCCAAATCATAGCTTCGATCTCATAAGTTTCTCGCCGGTCATCTAACACTCGCATTGCATCAAGTCATTGCGCATCCGATCGCAACAATTCCCCGCAACGCCTATTCGCCCAACCGTTTCCTATCTCTCGCATAACTCAAGTCATTCATCCAATCATTCATAACATTTGGCCTTAACGACATGGACTAAGTCTAACATGTCACAAATTTCTTGCCTACAATCCGTACTATACATAGCGCACAACAATTTTAACACGATCCACGTTCTCGAACTACCCGCGCATCGAGTCTGGGGCTACCCCCGCTAGGTAACTTATCCAGACGTCATGCTCGTGTTCTCCCGACACAAGAGGTCAACTTGAGTCTACGATGCTCAAAGGCAACAATCTTTCCGACCCAAGGTCTCTTACGATATGCCTATCTCTGATTCTCGACCGAGTACGACTCCTTACTCAATTCTCAAATCAATCCTGACCCGTACGTTTCGTAATATCGATGGTGCGCTCAACACACATAGCCTAACCGTTTTCTCAATCGGTCTACGACACAACTCTTAGGGTCATTCTACTATTCGTTGCTCTCGCGCATTGCAGAACCCTTGCAATCGCCTTACCGCATCACTACGCTAAGTATGTTCCTCAACATCTATTCGATCCAACATAACTTTTCTGACCATATCGATTCTAGTACTCGCTAACTTCCGAATCATGATACTCACTCGCTTAGACTTATCCTTAACATGCACTACATCATCTTCATCCTCGACGAACTTTCTTACGCGACTTCTTTAGGGTCATCCTATGGGACTTCAACATTCACTTGATTTGGCGGTCAAGTCTTCTAGGGTCATCTGCCCCGAAACTACGCTCGATAATTGAAGATCATCAACGAGGGACAGTTACAACGAACCACGCTATATCCTATCGCGAAGCCAAATCAATTTCCGACAATTCCTATGGGACTTTATCCAATCCGACATACCAATCCATAGTTTATCTACCCCCGCACAACTGATGCGCCGATAACTACTCGAATCACTTATGCACATTGTGTGCCGTTACTACTCGAATCACTCCTGCATTACCGTCGACTATCCTTGCCAGTCGTATGACATCTACTCGCCTCAAGTCCGAGTTTACCTATTTGTGATCATAGCTCGACATATTCCGTACTCATCAAAACCATCCTCGAACAACGTTCGTATCAAACCACAAGTCACATCCGATTTTGCCACGCCTTGCAAGTTCGATCATCCCCGCTGGATGAATCACCATACCAGCGCTCACGCGGAATGATCGTCCTAATTCGATGTGACGCATGTGCGATGCTGGAGTTGCATTCGCATAAGACAAGAACGTCAACGTTGTGGTTATCCTCGAAACAATTAAACACTTTCGTTTTCTTCCGAGTAACATCCATCGACTCTCAAATTCTCCGAAGCATTCCTACCGTTATCATCCAATCTGCCATCAACTTAACTTATTCATTCAGCAACAATGCTCAACAAAATTTTCGTTCATTCGATCAGAGTATCCCCGAGTTATTGCATATCGTCTTTGATACGCCTCAATACCATCGTCGATATGCATAACTTGAACATCTTTCTTTCTCATAAGCTCAAACCCGTTGAAATCATTGCCATTATCCGAACTCGAATACGAATCAAGTCTCGCACTTATCAAGATTTATTCCGTTATAACTCACTACCAAAATCGCAACACAATTTCCAATTCACATGTCCATTCTCGTATCCCTAACTCGCACTTCCAAAATCGTGCTACCGACTCCTCGCATTAACCCAAATTCGTTCGCACAATTTCTCCGTACCTACTCAACACGTTCCGAACAAGCTTCCGTACTAACTCAACATAAATTCTACCGGGTCGATCATTTCCTCAACGTAACATTCTTTCGCAATGCTCTGCCTATCGTTCGACTTACACTTAATGAATCCTCATCCGACGTATCATCCATAAGTACGACATCACGCATAATCGTTCAACTCATTTCATCAGGTCATACTTGCATCGACTTCTATCAAGTCATTCCCAGTCGAGTCTCGGTACTACTTCGTTCGTTGAGGACAAACATATCATAACAACATAATCGTTTCGACGAAATATATCGCAAGTCACCGACCGACTTAACATAGCTATCGCTAAGTGGTATTCCATATACCACTCAGGATCGAGCCTATCGTTAATGATATAATACTTCGCTACATCGATCACACAATTGGTATTGCATATACCACTCGAAATCGAGTCATTACTTGACATCACATTCCGCATAGGTCCGACATCTATTTCTCAATCAACTATCCCGTATGGCGATCCTTCCGATCCCAGCTCTAGCGTTCGCTCAAGTTTGACACACATTCGATCTAACCGTACCATGGCGATCATATCGACCACACCCGCAACATTTGCTTATTCAAAGCTCAACGCGACGTACGGCCAACATAAACGTTCACCTACTCAAACTCGACTTAGCGACCAACTCGACTCGTACTATCGCATCCGCGATCTTCCAATCTCACTTGTTGCAACTCGTACAACAACTCATTCTCGATACTTAAGGTTCTTACTCAATCTCATGCAACATAACGCTATCCATCCGCATAGCCATGCAACGCGCATCATACCATATCGACTCGTTGCACCGATGCAACGAACGATTCACGACTTGCTGCACTCCGTGCAACCAACAACACATAGCCACATAACACGCATCGTCTCATACCTCGACTCGCTGCACTTCGTGCAACCAAGAACACATATCTCCTCGCACTTCGTGCGACCAACAACACATAGCTCCTCGCACTTCGTGCGACCGACCACACATATCATTGCACTTCATGAAACCAACATCACCATATTCGTTGCACTTCGTGCGACCAGCATTCCATAACTCGTTGTACTTCCTGCAACCAACATCCCATAACTCGTTACACTTCGTGCAACCAACACTCTCCGATGGCACCCGGAGATAGCGTGATAGTCACGACATACTTGTGGCAGACGTACGCACTTAATATAGATTTATTGTATGGAACATCCAATGTAGCATCGAGCAGATCCATGAGCCATGCGGTTGCGGAAACAACTTAGAGTCAACTGAATTCGATAGTGAAGTAACTGAGGGTCAAAGAGATTCATGCACGGTCCAAAGGATGGAACCGCTCTGATACCAACTTGTCACATCCCGACCCGAAAAATCGTTCGTCCTCGCTAGATTTTATCCGAATTATCATCCTCGCTGGGGCGTGATGCCGCACGAGCCTGGAGTTGCGCTC
Source organism: Iris pallida (assembly GCA_029216955.1). Taxonomy (NCBI): domain Eukaryota; kingdom Viridiplantae; phylum Streptophyta; class Magnoliopsida; order Asparagales; family Iridaceae; genus Iris; species Iris pallida. The sequence goes on along the minus strand of JANAVB010031216.1, from coordinate 9,984,665 downwards.
GTGCAAGGCAAGATAACGGTTCACATAGTGATTATCTCAAATTCGGAACATACGCAGCGGAAGGAAACAAGGAATACAATAAGAATCTCTTTTATTCATAATGAACTGAAGGTTACAAGGCTTTGAAAAGCCCAACTTAATATTCCAATTGGCTACAACGCTCATGATCTCTCTCGCTCACAAAGGATTACATTGTTCCATACATTATGCCTCTTTATAGCCAACAAGTAGTCTTCGGCCGAACTTCTCCATGTCGCAAGTCCGAACGCCTATACGGTAGCTCCTCTTGAACGCCAAGGACTCCATGCCTCGGCACGTCCAAGCTAAGCTCTGCCCCGAGCCGAACATACCTGAACCTGCATATAAACTAGTAGGGGATTAGTGCTTTCGTCCTCGCTTCGCACTGATCAAGACCCGCTCGCACCCAAACCAAACACTAAATCATTTAGTGAAACATGCATCTTAATTTGTGCTCTTTCTATTTAGCCTTAGGATCAGTTTCATGGCAATACTTAAACATAGCACATTATCATAAATGTGTCCCATACCGTGTCCCTGCGGCAGATACAGTTAGACATAATATGAATATAAACATAGTGCTTGTGCTCATCTCCGTCCCATATTGTCTAGCCTGCACGGGTTAGAACTTAACATAGAATCATATCATTCACGCAACAACCAACCATAAACTTAGACCATGCATAAGGGTCGCAGGCCCTACGCCTGCACCCAACTCTCATCTCAGCCCACCGGCCCTATCTATATGAAGGTCACGGTGTTTCGCACCGTAATGGACTTGACATCTCTTATGTGTAAGCCTACGATCACTTCGATACGGGTTGCTAGCCCAGCATCCGAAGGATCCAAAACTTACGGATATCATAGCTTATCACAGCACTGGACGGTTGCAATCCGTCCGAATGATGTGCACCATAAATACCACACATAATTCCCTCCGAGGCCGAACGGTCCCGGTGCCCCGGTCGTAACCGTCCGAGGGAAGCCGCACCCGTGCACGGGCAATCCGAATCCATTGACCATGCAATACGTACCATAGCAAACACACATAACATTCCAACCAAATCCTCCGTCGCATAAACATAGTCTCGTTCCATAAACGGTTTTCCGTGCCATAAATATATTCGCGTCTCATAAACATAATCCACCATCCATATGGGGAGCTCCGTCGGCGTTATGCCCCAACACATCCATATTGATGCACGACGCCCAACGGCTTAGTCATCTCGTACTCATATTCAATGCGTACCATTCGTAAGTCATTCTCATAGCCTAATTCCGTAGTTACTTAGTCTTTTCGTAGCATAAGTGCCCAAGGGCACGCTCAGCGCCGTATTCAATGTTCTACGCCTAGTGTCCAATGTTCTCGGAGCCGTGCACATGATGCACATCTCAATATCGTCTTTCAATGTTCTACCATCATTGCCCTACCGCGACTCGTACACTTGATGCACGTCGCTTCAATTGTTCGATTGTTCAATGTTCTACCTTAGTGTTTAACGCATATTTAGACACTTACTCGCCGAGCCACGCTCGCTAACTCGATAACATATTACGCATACAATGATATCTCTTATTAGACGTGAAGGAACAGGAAGAGAGAGTCAAGAACCCGTCCACCTTAAGCCGATACGCCTTGTCGTTTCGCTGATTGAAGCGTCTCGCTTCCATACCTCGATCGCATAGCTAACTCCCGGACTTAGCCATTCCTTTGAACTACTCGGTTGATTTGGCCTATCGCGCCTATGCCACAATCCGTTGCAAGGCCACGATTTGGTTTCGCGGACACTTCATTGCATAAGGCAAAATGTCGACCTCTTATCGTCCAGCGTAAAAGCATAGCTTGCAAACCAGATCAACTAAAATCAGCACTTGCTCAACGGGACTTATCCTTTGCATCGATTCGATCCATAGATTCCAATCGACTCAAAGGTTACCTTTGGCCAACGTAACTCGTGCATCGATTCGCATCGATACTTCATCGGGTCAACGCAACTCTTCGAGTCAACGACTCATCGTAATGCACCGATACGGAGCGGGACATTACAGAGGCGTCCACCTCATTCTTCGCTGGAGGTAATGCCGCCATGTATGTCCATCCATCAGAAGGTACTGACGACTCACTCGTCCTTGCATCTATGTCTTCCCTTAAATCGTCAGACTCGATTATCGACTCGGGACATCTCGGCATGTGACGGAGAATGTTAGTGAGTTCTCCTCCTACACTCACCTAGCATCGGCAGACAACATTTAAACAGCTGATAGTACTTTTCTGCCAGTTGTCGGTAAGGATACTGTAAGTTATACAGGTTCAGTAAAATTATCCAATGTTATGCATGCTCCATCTTTTTCAGTTAGTCTTTTGTCCATTAGTTCTATAATCCTCCAACTAAAATGCATTGTCTCTTTTGATATTCCTAAGGTAATTTTCTAGGAGGAGACGGGATCAATCATAGGTTCAAGGTGGGTGCTGAGGTTGGAGAACCAGTTGACCAGGACAGATACCAGAGACTGGTAGAAAGTTGATCTATTTGAGCCACACACGTCCTGATATTTGCTTTGCAGTGAGTATGGTGAGCCGCTACATGCATGACCTAAGGAAGGGTCATATGGACGCAGTGTACCAGATTCTGAGATACTTGAAGGGTGCCTCCGGAAAGGGGCTGATATTCAGGAGGAATGATCACGTGAGCATCGAGGGCTACTGTGATTCTGACTGGGCTAGCTGTGCTGTTGACAGGAGGTCTACCTCGGACTATTGCATATTTGTAGGAGGCAATTTGGTCTCTTGGAGGAGTAAGAAGCAGTCAGTGGTGGCCAGATCGACAGCTGAAGCGGAGTACAGAGCTATGGCCTTGGGAGTTGCAGAGCTGCTATGGTTGAAGAATATGCTGGTGGAGCTAAAGTTGGATCAAGGAGCCAAGATGAAGCTGTGGTGTGACAACCAGTCAGCTATTAGTATCTCCAGCAATCCAGTACAGTACGATAGGATCAAACACATCGAGATCGATAGGTTCTTCATCAAGGAGAAGTTGGATAGTGGACTACTGAAGTTAGGCCACGTTTCAACCAAGGATTAGGTAGCAGACGGACTGACCAAGGGACTTAGTTCTGTGAGCATGATTAGATGATGTGACAAGATGGACTTAGTAAATATCTTTTGTCCATCTTGAGGGGGAGTGTTGGTATATTAGAATAAGTATATTGGAATATCATGTTAGTATATTTGGTAAGTCAGAATATGCCACACGATATTCCACAGAGGGTTTAATGTAATGAGAATGATTGTAAGGTTATATATAGCCATGAGATTATCAATAAAATAATCACAAATATTCAACAAAAATCATGCAAATTGGAGATTTCAATTCGGATGGCTTTTGATCCATATAGAGTTTAAGACATCCCAAAATACATCGGTTTCCTCTAAGGTATTTAATTTTAAATTTAGAGGCAAGAAACTGTTCTAAAGCCTTACATCTGAACTATTATTTCCTATAATCATCATATCATGAACAGAGACAATCAAATGAGTGATTGTTTCTCTGTCTTCTGAAAAAATTGTATGGTCTACCTAGATTTGATGGTATATACTGAAGCATGGCATGCCACAATCTTCAGATCCATGTCCTTGAGGATTGTTCCAATCCATACAAGGCTTTTCATAATATCCACCCTTCTCGTATATTTATTTCTATCCCAGTAGAGTAGGGGACTCATGTACATCTCTTATAATGCATTAGAGCGTTCTAATGCAAAAAAATATAAACAATGTCCAAAAGGTATACAATCCATTGTGTTAGGGATAAACGCGGAATCAATCCCCTAAGAATTCTGCCCACGATGAAACCCCGACCCCGACGATCTGTGGATGACTGATGCTAAAAGACTTTCCATAATCTGCTCCTTTCTCATAAAATTGTTTTCTCAAAATAATTGTCAATTTCTTCTCTCATGCAGCTACACTATTTGTAGTAAATGAATAATGGATGATTTTATTGATGGGCTACTACTTGCTACTTATAGAGGTTCCAACTCCTCTTTATACTACATTTTCTAATGTGGGACTAAAGTCCCTTATTGATTCTCAACACTCCCCCTCAAGATGGACGATATATATTAATCATCCCCATCTTACATAGCTTTGACAGACTCAATGAACTAAGACCTTTAGTCAGACATTCTGCAACTTGTTCTTCTGAGCGAACATGGTTAATCTTCAGTATCCCTTGTTCCAGCTTCTCCTTGATGAAGAATCGATCGATCTCGATGTGCTTCGTTCTGTCGTGTTGAACTGGATTGTTGGCTATACTTATTGCAGCTTGACTATCGCTCAGAAGATGTAACAGTCCTCCCTTATCCAGCTTCAACTCAGTCAGCAGTGCTTTCACCCACAATAATTCTGACACTCCCAGAGCTATTGCTCTGTATTCTGCTTCAGCTGACGACCGTGCTACCACTGACTGTTTCTTGCTTCTCCATGAGACCAGGTTTCCTCCTACAAAAACACAGTACCCCGTGGTAGACCTTCTGTCGTCTATACAACTCGCCCAGTCTGTATCGCAGTATCCCTCAACTTCTATGCGTCCATTCTTCTTGAACCATAGCCCTTTTTTTGGCGTCCCTTTCAGATATCTCAAGATCTGAAACACTGCTTACATATGACCCGTTCTTGGATCATGCATGTAGCGACTCACTACACTCACCGCAAATGAGATATCAGGGCGAGTGTGCCCCAGATAAATCAATCTCCCTACAAGTCTTTGATACCTTTCACGATCAACTGGCTCTCCTGCTTCTGCTTCCAACTTGCACTTCTGGTCAATCGGAGTGACTACTGCTTTGCATCCCAGCATCCCTGTCTCCTTTAGCAGATCTAGTGCATATTTTCTTTGTGAGAGAACAATTTCTTGTTCGCCGTCACACACCTCGATATCCAGAAAGTACCTCATCGCTCCTAAATCTTTCACCTCAAACTCCTTCGCGAGTTTTGATTTCAGCTTAGTGATCTCGACCTCATCATCACCTGTGATTTCTATATCATCCACATATACATCAAGTATAGTAATGTGGCATCTTGCATGCTGAAGAAAGACTGTATGATCTGTATTTGTTTGATGGTGTCCCATGCCAGTAACAGCCTTTCTGAATCTATCGAACCAGGCTCGAGGAGATTGCTTGAGCCCGTATAGCAACTTCTTTAGTTTACACACTTTTCCATGCGACGTCCCTCCGTCTGATTCTGTCGCATAGCATCCTGGCGGAAGCTCCATGTACACTTCTTCTTGCAGGTCCCCGTGGAGAAAGGCATTCTTCACATCTAATTGGTATAGCTTCCACCCATAGTTTGCTGCAATGGAGACCAGAGTTCTTACCGTGCTCATTTTTGCTACTGGAGCAAACGTCTCATCATAGTCGATGCCATATGATTGTGTGTATCCTTTTGCAACTAACCTTGCCTTGTACCGCTCTACTTTTCCTTCTGGTGTCTCCTTCACTGTGTACATCCATTTGCATCCCACAGTTTTCTTCCCTTTGGGTAATGGAACCAGCTCCCATGTCTTATTTTTCTCTAGTGCCCCAAGTTCTTCTATCATTGCAACTTTCCACCTTGGATCTTTCTTTGCTTCCTGCCAAAACTTAGGCAAAGAAGTAGAGTCTAACGATGCAATGAAGGCTCGATAATTCGGAGAAATGTTAGAATAAGACAAGAAATTGGCAATGTCATGTTCATAATCATCATAACGACTAGGAGCCTTACCCGCATTGATGCGAGAAGATCTCCTTAAGGGAGCAATAGGTGGTGGAGAGATCATACCATCCAAGTCAGAGAGATCCGCATCAGAATCAAAGTGATTCAGTGCGGGGGTAATATCTTCAAGAGTTGGGGCAGGAGTAGACGAGGGACTTGGTACAGTAGGCAATGGGCACGGCACAGTACTGGACTTCTGTTGTCTCCTTCTGTAGACTTGGAGCTCCTTTTCCCTTGTCTCCCCCTGCGTAACATATGTATCTTCTTCTTCATTCTCCGTATCAGAGTCACTGCTATCTCCCCCTTTCGTCCAATTTTTCACGACCGGGCACGGGACCGATCCGACTACCACGTTTGGACTTATTATCTCCCTTCACGTCTAACACCCTCTGTGTTAGGTGTGTCACCAAATGCTGAACCGGCATCCGAACCATAGTATGGTTCCAGTTCTCTGAATGTAACGTCCATGCTAACAAACATCTTCCGCTCAACTGGGCTCCAACATGCGTATCCCTTCTGAGTCGCTGTGTACCCGACAAATACACACTTAACTAGGGATGACAACTTCCCCCGAATCCGACGGGGATCCGACTTTTTTTTCCCGACGGGGACGGGTTTGGGGATATAGAAACGGAGATGGGAACGGAAATGGGGATTAAACCAAATTCCCGATCGTACTCGGGGCCGGGTATGGGTATTATACTCCCCGTCCCGATAAATCTTCGACCCCGATTACTTATACTTATATGTGCAACACATCTGTACGAGTTCATGATCTATGTAGTACTAGATATAATTTTTATTAAAGCAATGTTTTATCAACATGTCTTGTAAAAAAATTTGTAATGAAATAGTTTATACTATACAAAAAAATATATTAATGGAACGGCATATGGGGACGAAAAAATTCGATCCCCAAAGTTTTAATGGAGCGGGGACGGAGACGGGGAGTACATTGTTAAACGGGGACGGAGATGGGGATAAAAATTTAAACCCGACCGTGGATGGGGACGGGGACGGGTATTCGAACACTACTCGGGGACGGGGACGGGGATGGGGGGTATGATCCCCGCCCCCGACCCACCCCATTGCCATCCCTACACTTAACCGTTCTAGGATCCAGTTTGCCAACTCCTGGCCTATTATCTTGGAGAAAACACACACACCCAAATACTTTCGGGGGAACAGTGTATGTAGTTGCACCAGTAAGCATCTCCAACGGCGTCTTCTAGTCCAATACCTGAGACGACATTCTGTTGATGAGATTAAGAGGCCATCAATACAGCTTGCCCCCATAAGTGTTTCGGGACATTCATAGCCAGCATCATCGTTCGTGCGACCTCCAGCAGGTGCCTGTTCTTCCGTTTGGCCACACCATTTTGTGCCGGTGTATAGACACATGAAGTTTGATGTAGTATTCCATGAGTAGATAAATACTCAGCAACCCTCGTATTAGTATACTCTGTCCCATTGTCAGACCGGAAACACTTAATTTTAACGTTATATTGTGTTTCCACCCGGCGATGAAAATCCTGAAAAGCCTCAAGGACGTCACTTTTATTCTTCATAAGGTAGGACCCAGGTCACGCGGGTATAACAGTCAATAAAAGTGACGAACCATCTAAAATCATTAATACCGGTTGTAGGACAAGGGCCCCATACGTCCGAATGTATCATATCAAATGCAGCGAAACTTCTATTCCCTGAGCTCGCATACGAGCTCCTGGTATGTTTTCCCAACTCACATGCATTACAAAATAACTTCTCTTTATTAGCCCTTTGATATAAGGACGGATACATTCGACTAATAACTTTAAAGGAAGAATGCCCGACACACTGGTGGTGGAGTAGTAATTCGTCTTCTACACTGCGACGTAGAGCGTCCAGTTGTGCATCTGCTACTAAAGATGCCAATGCTTCGTCCAGTCCGGTCCTGTCTAATTATCACAGCCCCTTATGCCATGTGTCAGTCCCTAGTCGTCGTCCTGTCCCATTCTCCTGAAAAGTCACCGTAGGAATGTCAAAGAAAACAGTACAGTTTAGGTCAAGGATAATGGCACTAATAGATATAGGATTGACAGGAAAAGATGGAGCATGTAAGACATTGGTGAGAGTGAGGGAAGGGGTGCATGCGACAGTGCCTTTACCCATTACAGGTCTGGAGGTACCATCAGCAGTTTGAATGCTCTCCGGCGTCGGTAGGTGAGTATAGTCCTCGAACTCACCACGGAACCCCGTGACATGGCGAGATGTCCCAGAGTCCATAATCCAACCTGGCTGATGGACATATGCAAGAGCACGCGCAGGTATACCTGTGCTGGTTTGGGCAAAGCAACTGATGTGATCCCCTGAGATAGATGACGCCCCAGGAGTAACTTGACTGTCGTCCCAACCCAGCTTCGTGCCTCGTAACCTCGCGATGAACTCCCTCTCAAGAGAGGTTATTTCTGCCAATTGATTGTGTCCCCCTTCTTCCGCCAGATTTGCTTTGTGTCCTCCAAAATAATTTCTCCTTCTACCAGCATACCCTCCTCTACCACCACGACGTCCTCCACGGTCTCGTCCGCGATCATTTGACTAACCTCGCAGGGGTTTTAAACAAAATCTAATGTAATGTCCCGAGTCACCACAGTTGTGGCAAACACCGTCCGCAGAGGGAGGCTGATTGAAGACGGCAAGGACAGACTTTTCAACAACAGCTTGCTCCTCCTGGAAGTAGCCCTTGTTGGGCATCAACTTCAATCGAGCTTCTTCTTGTGCCATGACAGCTATAGCTTCTTCTAAGGTTGGAAGTGTGGGTTGTGCGAGTAGTACATTCCTTCTCTGCTCAAACACAGGGTTGAGCCCCTTCAAGAACTTCATCATCCGTTGCCGCGAAATATACGCCAGGAACGTCTGAAAATGCTTCGCAAACGCCGGTTCGGCTTGTGCATCTTCCATCCCAAGAGGATCATAGTGATCCAGATCAGACCAGTACTTTTTCAACAGGGCTGCGTACTCAGAGATGGTACGTTCGTCTTGTGCCACCCTATCGAGTTCATCCTGTAGTTGGAAGACCCGCATAGGGTAGTCCGAGCCTGAGTACATATCCTTCAAAGTCTGCCAGATATCAGCAGCACCCTCCATTGCCTCTACATTGCCTATCACCTGGTCGGTCAAGGAGGCTGTCAACCACCCAGCCACTACGTTGTTGACAATCTTCCAAATAGCAAACTCCTTTGAGGAGGGATCAGCGGGCGCCTTGGTTTGGCCATTGACATAGCCAACCAAGCCATATCCCTTCAACGTCCACATCGCCTGCCGCGACCATTTCAAGTAGTTGGACGCTCCTTCTAACTTCGCCTCTAGCTTATCCAACTTACCCATTTTGTAGGGTGACGGATCCACATCAGTATGGGTCACACTAGGGGTCGCCTCTGTCAATCTCTTCGACAAGATATCATCAACCAAGGCCTTCATCTCTTGTGCTGTCAGTTTTCCAGCGATCGAATCCATGGCCTCTTCAACTGTATCTCTAGTCGTCGTCGTCGTCGGCTGCTAACTACTAGTCGTCGTCTTCATCGGCAGCTTCGTCGTCTTCTACTCTACGTATGCGCTATAAACGTGGCCAACACCGGCGCGCGCATGTAAAGTAAACACGTCAGGACACAGGAGAAAATACGATCATTTTCTGTGGAGAAAACACGATCATTCTCCGTGTAGATCCCGATGTGAAGATCGGGGAACAAATAAAGCATTTGTTCATTCCTGTCACGCTCCAGAACCAGAATACTGGAGAGCGGGGGCGGACATAGCCAGCTACGTATAATGAAATGGAATCCATCTCACTATACGGTTACGGCTGTCTAGAAATATGAGGGTTTATCTACAAGCCATCAGTCTCTTAGGGTCAATAACAAGCCTAATGTTCCATTCTCAACAAGTAATGATAGTAACAAGATATCAGATCACCAAATATACAATTGTAAGGCGTCCCAAACATTACATATCCAGATGATCATGAAGCTAGTCGTACAAAATGTAAGGACTAGCAAGAGTTAAGTCATACATGATCAACCTCGAGTTGCCAATCATGCTTACAGCCCGTAGGCAGACAGAAAGTAAAGTGCATAGAGCTAACAGGTGCTCGTCGGCTAAATGCCTCAAAAGAATAATGTACGATTACAGTGGGAGAACAAAAGAAACCCACTCGTTGCCAGGATTCCCTCTAGTGGTCACCATCTGGCTGGAAAGCAGGTAGATCCTTTGCTGCTGTTCCGGTATCTGGCCATACAAAACCAGCTGGGTCAGACCCCAGAAAGAGCAAGTGCCACAAAGGAGGCCACGAAATAAGAACAAAAGCCAGCAATTAGCACAATAATACTAAGGTAATAAAGACAGGAATTAAGGAAAAACATAACAGGTGATATACGATGAGATAACCATGGGACTATTCAGATAACCAGGTTACAACCCGTAAACCAAAAAAGGACCGGGGTTGTAACCCTTCATCTGAACGGAACTTGGATTCTCCCACCATTTATCGGCAAAATATAAGAAAATCATGACAGGTAGCAATTCTTGTGCAGGAATCAAGACAAGACTAGACAGGTTATTCCCATACAATCAATCACGGCCAAGCAATAATACGGCTTGCTACTTTAACTAACTAGGGTTATCACAGGCCTAGTTACTAGCAAGATGCAATGAGAATTCCAAGTCCGGTTACCTATTTGTTACTACCTGAGTGATCCCAGCAAGAAAAGGAAAAGATAGCAGGATATAGCAAACACACTGTAGTAAGATACATGTGTCCTAAGGTACCACACTCGACGGCGGGCTGGAAGTGCGCTCATCTCGACGGATAGCAACAAATCCCATGTATATATATATATAAGGCCGGGACCAAAGGGGCAACAGGTAACTGGGGAATTCTCCATGAACTATTTGATCCATCTAGTCATTAACCTAGCCAGATTCAGTATGAATCCCTGACCGTGGGAAACCAGGGATTCATGTCCTAGACATGATGCGAGACAAGACTGGTAGCTTACACAAGCACATTCAATACAATCACCCACGGTGTCAAGAATTCACTTAGCATGTCAAGTTAGCCGTCGCAACAGCGTTAAGTTATCAAGTCATGCTACAAGTCAGGAGTGCGCCGCCACGGGCCACTATCAAGTTATCAAGTCACAAGGATTAATTACAAGTTACAAGTTAGGTGTGCACCCCACTGGGTCACTAGCAAGGAGATCAGAGAATACCAAAATCATAATCCACAGAAAACCTCGAGAACCGTACTAGTCATAAACAATTACTTGAAAACCGTGTTAGGCCGTGTCGGGTCAAGATAGTCGTGTCGTGTTGAACAGATCTCAGGAAAACTCAATCCACAAACAAAGAAACCAAGTCGAGAAATAAAACCAACACTCCTAGAGCCAATGGGTTAAGCAAGGGGTCAGGGTGTATGGGTCACGCAGCGTACGCGCAAGGACACGCATGCAGGGGAGCAGCGTACGCACAAGGGCACGCATGCAGGGGAGCAGCGTACGCACAAGGGCACGCATGCAAGGGAGCTGCGTACGCACAAAAGCACGCACGCAACGGAGCAGCGTACGCGCAAAAGCACGCACGCAAGGGAGCTGCGTACGCACAAAAGCACGCACGCAAGAGAGCTGCGTACGCACAAAAGCACGCACGAAGGAGAGCTGCGTATGCACAAAAGCACGCACGCAGGGGAGCTGCGTACGCACAAAGGCACGCACGCAGGAGAGCTGCGTACGTGCAAAGGCACGCACGCAGGAGAGCTGCGTACGCGCAAAGGCACGCACGCAGGGAAAGGGTCTTCTTCTCCATGACTGAGAAGAAGCTCCAATGGCTCCCAAAACTTCAAAACATCACCACTTGGCCATCCGAACTCCAAATCCGGATTTCCAAAGTTCCAACCAGGGTGGAATTGAACTCTCTTCCACATGGAAACATCAAAACCCATAAAAACCAACTTAAATAGATCAAAACCATGTAAAACCGAAAATAGGGAAAAACTTAGATCTAGAACAATGGAGACTCCAAATCACAAAATGCCAAGTTCTAATGTTGATCACCATGTCCTAAACTAGCAAATGGACAAATAAAATGGGGTTCTCATGTGGTGGCAAGGTGCACTTGTCTATGGGTTGGTGTTGTGGAGAGGAAGGAGAAGAGTGTTGTGTAGAGGAAGGAGAAGAAGAAATTAATGGAGGTTTATGAGGAGAGAGAAAAGGTTGGTGGAGTTTTAAAGAGGGTGGGATGTGGTGTGTTGAGGGTGGAGCATAGGCTAAGGTGTTCCAATACACATTAAACCAAACCAAACCAACCCAAACCAATTAAAACCGAGCTATGACAAAACCCAAAATACGAGAAATACCGAAATTCTACAAGTTGAGAAAATAAAAATACATGCCAAAATCCAGATACGAGTAAATACGAAATACGGGAAATACGGGAAATGAGGGTGACAACTCTACCCACCTTAAAAGAATTCCGTCCTCGAAATTTAATCAAGAGGCTAGAGATGTCGGGACAGCTATACTATCGCAAGCAATCTATGCTACCAATCAATCATACAATCATACATGCAAACAAGGAATCGAAGTGCAAGGCATAAGGAAGATATTACACCTCACGAGCCAAACCGATTGGGATAATGTGATCGGATATCATCCTCACACTCCCACGTTTGACTCTCCCAAGGAGCGATGAACTCAAGCAATACGAACTAAACTGATAGTCTTGCGCTTAAGGTCTTTCTCTTTGGTCAAACAGGGACACGGGCCTCTCCTCATACGAAAAGGTTGGTACCAATAACCGTTTTCGAATGATCTAGGACATGGCTCGGGCCGGGATATACCGTTGTAATTAGGATACATGAAACGTGACATGTGTCCCACATAACGACGGTGGAAAGCAAGACAATAGGACACAGATACCTCTCTGCCGATTCTGGATCTGGGCCTGGGCCAGGGCGAACTGTTGTGGCCTCTGTTGCTGGAAGGCTTGGGCCTGAGACGGCAATGGACCCGGGAACGGGAGCTGCTGTGGTTGGTGAACTGGAGCTGATTCTGGTGCTGGTCCCATAACCGAGGGACTAGTTACTGTCGACGATGATCTGTTTCTGAATGGACAAGATCCCATCATGTGGTCCGGCGAACCACAAACCAAGCACAATCCCTGTGCTCTGCGGCACTCAGTAACAACATGCCCCGGCTTCCCGCAATGAGAACAACCCGTTGCGAAAGGCCGCTTCTGCTTCTGTTGCTGGGGATAGGTCGGTGCAGAATGCTGTAAGGAGGTAACCGAATCTGTTCTCGTAGCTCCAATGGTCAGGGCCCTAGCTGCCAGGGCCAGTGCTGAGGATTGGTTCATCTGGTCGTGAGACCGCTTCCGATTTCCGGTCCGGTCCGCTATCCTTCGGGAAGTGTACTCATGCCTTCTCGCTGCTCGCAAGACGGCATCAAAAGTTCTGTGCTCGAACTGCTCTACTGCCAATATGATCTCCAAGTGGAGCCCCTGCTGAAATCGCTGTGCTCTGTCTAGCTCGGTTGCCACCAAGGTGGGAGCAAACCGACTCAACCTTGAAAACTCGGCCGCATATCCGTGGACCGTCCTGTTCATCTGCCTGAGATTACTAAACCTGGTCTGTAGGTCATATCTAGCCACTGCGTCAAAGTACTTGGTCTGAAACATATCACTGAATACCGCCCACATGACAGGCGTACCTAAACTCGCTTATAGCATAGCCCACCAGCTGCGGGCTAGGTTTAGTAACTGCAGGCGCACCACCGCCACCTTCTCTGCTTCAGGAGTCCTTGCTGTCTCTAAGATAACTTCAATGTCCTGTAGCCAGGCATCTGCAGCAATAGCATCCTCGCTGCCATCGAAGAAGGGAGGGTTCAGGCGCTTGAAATTGTTGACCGTACTGTTCCCTCGAGGACCAATTCCGCTCATAGCATCTTGTACTGCTTGTTGCAAGGCATCACCTCGACGGTCCTGAGATGCAAGCAACTCACGGATGAGCCCTATCAAGACCCCATCCTCTGACCCTGCTGGCTGAACTGGCTGGACTGGGGGCATTGGTTCTCCAGAAGGCATGGCTCGGGAGGCGGCTGCGGAGGACTGATCTTGATCTTCTTGTTGTTGCTGGTCTGCCGGCCGAACTTCTTCTGGCTGATCAACAGGAATGATGCCACTGAAGCAATGACGTCAGGAATATTAAGGAAGGACCAGGATAGAATAATAATGCAAGCATGTTATCAAGTCAGGGATCCAAGGAGATAAGAAGATGCGAGTGGAGATCAAAGGCGAGTACAGATTGAGACATCTATCTGGTAAACCCTCACATTTCTTGATTGACAAGACCTGCATGGGCCACCACTTAAACCATGTCACGCCCCAGAACCAGAATACTGGAGAGCGGGGTGCGGACATAGCCAGCTACGTATAATGAAATGGAATCCATCTCACTATACGATCACGGCTGTCTAAAAATATGAGGGTTTATCTACAAGCCATCAGTCTCTTAGGGTCAATAACAAGCCTAATGTCCCATTCTCAACAAGTAATGATAGTAACAAGATATCAGATCACCAAATATACAATTGTAAGGCGTCCCAAACATTACATATCCAGATGATCATGAAGCTAGTCGTACAAAATGTAAGGACTAGCAAGAGTTAAGTCATACATGATCAACCTCGAGTTGCCAATCATGTTTACAGTCCGTAGGCAGACAGAAAATAAAGTGCATAGAGCTAACAGGTGCTCGTCGGCTAAATGCCTCAAAAGAATAATGTACAATTACAGTGGAAGAACAAAAAAAACCCACTCGTTGCCAGGATTCCCTCTAGTGGTCACCATCTGGCTGGAAAGCAGGTAGATCCTTTGCTGCTGCTCCGGTATCTGGCCATACAAAACCAGCTGGGTCAGACCCCAAAAAGAGCAAGTGCCACAAAGGAGGCCACGAAATAAGAACAAAAGCCAGCAATTAGCACAATAATACTAAGATAATAAAGACAGGAATTAAGGAAAAACATAACAGGTGATATACGATGAGATAACCATGGGACTATTCAGATAACCAGGTTACAACCCGTAAACCAAATAAGGACCGGGGTTGTAACCCTTCGTCTGAACGGAACTTGGATTCTCCCACCATTTATCGGCAAAATATAAGAAAATCATGACAGGTAGCAATTCTTGTTCAGGAATCAAGACAAGACTAGACAGGTTATTCCCATACAATCAATCACGGCCAAGCAATAAGTACGGCTTGCTACTTTAACTAACTAGGGTTATCACAGGCCTAGTTACTAGCAAGATGCAATGAGAATTCCAAGTCCGGTTACCTGTTTGTTACTACCTGAGTGATCCCAGCAAGAAAAGGAAAAGATAGCAGGATATAGCAGACACACTGTAGTAAGATACATGTGTCCTAAGGTACCACACTCGACGGCGGGCTGGAAGTGCGCTCATCTCGACGGATAGCAACAAATCCCATGTATATATATATATATATAAGGCCGGGACCAAAGGGGCAACAGGTAACTGGGGAATTCTCCATGAACTATTTGATCCATCTAGTCATTAACCTAGCCAGATTCAGTATGAATCCCTGACCGTGGGAAACCAGGGATTCATGTCCTAGACATGATGCGAGACAAGACTGGTAGCTTACACAAGCACATTCAATACAATCACCCACGGTGTCAAGAATTCACTTAGCATGTCAAGTTAGCCGTCGCAACAGCGTTAAGTTATCAAGTCATGCTACAAGTCAGGAGTGCGCCGCCACGGGCCACTATCAAGTTATCAAGTCACAAGGATTAATTACAAGTTACAAGTTAGGTGTGCACCCCAGTGGGTCACTAGCAAGGAGATCAGAGAATACCAAAATCATAATCCACAGAAAACCTCGAGAACCGTACTAGTCAAACAATTACTTGAAAACCGTGTTAGGCCGTGTCGGGTCAAGATAGTCGTGCCGTGTTGAACAGATCTCAGGAAAACTCAATCCACAAACAAAGAAACCAAGTCGAGAAATAAAACCAACACTCCTAGAGCCAATGGGTTAAGCAAGGGGTCAGGGTGTATGGGTCACGCAGCGTACGCGCAAGGACACGCATGCAGGGGAGCAGCGTACGCACAAGGGCACGCATGCAGGGGAGCAACGTACGCACAAGGGCACGCATGCAAGGGAGCTGCGTACGCACAAAAGCACGCACGCAAGGGAGCTGCGTACGCCCAAAAGCACACACGCAGGGGAGCTACGTACGCACAAAAGCACGCACGCAGGAGAGCTGCGTACAAGCAAAGGCACGCACGCAGGAGAGCTGCGTACGCGCAAAGGCACGCACGCAGGGAAAGGGTCTTCTTCTCCATGACTGAGAAGAAGCTCCAATGGCTCCCAAAACTTCAAAACATCACCACTTGGCCATCCGAACTCCAAATTCGGATTTCCAAAGTTCCAACCAGGGTGGAATTGAACTCTCTTCCACATGGAAACATCAAAACCCATAAAAATTCAACTTAAATAGATCAAAACCATGTAAAACCGAAAATAGGGAAAAACTTAGATCTAGAACAATGGAGACTCCAAATCACAAAATGCCAAGTTCTAATGTTGATCACCTTGTCCTAAACTAGCAAATGGACAAATAAAATAGGATTCTCATGTGGTGGCAAGGTGCACTTGCCTATGGGTTGGTGTTGTGGAGAGGAAGGAGAAGTGTGTTGTGTAGAGGAAGGAGAAGAAGAAATTAATGGAGGTTTATGAGGAGAGAGAAAAGGTTGGTGGAGTTTTAAAGAGGGTGGGATGTGGTGTGTTGAGGGTGGAGCATAGGCTAAGGTGTTCCAATACACATTAAACCAAACCAAACCAACCCAAACCAATTAAAACCGAGCCATGACAAAATCCAAAATACGAGAAATACCGAAATTCCATACGGTGAGAAAATAAAAATACATGCCAAAATCCAGATACGAGTATAAATACGAAATACGGAAAATACGGAAAATGAGGGTGACAATTCCAGACGGTGTAATCTAGGAACAGAGGGGGGCAAATAAAGCATTTGATATCCGGGGGGGGCGCCGCTGGAGCCGGGGGGGGTGGCAGCCGCTGGAAGAGGGGGGCAGCCTGGGGGAGAGAAATTTTTTTTTAGGCGGTGGGGGGAGTGGGGTGGATGGTTATGGCTCTGATACCATGTAGTAAATGAATAATGTATGATTTTATTGATGGGCTACTACTTGCTACTTATAGAGGTTCCAACTCCTCTTCATACTACATTTTTCAATGTGGGACTAAAGTCCCTTATTGATTCTCAACACTATTCATATATATGTTAAACATCTTTTGCCATCTCTCCATGTTAGGTAGTGCAAAGTACAGCATTTATTTGTATATTTTTTCTGCACATCCCTCTTTCATTTTTTTAAAGGTAAACCACTATTTGGTAGGGGCCGTAGCCTTTATTGGTATCTAGTCACGTTCATGTGCATTGCACGTACCAAAAAAAAAACTATGATATTGTCGAAAAATGAAATAAGAATATTAAAATTATATTAAAATATTTTAAATATGATTTGAATATATTTTAATTAGGATTTGTTATAGATATGTTTTAGAATTTTGGATATGTGATTAGTTAGATAATACCATGTACCTAGTTTAAATATAATTTGAATATTGAATATATTTTAGGATGTGTTATATGCTCAGGTAGTTACAAGGATTTTTGAATTTTTTTTCTTAACTACGTGAGAAGATACATACGGGGTAAAGCGGTACTTAGAAAGTTTATTATTATTATTATTATTAATTAATAGAGGATATACATCCGGCTTAGACGGTTTATTTTTGAGCCATTTCCTAGCCGTATTATAATGGTAGGGATAAGAAAAGAAGCATAGATAGTCCATGTCTCATACAAGTAGAAGGGAGATAGTCCTTGCCATGAGGTGCCAAAATGGCTACTGTTGGGAACGCGGTGTGATCCGGATCGGAGTTGGCCCATGTGGTGCGATATTGAATTGGGTCCATATGCCTTAAAAGAGAATTCTCACGTAAGGCCTGAACCAATCCCAATTTTTTACACCACATGATCTCACCACCTAACCGATGTGGGACTAAATTACCAAATCTATTGTCACCTCCCATTTGAGCGCTCAACCGGAAACGAGATACAACCCAACAATCTCCACCTTAGCTTGTTTTCGCTAGCCGAATAACCTTAGCACTTTGTTACATTTGTTCGTTCCCGCTAGCCGAACAACCTTAGCACCCCTGCTATTTTTTGTTCGTTCCCGCCAGCCGAACAACCTTAGTACCACCTTGCTACATTTTTATTCATTTTCGCCAACCGAGCATCTAGGAGATCCAACATATTGTCATCTCGATCCGTTTAACTACAGAACCAAACCGACACGTTCATCCACACCACCATTATGTGCCAACTACAATGTCTTGCTCTGCCTTGGGCTCGTCGAACCCACCTTTGAAGCTAATTCTTGTAGTTGATGTTCCTACTCCACCTTGAGAAGAGCCCGTATAATCTGATTATACACATGAACGTTCAGCACCATCTGTCTCGAACCAATTAGAGCCGGTCCAAACTAGCCCCGTAACCATGGGCTCTGATACCATATTGTTGGGACACAACGGAAATAAATCAAAAAAATCAGAGAACACCTTAGAGAAAAGTCACAATTGCAAAGACAATGATTTATGTGGTTCGGCCAAGATGCCTACTTCTACAGACGAGGGTGATTTAGTTCCACTATGAAGAAGAAAATGAATTATAATAGCTCTCAACACTTCTCTCCTTGCACTCAATAACTCTCTACCACAAAGATAAAGAAAAAAAACCCTCAAACTTTTGTGTTGGACTTATTCAACAACTTTAGCTCTCTTTGTTGAACTTATTCAACAATTTTTATTAAGAACAATGAGATATGCTTGTGTTGAACTTATTCAAAAACTTATATTGAGCACTTTTGGAGTTGTTTTGTGGAGAACCTTTAGACCCCTTTATATACCATAGAAATCCAATCCTATGTAGGTTTAAATCCCAATCTTATGTAGGATTATATTTTGGAAATCCATCCTATGTAGACTTACATATATTTAGAAATCCGGTCCAACATATGGTCAAAGTAAAAAATGGTCATGGACCAATTTTGGACACTTTCCTTCATATCCCCTTTATATACCATGACAAATGTCTATATATGAAAACTGTGTTTCAGAAGCTGATGAAGCAAACTGTACTTCAGAAGCTGACAGTGACGGGGTCTTCTTTTCGGTGGCACATGACAAAATGAGTGACCGTTGGATTTTCAATTTCGGATGCTCGTACCATATGTGTCCAAAGAGAGAGTGGTTTTCTTTCTACAAGGCGACATATGGTGGTTCTGTGTTGATGGGCAACAACAATGCATGTTGAGCTATTGAAATTGGGTCTATCAAGGTGAAAATGTATGATGGAATTGTGCGGACTTTGGCCGATGTCAGACATGTTTCCGACCTAAAAAAAAAAATCTTATTTCTCTTGGTACGCTTGACTCGAATGGTAACAAGTTCATTGCCGAGGGTGGAGTTTTGCGATTTGTTCGTAGTTCTTTGGTGGTGATGAAAGGTCACCGACATGAAAACATTTATATTTTATTGGAAAGCACTGTGACTGGGTCTTTAGCAGTTAGTACATCTGATTTGTCTGATAGCACGCATCTTTGACATATGTGGGACATATGAGTGAGAAAGGTTTGTCCTTACCGAGCAAGCAGATGTTACTGAAGAACTTAAAGAAGCCAAATATGGATTTCTGTAAGCATTGTGTTTATGGCAAACAACACAGGGTGACCTTCAGTACAAGCAAGCAAAAGACGAGATATTCTCGACTATGTGCATACAGATGTATGGGGACCTAGCAAGATTCTTCCAAGAATGGAGCAAGGTACTATGTCACTTTTATTGATGATTATACACATTATGTTTGGTTGTATTTCATCAAAACCAAGGATCAAGTGTTCGAAAAGTTCAAGTAGTGGAAAGTGACCGTGGAGAACAGAACGGACAAAAAGGTAAAGACGATGAGGTCTGATAATGGTACTGAATATACCTATGGATTTTTCAAAGATTTCTGTGCTCAGGAAGGTATCATTCGACATTGGACTGTCAGGAAAACGCCGCAACATAATGGATTAGCAGGGAGGATGAACCGAACCTTGCTTGAGAAAGCAAGATGTATGTTCTCTAATGCCGGTTTAGGCAAGGAATGGTGGACAGATTCTATACACATGATGCGGTACTTGGTTAATAGATTATCAACTCCAGCTATAGATTGTAAGACTCCATATGAGGTGATGACCGACAAACCAGCAGATTACAGCACTTTGTGCGTGTTTGGATGCTAAGCTTACTATCATGTCAATGAGGGTAAGTTGGATCCGAAGCCAAGAAAGCCATATTCTTGGGATATGCACAAGGAGTGAAGGGATACCGTCTGTACTGCTTGGAGGATAAGAATTTTTTAATCAGCAGGGATGTCACATTTGATGAATCTCCAGTGTTGGTTTCAAGCAAGAAGAGTGAGTCCGATCAGGATGGTGGTGTATCTAGCAAATCTCATACCGTTGAGATTGAGTCGTCTGAGGATACATCAGATGAGGTGGAGGTTTCTGAAGATGTTCATCAAGCCCCACAAGAGCAACAACCAAAGGATGAGCATTACCAGCAGCAAGATTCCTTGGCCACTACTAGGCCAAGGAGACCGGTTAAGCCAGTGCACATGTATGGATTTGATGAACCGGTAAAGCACTATGAATAGTTAAATGTGGTAGCATATGCACTACTAGTAGAGGATGACGAGTCTATCACCTTCAGACATGATGTCAAAGATACTAGCAGTAAGAACTGGATGGTGGCTATGCAGGAAGAGATTGAGTTTCTCCACAAGAACCGTAGATGGGATTTGGTTCCATTGTCCAAGGGCAAGCGAGCTACAGGCTGCAAGAGAGTGTACAAGAAGAATGAAGCTTTTCCAGAGCCAGGTGGAGAAGTTTTGCTTGATAGCCCTTAAGGACAGAATTGACTAGTGGTTAATTTGGAAGCTATGCGGTGGAGAAGTGTGTCGGCTCGATTTTGTAGCAAAACCTTGCCGAGGTGGAGATATGAAGGAAAGTGTCCAAAAATAGGCCCATGACCATTTTTGACTTTGACCATATGTTGGATTGGATTTCTAAATATATGTAAGTCTACATAGGATTGGATTTCCAAAATATAATCCTACATAAGATTGGATTTTAAACCTACATAGGATTGGATTTCTATGGTATATAAAGGGGTCTAAAGGTTTTCCACAGAACAACTCCAAGAGTTCTCAATGTAAGTTGTTGAATAAGTTCAACACAAGCATATCTCATTGTGCTCAATAAAAGTTGTTGAATAAGTTCAACAAAGAGAGCTAAAGTTGTTGAATAAGTTCAACACAAAAGTTTGAGCTTTCTTTTTCTTTATCTTTGTGGTAGAGAGTTACTGAGTGCAAGGAAAGAAGCCCACCCAATCGATGTCAATTTGCTGCTCTCTGCAAGTGTGAAGGCCGTACGAAGTGCCTTTGTTTCTGCTATCAAGCTGTTACCGTGTCCAAACCTGTTACTGAAGGCATGGACAAACTGGTCATCTGTACACCTCCACCCGTTGTCAAGTTATCAATGGCCGAGCGATCAATGTTAAGTTTTAGCCCCAAGAGAGGGGGATACGACTTAACCCATATACCTCTAAGTAGTCTCGGTGTAGGCTAAGGCCGCAAAGGTAAGACCATCTTGGAATGAAAGATCTTTCGAAGGCCTCTGTGCATCAAAGATGTCCTGAATACTAGTTGTCACTTTATGAATGACTACACATGGATTGAGCAGGACATGATTATAGATACTACTATTATGATGCTTCCTATCTGCCAAAGCGCCAACACTCTCGTCGAAGAGAGAGAGAGGCCCCATCAAGCAACACGGTTGCCAAGTGATCAACGGTGCATAAGTAGGGGCTGAGCTGCATAATCTTGGTGAACTATGCCCACACTTCCCTAGCTAGCTTGTTTGAATAAATGATCAAGATTTTCAGTGCTATGCTCTGTACAACACCTACACCCAGAGGCTAGCGATATACCCATAGATGTGATACTCAAACCCACTGGGATGGCGCTAAGGATGAGATGCCACATGAAGACACCCACTTGGGATAAACTTGTCCTAGAGGAATTTGCTCCATCTGTAGTTGGGCTTCTTGCATCTAATTTGATTCCAAAAGGACAAGGTAGAGAATTCTTTGCTAGGGGTGAGGCTTTGTACAAGCCGATCAAGTTCATTCGTGAACACCATACCACGCAACATCTCCTCCTCCTTCCTGGGTAATAGAGGCAATACTTCCTCATGCCGATCAATGAAAGTTGGATACTCAGGCCAACACTCATAATATTACGCATGCCTTAGGGAGAGGATGCAGAATACGCCCACAACATAGTGTCCCATATCGATACATTTCCTTTGCCTACGATCCATTGACAATGTCGCTTCACTTCCAGGAATTGCTTCGACATAGATCACCAGAGTGAGGAGATGACTGTAGGTTGCTTGTAACTAAGAAGATGTTGATCCCCGTATTTACAGTTCCTATATTGGACCATAACGACTGTCTTTTGATAAAAACCCAACATCTTTCAGCATGAAGAGACTGCATTACCTGAAATATTGATCGGATCCCTTGGCCCCCCTTCAGATAACAGACTATAACCTCTAGTCCAGGAAATCCATTTGTAGCAATGTGCATGTTTGTTATTCCACATGAAATTAGACATGATACTTTCTAATGACCGACTAGTGTTAGTCGGAAAAGCCATAATGGAAAGGGCATGGATGAGAAGCGAGATGAGTGCACTCTTGATGATGATAATTTTGCCTCCAAAAGATAGCAGACGTCCACGCCACCCCTTTATTTTCCTCATAATTTTTTCTTTGATATGAGTAAAGTAAATTTGTTTATTCTTGTCTTTGAAAAGAGTGACCCCCAAGTAAGTAATCGGAAGCATGACCTTCTTGAAGCCCTTCCTTTGGAAAATCCAGGCCTGCCTTTCTTGCCCGCCTTTGGAAGAAACAATGAATAAGCTCTTAGCATTGCTGATAGCTTGGCTGGAGACTTCCGAAAATTTATTCAAGATATCCATAGAGCTATTAACACTATCGTTATCCCCATTCAAGAAGATGAGACCGTTATCGGCATAAAATAGACAGTAAGTGCAAAGACTCTTTCAGCTCCCACTATAAGGCCTAATTTCCTTGCGCGGCTCAGGTGCACAATCTTCCAACTGAGAACATCTTGTGCTATTATAAATTAAGTCGGGGAAATAGGATCACCCTGTTGGAACGCCCTAGTAGACTTGAAGAAGCCAACCATCTTCCAGTTGAGAGAGACCGAGTATCAACAGTTGGGGATATTCCTGTAGATGAGGTCTATCCAAGTTCTGCAGAAGCCAAGATTGTGAAGCACAACAAGTAAGAAGGGGTCATAAGTCTTCGATATATCAATCTTCAAAATTGTGTTGCCTCCTTTAATTTTGTTGCTGATGGCTTCCACCATCTCGTGAGAGACTTATTTTCATGAATACTTCTTCCCTTGGTGAAGCCGGATTGATGCGGCGAGATGACACACGACAATACCATAGACAGCCGATAAGCAAGTAATTTCGAGATAATTTTATGACTAAAATCACAAAGACTGATCGGTCTATAAGGCTGTGAAACCCAGTTGGCTGGTTTGCCTTCAAGATCAAGACGAGGTTAGTTGTGGAGATGCCGTGTGGAATCTGATCACCCATGAAGAAGTCTGGAACAGCTGCCATCACATCTTCTTTATTATGTGCAAACATTTCGAGTATAAGTAGCTCGTAAAGCTATCCGGACCTGGAGCGCTCTGTGGGTTGAGAGAGCATACTATCCTCTGGATCTATTGTTAAGTAGCGGGATGGGGGTGGGGTGGTGGGGTGGTGGGGGTGGGGAGTGGATGGGGTTTGCAAAGAGGTACTTTTTTTTTGCCTCCATGACCACCACATCCTTACTAGGACCAACTCAAAATCTCAGAATTGGTTAATGATTGCCTCTGTAAAGAAAGAATCATCCATCATAGTACCGTCCTCACCCTTAAACTGGATTATCTGTCTAGTGCTACACTCTGTCTAGTGCTACACTCTTTGATGATAGCATGAAAAGAGGCAGAAATACGGTCCCAATATCTAATCTAATATGATCTTGGTCTTGCAAAAACTGTTCCTATTGATTGATGATGATAGACAACTGTCTTTTAGCATACATGACCTCATGGAAGGTGACCTTCGACAATTAGGCTTGAAGAGCTTCTAGGTTGTCAATGATGAGGTGTTGTTTTCACAACCATTGGGCTTGAAAAGCTTCCAGGTTGTCAATGATGAGTTGTTTTTTTTCTTACGGATACGAAGGTCCCCAAGGACCTCCCAATTCCATTAATGGAGGCAATCCGATGACGCTTCAGCTTGCTGTGCAAAACATGCACCAAGACAGCCTACATTCAATACTCCAGTTCCCTTGAGCAAATCGTCAAAATCTGCATGAGAACACCATATAGAGCTGAAATCGGAATGGGTCGGGCTTTTATTTGCATCACTGGAAGTCACTTGCAAGGGGCAGTGATCCAAGTGCAACCGTTGTAGATGAGTGACCTTGATAGGCAGGAGTTCAAGGAGAAAGTCCGCATTAAATAACACTGTCCAAAAGTGCTCCCAACCATTAGGATTATGGTGTCCATTGCACCACGTGTACAAGGTACTGACAAAACCAACACAGATAAGACCTGCATCTTGAATAAAAGTATGGAACTCATCAACTGCCCCAATGTTGATCCATTTCGGCTTTTTTTTATCATCAGTCGAAGTTAGTACATTGAAATCCCTAGCCACCATCCCCGAAAGGGAATTATTAGAAACAAAACTCAAGAGGTTTTTCCAAAGAGGGCGACTGATAATATGTTGGCTCTTGGTGTAGATAACATACAGAGCAATGCTAGGTATATTATCCCTGAAGTTGATCTTGTAGTTGATGACCTGATCCTTGAACTCCAAAATGGTTACCGTGATATTTTCCTTCCACAAAATCCAAATATATTTATTGTTCCATATATTGATAGTGATGCGACATCTCCAGCTCCATGGCCAACATAGGTAACTCGTTACCATGCAACTTAGATTCTAGAATGCACATAATGTCAGGAGCAAGATTCCAATTAGAAGACTGGAGGCAGTTCCTAGTCTCTTGATTTTTTACTCCCTCGCATTCCAAATAAAAAACTTTGATCATTGATCAAAAAGTTGAGCAAGTTTGTTCGGCCGCAGATTGTGACCTAGTTCACACTAACGGCGGGATAACTTTCGGCTTTTTCTGTTGGAGTGGGTGGGGTTCCCAACCTATGTGGAGAAGACCCCGGAGTGCGACGAGCGCCATTCGTGTGTCGAAGAAGCTCGGGAAGTAGGCGACGCGGAGTTGCTACTGCTGCTGCTGCTCCTAAGAGAGGTTCTGGACTGGGTCTGCCGAGTTCGGCCCGAACTCGGTCCCAGGCCGAGTTCTGGCCGAACTCGGTCTGGCTGTTCCAGAATGTTGGCGTTAGGTGCTGTTTGCCCGACACAGAGTTCTGGCCGAACTCTGTGTCGTCGGGGCTGAAGCGGGAATCTGGGTGATTTTTCACCACTGGATCTAATCCAACGGTCCAGGTTGGTTGCGGGATTGGGGAGTTGAGTTTTCTCAACCCTAATTCATTACGCAACATAACGCAAGGTAACACAACTTGGAGAGAGGAAGGAGGCAAGAGTGCCATTACAACTTCGGGAGAGAAGACGGAGGATTGAAGGTCGTTTTCGAAGGAGATCGTGTTTCGGGTAATCTCTACTCGTCGTTCTCGCTCTTCGTAGCCTTGTAATCATTGTTCTTATTTCTGAGTGTTGTGGGATCCGATTTGGATCGGGAGGAGTTTGTAGAGGGTGTAATTCTTCTATTCCATTAGTGGAGGCTTCTTAGGGTTGGACTCCGATCGTCCCGTGGTTTTTTCCGCAAGGGTTTTTCACGTCAAAAATTCTCTGTGTCTGCGTGGATTGTTTTGTGTGGTTGTTTTTGGGTTCGTGCGTTTGTATTGCTCGGTCCTCTCGCAGGTACTCTCCGGTTTGGGGAAAGGTTTCCGCGTTTCTTTTCCAACAGAGTGGTATCAGAGCTAGGTTCTGGAATTCAGAAGGAGTGTCAGTAGTTGACAGAGAAACCAGAGAGGAGAGATGGACGCGAAGCCGGTGCGCATGGTGAATCTGAACGGCACAAACTATCACTATTGGCGGAGCAAGATGAAAGATTTGCTGTTCGTCAAGAAGCTGCATCTACCCGTGTTTGCATCCGAGAAGCCCAGTGATAAATCCGAAGAGGACTGGACATTCGAGCATATACATGTGTGTGGGTAAATACGGCAGTTTGTGGACGAGAACGTGTACAATCACGTTGCCAATATTGAGCACGCGAAGACGTTGTGGGATAAGCTGGAATCCTTGTATGCGAAGAAGACCGGGATAAACAAGTTGTTCCTGATCCGAACGATGATGGGTCTGCGATACAAGGATGGAGCGTCTATTTCGGATCACTTGAGTGTGTTCCAGGGCGTTGTTGACCAGCTATCTTCTATGGAAGTCAAGTTCGACGACGAAGTTCAGGGACTGTGGCTGCTGTGTACTTTGCCAGACTCGTGGGAGACCGTACGAGTATCTATGATCGCTTCTGCTTCAGAGGGCGTGGTCAGTCTGGAGTTTGCCAAAAGCGGGGTGTTGAATGAAGAGATGCGGAGACGTTCTCAGGGCACTTCATCCACATCCCACCACTCAGAGGCACTTGTTTCAGAGAGCCGCGGAAGGGGCAAAAGCAGGGGTCCAGGTGGTGGCAGAGACAAGAGCAGGGGGAAGTCCAAGGGTCGTTACGAGGACTCAGAGTGTTACCATTGTGGTAAGAAGGGCCACATCAAGCAGAATTGTTTCGCTTGGAAGAGAGAGAAGAAGGGCGACAAGGGAAAGCAAGAAGAGAACACTACAGCGGCGGCCTCGGTGCATGGAGGCGATGTGATCGTCGTAGGTGATGAGGTCATTACTAACCTCGCCTGCGATGACAATTCTTGGCTGGTGGACTTAGGGGCTTCAGCACATGTATCTCACACACAGGGCACTATTTGCCACTTACACTACAGGCGACTGTGGAGTGTTGAAGATGGACAACGGAGATATGTCGAAGGCGGTTGCCGTTGGAGATGTGCATTTGAGAACGAAGACGGGTGCGGTTCTTGTTCTCAAGAATGTTCGTCATGTCCCTGATATCCGTTTCAACCTGGTGTCGGTTGGAAGGTTGGATGACGAGGAATTCTTCAGTCTCTTCGGGAACAGTCAGTGGAAGCTTTCCAGGGGTTCGATGGTGATTGCCAGAGGAAGCAAGAAGTCTGGTCTCTACTATATGGAGGGGAGCGCACAGGGGGCACAGGAGGTGAACGCAGTCAGTGATGCGTTTACCGAGTTGTGGCACAGGCGGCTCGGCCATATCAGCGAGAAGGGGATGAGCTACTTGGTGAACAGGAAGGTGATTCCGGGGCTCAAGTCTACAAAGTTGGAGAAGTGCACGCACTGTTTAGCTGGGAAGCAAAATAGGGTGTCTTTTCAAAGTCACCCAAGTTCAAGGAAGCCGGCGTTGCTCGAGTTGATTCACTCGGATGTCTGCGGTCCTATGAAGGTAAAATCTCTTGGTGATGCTTCTTACTTTGTAACCTTTATTGATGACTGTTCCAGGAAGGTTTGGGTCTATGCCTTAAAGACCAAGGATCAGGTGCTGCCTACTTTCAAGGAGTTTCAGGCCTCTGTTGAAAGGGAGACGGGCAAGAAGTTGTTGTGCGTTCGGTCCGACAATGGCGGCGAATACATCGGCCCCTTTGATGCGTATTGCAGAGAGCAAGGGATACGACACCAGAAGACTCCGCCAAAGACACCTCAGCTCAATGGTGTAGCGAAGCGCATGAACAGGACACTGATGGAGAGGGTGCGGTGTTTGCTGTCAGAAGCAAACTTGCCGGGTAGTTACTGGGGTGAGGCTCTTCTCACAGCTGCTTATGTTATTAATTTATTTCCTAGTGCTCCTTTGCAGGGTGATGTGCCTGATAAAGTATGGTACGGCAAAGAGCCGTCATACAATCACCTGCGGGCGTTTGGTTGTAAAGCCTTCGTGCATGTACCGAAGGATGAGAGGACCAAACTTGAGCCGAAGACGAGGCGATGCGTCTTTGTCGGCTACGGTCGGGATGAGTTTGGCTATAGACTCTACGACCCAGTGGAAGGAAAGCTCTACAGAAGCAGGGACGTGGTATTCGTCGAGGATCAGACCATGACCAACACTCAGGATTCCGAGACGCCTTATGAGGCTGAGGAATTGCCTGAGTTAGAGTCATTTCGCTTCGAGCAGTTTCCAGAGGACATCGCAGAGGATCCAGTTATGGGAGAGCCAGTACATGGAGTAGCTCCCAACCTTGATCATCAGCCTGCTGATGGTGGTCAGGGTGTCCCTTAGGAGGATGAGCATGCCGGGGAGGCAGTTCCTGAAGGGGAGGAGGCTGTTGGTATACAGCCAGCACCAGTGGCTCCACTGAAAAGGAGTGACAGGGATCGTCGACCATCTACGAGATACTCACCGGATGAGTATGTGCTATTGACTGACGGGGGAGAGCCCGAGAGTTTTGCAGAGGCTATGGAAGACAAACACAGGCAGGAGTGGATGGAGGCTATGCAGGAGGAGATGAGTTCCTTGCACACCAATTCCACTTATGATCTGGTGCGGTTGCCAAAGGACAAGAAGGCTTTGAAGAATCGATGGGTGTTCAGAGTGAAACAAACGGATGATGCTACTTGCCCTCGATACAAAGCGAGGCTGGTAGTCAAAGGCTACGGTCAGCGGAAAGGCGTGGATTATGATGAGATCTTTTCGCCTGTCGTCAAGCATTCGTCTATTCGGGTGGTGCTAGCATTAGCAGCCAGTCTCGACTTGGAGGTCGAGCAAATGGATGTGAAGACGGCATTTCTCCACAGTGATCTTGAGGAGGAGTTGTACATGGAGCAGCCAGAGGGATTCTGTGAGAAGGGCAAGTCACATTTGGTCTACCGGTTGAGGAAGAGCTTGTATGGTCTGAAGCAGGCTCCGAGGCAGTGGTACAGGAAGTTTGAGTCGTTTATGGGGGAGCATGGTTATGCACGGACGACGTCGGACCACTGTGTATTTGTGAGATATTTTGTCGAGGATGATTCCATCATTTTGTTGCTATATGTAGATGACATGCTATTAGTGGGTCGGAATGCCACTAGGATAGCGGAGTTGAAGCGCCAGCTGGGCGCGGCCTTCTCTGTGAAGGATTTGGACGCAGCGAAGACTATTCTTGGGATGGAGATCAGCCGAGAGAGAGAGTCCAAGCTGCTACACTTGTCCCAAACGAAGTACATTCACCGGGTACTTCAGCGTTTCGGTATGGACGGGTCGAAGAAAGTGAGTTGCCCCCTTGCGGCCCACTTTAAGTTCACTGAGGAGCAGTGTCCATCTACCGAGGACGAGAAGGATGATATGGAACGGGTTCCATATGCCTCAGCTGTGGGAAGCCTTATGTATGCTATGGTGTGTACGAGGCCAGATATTGCTCATGTAGTTGGTACGGTTAGCAGGTATCTTTCAAATCCTGGAAGGGTACATTGGAGTGCGGTCAAGTGAATTCTACGATATCTTCAGGACACTGCTGGTTGGAGACTTTCCTTTGGTGGTGACGAGCCGAAGCTGGTTGGGTATACCGACGCTGATATGGCTGGAGATGTAGACACGAGGCGATCGACTTCGGGCTACGTGATGATGTTTGCGGGAGGAGCGGTGTTGTGGCAGTCGTGGTTGCAGAAGTGTGTTGCCTTGTCGACGACAGAGGCAGAGTACATTGCGGCGACGGAGGCTTGCAAGGAGTTGCTGTGGATGAAGAAGCTGCTGCAGGAAATGGGACTGAAGCAAGAGCAGTATACTTTGCTTTGCGACAGTCAGAGTGTTATTCACCTTGTGAAGAATCAGACGTTTCATAGCCGGTTCAAACACATCGAGACTCGGTATCATTGGATACGGGATGTGGTTGAGAAGAAGGACGCGGAGCTTGAGAAGTTCATACAGATGACAACGGAGCTGATATGTTCACGAAGATTCTACCAAGAGGGAAGTTTGAGTACTGCAGGCAGGTCGTCGGGATGACGACATCCTCCCCATAGTTGTGAAGGGGGAGATTTGTTGGAGTGGGTGGGGTTCCCAACCTATGTGGAGAAGACCCCGGAGTGCGACGAGCGCCATTCGTGTGTCGAAGAAGCTCGGGAAGTAGGCGACGCGGAGTTGCTACTGCTGCTGCTGCTCCTGCTCCTAAGGGAGGTTCTGGACTGGGTCTGCCGAGTTCGGCCCGAACTCGGTCCCAGGCCGAGTTCTGGCCGAACTCGGTCTGGCTGTTCCAGAATGTTGGCGTTAGGTGCTGTTTGCCCGACACAGAGTTCTGGCCGAACTCTGTGTCGTCGGGGCTGAAGCGGGAATCTGGGTGATTTTTCACCACTGGATCTAATCCAACGGTCCAGGTTGGTTGCGGGATTGGGGAGTTAAGTTGAGTTTTCTCAACCCTAATTCATTACGCAACATAACGCAAGGTAACACAACTTGGAGAGAGGAAGGAGGCAAGAGTGCCATTACAACTTCGGGAGAGAAGACGGAGGATTGAAGGTCGTTTTCGAAGGAGATCGTGTTTCGGGTAATCTCTACTCGTCGTTCTCGCTCTTCGTAGCCTTGTAATCATTGTTCTTACTTCTGAGTGTTGTGGGGATCCGATTTGGATCGGGAGGAGTTTGTAGAGGGTGTAATTCTTCTATTCCATTAGTGGAGGCTTCTCAGGGTTGGACTCCGATCGTCCCGTGGTTTTTCCCGCAAGAGTTTTCCACGTCAAAAATTCTCTGTGTCTGCGTGGATTGTTTTGTGTGGTTGTTTTTGGGTTCGTGCGTTTGTATTGCTCGGTCCTCTCGCAGGTACTCTCCGGTTTGGGGAAAGGTTTCCGCGTTTCTTTCCCAACATTTTCCTCCTCCTCGTGGACTTGGTTGTTCCTTGTTTATCTCACACTTCATCAGGAACAATGCTCTCTTTCTATCCTCAGAGTCAGGGGATACTCCAATCTGGGAGTCCCCTGAAGATTCACCTCTAGTATCCGAGGCGTCCGGTTTATCTGGTAGAACTTTAAGAAACTCAGCATTTGACTCCATTTCTGCGAGTGACATGTCGAGATTGTTGTCCTCTGTTGGTACACCAGAGTTGCCACCGCTTTGAGGCCTCTGTATCTGTAGCAGGTGTTGCACTTGACTCGGATTTCTCTTGCGAGGTACCTTCGTTGGTGTGATCAGTGCGGTGCTAGGGCTTCCCTTTGCTTCCAAAGCTTTCCCATCCATCACCTATGGAGAGGACTTCTACTCTTCTCGGGTTTCTGGGGCTGTGTTGTTAGCTTCGGTTCTCTTCAGGTTTATATTTGTCACCTCGTCAAGTGCTTCGAACACATTTGAGACAACGTTAGCTACCGACCCACCTGCCAACTTATTAGAACTGGCTTTGTTTGTTCCGGATGGAGGCAACTTCTTAGACGAAGCTGTAGTAACTTGCGCGACCTCTAGGCCCAACTCTTCAGATAAGCTAGCAAAACAGACATGCTTATTCATTATCTTAGAATCATTCGTGCTGTTCTGATCCCTCCGAAATCTAATCGGTTGATTACTAGTTCTTTGATCCTTATTATTTGTTGAATAATATAAATACTATCCCTCAACCCCCACTAACACTCTAGAGTTTTGGTACAAATAGTATAAGAGTAACAGAAAGTTCGAATCTTCTGGCATGTATTAATTTCAAACGTTTAAAAAAAATACTGCTTCGTAAAGACATACGATTACTCCTCTTCCGTCAGCAAACTTCGTATAGACACACTTGTCTGTTTCACTGACCCTGTAGCCATTTGACCTTATCACCTTATCAAACTTCTCATGCCACATTTTGGGAGCTTGTTTCAAACCATACAGAGACTTCATCAACTTGCAGACTTTGTCTTCCAGACCTCTGACGACAAAACCTTTTGGTTGTTGCATGTAGATCTCTTCGGTCAGCTCGCCATTAAGGAATGCCGTTTTCACATCCATCTGATGTATCACCAGTTTGTGTATTACTGCTAGAGCAATTAACAATCTGATGGTTGTCATCCGAGCTACTGGAGCATAAGTGTCAAAGTAGTCGATCCCCTGCTTCTGAGCAAACCCCTTGGCCACTAGCCTGGCCTTGAACTTATCAATGGTTCCATCTGCTTTCATCTTCTTCTTGAAGATCCATTTGCATCCGATGGGTCTTGCTCCTTCTGGCAGGTCAACCAATACCCATGTGTTGTTGGAGGTGATTGAGTCAATCTCGTTGTCTATCGCCTCCTTCCAGAATACAGCATCTCTGGTCTTCATCGCCTCATCATAGGTAAGCGGATCTGCTTCCACATAATAGGTGACGAAGTCATCTCCGAAGTCTTTCGGCCTCCTCGTTCGCTTAGTTGACGGCTCAGCGAGTTCTGGTTCAGCTGGTGTCTCCTTGACGACAGCTTCATCTTGGACTACTGGTTCATTAAAGACTTCTGTCTGCTTTGTACCCTCATCATTCTCCGGAAGATCCGCGAGAACAATATTCTTGTGTTTTGCAAACTTGTCTTCAAAGTATTCAGCATCGCGAGATTCGATGATATGGTTTGACTCAATATCAAGGAATCTCCGAGCATCACTTTTCTCGGCATACCCCAAGAAGATCGCCTTCGTAGTCCTTGTCCCCAGGTTCTGAATCTTCAGATCCGGGAGCTTCACATAAGCCAGACACCCCCACACTCTGACACTTCAAGGTGTGAAGCATGTTCCAATAATTGCTAAGAACCTGATCTCTGGAAGTCTGCTCTGTAACGCAGGCTTGAGGATGGACATCAATGATGGCCGTTGAGTAAATAAGGGACTTTAGTCCCACATCGGTTAGATGTAATATGAAGAGGGATTGGACCCTCTATAAGTAGTAGGCAGTAGCCCTCAATAATATTATCTGAGATATTAGACTCATTTCAACTTGGTATCAGAGCCGAGTTCTCTATCCTCTCCTCCAAACCCTAGCCGCCCTCCTACCCACCCCCCCTCCCTAACCCGATCGAGCAGCCCCCCCCCCCCTCCAGCAGCCGCCCCTCCCCTCCCCCCTCCAGCGCCGCCCCCCCCCCCCTCCCTCCAGCGCCGCCCCTCCCTCCCCTCCCTAACCCTCCAGCGCCGCCCCCCTTCCTTTACTGCTGCTCCAGCAGCCTTTTTAGGGTTTTTTTTTTCGCTGTTCCAAAAAATAAATAAATAAATAAAAAAAAAAAAAAAGATTTTCTTCTCTTTAGAAGATCTCTGTAGTTGTCTCGAGAATCAGTACCTTCTTTTTAGAAGCTCTACTACGAATACGAAATCTCTTTAGATTTTCGTATCTCAGAAACGTTGTCTTTACAATCGTTTCTGCACGGCTGGTATACCTCTGGTTTGTCTCATGCAAGGAGGCACAACTACGTTGGTTATCCTTGAGTCGTCCGAACGCGTTGTCATGACGCGGTTCTAGTTGGTCGTATAAACTACGACATATCAGTGAGGGATCTCGTTTTGTTGTTTCCCCCCGATAGCTGACTAAGACGAAGACGACTCACAAGAAGACGACTCAGGAAACAACAACACCTCACTGATTGCAGTTGAAGAAGTCATGGATTCCATCTATGGGAAGTTGACAGCAGAAGAAATGAAGGCCCTGGTCGAGGATCTCCTGACCAAGAGATTACCGGAGGCAACCCCACGCATGACCCATACTGATGTGGATCCGTCACCGTACAAAATGGGAAAGTTGGACAAGCTGGAGACGAAGTTGGAAGGCACGACCAACTACTTGAAATGGTCGCGGCAGGCGATACGGACGCTGAAGGGACGTGGCTTGGTTGGTTATGTAGATGGCCATACCAAGGCCCCTGTCGATCACTCCTCGAAGGAGTTTGCTGTATAGGACATTGTCAACAATGTCGTGGCTGGTTGGTTGACAGCCTCTTTGACCGACCAAGTGTCGGGTAACGTTAAAGCAATGGAGGGAGCTGCTGATATCTGAAGAACATTGAAAGACATGTACTCCGGTTCAGGTAACCCCATGCGAGTCTTCCAACTGCAGGATGAGCTCGATCGGGTAATCCAAGACGATCGTACCATCTCTGAGTACGCTGCCTTGTTGAAGAAGTACTGGTCTGATCTTGACCATTATGATCCTCTTGGCATGGAGGATGCTCAGGTTGAACCGGCTTTTGCAAAACATTTCCAGAAATTTCTGGATTATATCTCGCGGCAACGGATGATGAAGTTTTTGAAGGGGCTCAACCAGGCATTTGAGCAACGGAGGAATGTACTTCTCGCACAACCGCAGCTGTCGACATTAGAAGACGTCATAGCTGCCATGGCACAAGAAGAAGCACCGTTGAAGCTGATGCCTACCAAGGGTATCTCCCAGGGGGAGCAGGCCGGAGTTGACACATCTGCTCTTGCCACTTTCACACAGCCTCCTTCTACGGGAGGCGTTTGCCACAACTGTGGTGACACAGGGCATTACATCCGCTTTTGCCCAAAACCGACACGGACTCCCTCGAGTGGTCGGGGCCGTGGTCGCGGTGGACGACGAGGTGGTCGAGGCAGCTACAGTGGTGGAAGGGGCACTTACTCTGGAGGCAACAAGGCGCATCTGGCGGATGAAGGTGGGGACAATCAGCTGGCGGACATCACTCCATTTGAGAGAGAAGTTCTCGAGAAGATGCGCGGCTCAAAGCTTGGTTCTGGTGAACGACAAGTCATTCCTGGGGCGCCGTCTACTACAGGAGATTACTGCACTTTCTTCTCCCAAACCAGTACCGGTATACCTCCGCGTGCTCTTGCATCTGTCTCTCAGCTAGCTTGGATTATGGACTCTGGGGCATCTTGCCATGTCACGGGGTCCCGAGGTGAGTTCCGGGAATACTCTACTCTAATGCCGCCAGAAAGCATTCAGACTGTTGATGGTACCTCCAGGCCTGTTATGGGTAAAGACACTGTTGATTGCACTCCTTCTATCACTCTATCTAATGTCTTACATGCTCCTTCATTTCCTGTCAATCTTATATCCATTAGCGCCATTATCCTTGATCTAAACTGTATTGTTTTCTTTGATATTCCTAAGGTAACTTTTCAGGAGAAGGGAACGGTGAGACGACTAGGTACTGGCACATGGCATAAGGGTCTATGGTACTTGGACAGGAACGGTCTGGATAGAGCACTGGCATCTTTGGTTGCAGACGCACAACCGGAAGTCCGAAGTCGAAGTGTCGAAGCCGAGCTGCTCCTCCACCATCAGCGTGTAGGACATTCTTCTTTTCCCGTTATTAGTCGACTGTATCCGTCCTTATATCAAAAAGCAAATAACGAGTTGTTAGTTTGTGATGCTTGTGAGTTGGGAAAACATACCAGAAGCTCCTATGTGAGTTCTGGGCATCAATGTTCTGCTGCTTTTGATATAATTCATTCCGATGTGTGGGGCCCTTGTCCTACAAACGGTGTTAACGGTTATAGATGGTTTGTTACTTTTATTGACTGCTCTACCCGCGTAACGTGGGTCTACCTGCTGAAGAATAAAAGTGATATTTTTGAGGCATTTTAAAGCCTCCATCAACGGATAAAGACACAGTATAATGCTCGTATTAAGTATTTCCGGTCGGATAATGGGACGGAATATACCCATAAGAGGTTTGCTGCGTATTTATCCTCTCATGGTATACTGCATCAAACCTCTTGTGCATACACCGGCTCAAAATGGTATTGCCGAACGAAAGAATATGCACCTGCTGGAGGTAGCTCGAATAATGATGCTGGCTATGAATGTCCCTAAATTTTTGTGGGGGCAGGCTGTCTTGACAGCCTCTTATCTCATCAATAGGATGCCCTCTCAATTACTGGACTGGAAGACGCCTTTGGAAATGCTCACGGGGACAACTGCGTACACCGTTCCTCCGAAAGTATTTGGTTGCGTATGCTTCGTCCACGATAACAAGCCTGGCGTTGGTAAGCTGGATCCTCGAGCAGTTAAGTGTGTCTTTGTTGGGTACACCGGGACACAGAAGGGTTACGTATGCTGGAGCCCGGTTGAACGGAAGCTGTTTGTAAGCATGGACGTTACATTCAGAGAGCTGGAACCTTATTATGGTTCGGACGAAGGTTCTGCGTTTGGGAACACGCCTCACACAGCGGGTGTTGGACGTGAGGGGGAGGTAGTACGCCCAAACGTAGTTGTCGGATCGGTACCTTGTCCTGTCGTGACACACTGGAAGAAAGGGGGAGAAAGTATCAATGATACTGATAAGGAGGATGACGAAGACAATACGTACATTACGCAGGGAGAGAAGCAGACAAGGGAAAAGGAGCTCCAAGTTTACAGAAGAAGACAGCAGAGGTCCAGTACTGTGCTGTGCCCTGTGCCTATAGTGCCAAGTCCCTCGTCTACTCCTGCCCCGACTCCTGAAGATGTTACCCCCGTACCGGATCGCTCGGATTCGGAAGCGGATCTCTCCGATTCGGATGGTATGCTTTCTCCACCACCCATTGCTCCCTTAAGGAGGTCTTCTCGCATTAATGCGGGAAAGACTCCTATTCGTTATAAAGATTATGAACATGATATCGCCAACTACCTATCTTATTCTAATATTTCTCCGACTTATCAAACATTCCTCACTTCGTTAGACTCCACTTCTTTACCTAAGAATTGGCAGGAAGCAAAGAAGGACCCAAGATGGAAAGCCACAATGATGGAAGAACTTGGAGCACTAGAGAAAAATAAGACATGGGAGCTGGTGCCATTACCTGAAGGGAAGAAAGCTATGGGATGCAAATGGGTTTACACAGTGAATGAGACACCAGAAGGAAAAGTTGAACGATACAAGACGAGACTGGTTGCAAAAGGCTAACCCAGACATATGGTATCGACTATGATGAGACTTTTGCCCCAGTAGCGAAGATGAGTACCGTAAGAACACTGGTCTCCATTGCAGCAAACTATGGGTGGAAGCTACACCAGTTAGACGTAAAGAACGCATTTTTTCATGGAGACCTACAAGAAGAAGTATACATGGAGACTCCTCCGGGGTGCTACTCTGTGTCAGATTCAGGTGAAAGAACGTCACATGAAAAAGTGTGCAAACTGAAGAAGTCGATGTACGGGCTGAAGCAATCTCCTCGAGCCTGGTTTGACAGATTCAGAAGGGCTGTCACTGGCATGGGGTACCATCAGACAAATGCAGATCATACTATCTTCCTCCAGCATGCAAGGGGCCACATTACTATACTTGCTGTATATGTAGATGATATAGTGATCACAGGTGACGATGTAGTTGAGATCACTAAGCTGAAGACGAAACTCGCCAAAGAGTTTGAGGTGAAGGACCTGGGAGAGATGAGATACTTTTTGGGTATCGAGGTGTGTGATGGTGAACAAGGAATTGTTCTCTCACAAAGGAAATATGTACTAGATCTGCTGAAAGAGACAGGAATGCTGGGATGCCGAGCAGCAGTCACTCCAATTGACCAGAAGTGCAAGATGGGAGCAGAAGCAGGAAAGCCTGTTGATCGCGAAAGGTATCAAAGGCTAGTAGGCAGACTGATTTATCTTGGGCATACTCGCCCTGATATCTCATTTGCAGTAAGTGTTGTAAGCCGCTATATGCATGATCCAAGAACGGGTCATGTGGATGCAGTATTTCAGATTCTAAGATATCTGAAAGGGACGCCGGGAAAAGGACTGTGGTTCAAGAAGAATGGATGCACAGATGTTGAGGGATACTGCGATGCAGACTGGGCAAGCTGCATAAACGACAGAAGGTCTACCACAGGGTACTGTGTTTTTGTAGGAGGAAACCTGGTTTCATGGAGAAGCAAGAAACAGTCAGTGGTAGCACGGTCGACAGCTGAAGCAGAATACAGAGCAATAGCTCTAGGAGTATCAGAATTACTATGGGTAAAGGCGCTGCTGACAGAGTTGAAGCTAGACAAGGGGACACCATTGCACCTTCTGAGCGATAGTCAAGCTGCGATAAGTATAGCGAACAATCCGGTTCAGCACGACAGAACGAAGCACATCGAGATCGATCGATTCTTCATCAAGGAAAAGCTGGAACAAAGGATACTGAAGATTGACTATGTTCGCTCAGAAGAACAAGTGGCAGACTGTCTGACTAAGGGTCTTAGTTCATTGAGTCTGTCAAAGCTATGTAACAAGATGGGGATGATTAATATCTATCGCCCATCTTGAGGGGGAGTGTTGAGAGTAAATAAGGGACTTTAGTCCCACATCGGTTAGATGTAATATGAAGAGGGGTTGGACCCTCTATAAGTAGTAGGCAGTAGCCCTCAATAATATTATCTGAGATATTAGACTCATTTCAACTCTGCTACATGAATACAATTCTATGTCTAAATGGACCTGCAACCTAGGAGGACGTGTTGAATAATATAAATATTATTCCTCAACCCTCACTAACACTAGAGTTTTTGTGCAAGTGACATGGACTTTAACAGTATTGACCCTCGTTTTACGGAGGACCGAGTTCGTCCGGAAGCATCTGTTGATGTCATGTCCTTGGAGTCTGCAATGGGAACTGTTGGAAATAAAAACATAAACTATTCCCCAAGACAAGCATCCGCGGCGAATCGACACCTGTCGACACAAAACACGGTGGTTGACTTATGCAAAAAAAATAAGGATCACACAATTCAAAACAAACACAATAATTAAGTGGAAATCCTAACCAGTAAAAAGCCACTAGAAGAGCGAGATCACTACTAAATAAGGTTACAAGACTTCATAAGATTGCTACAATTTTGTAACCCCAACTACTAGAGTAAGACACAAGCACACGATATCCTCAAAGATTATACGTGAGAAGATCTGAAAAACCCAATTTCTCCCCTCCTTCACTATTTCTGTTCTCTCAACCTATTGGTGGCTACGCAATACCTTTCATTGAGCACAATTGATTATGTACACAGAAAAGCTTAGGCCCATTTATATACTATGTCATGTGTCCATATATGAAAATCCAATTCTATGTAGGCATGATATAGGTTTCCCTATTTAGAACGCATTGACTAGGTATGACTAGGACTTTGTTCCAATCCTAGTATTATTAGGATTCCTAATATGAGCCAATCCTAACAATTACCACATTGAATCATATTCATCATCCAACTCAACATTAATCTAGTAACCTCTACCCTTCAATTTTAAAATAGTAGTCTCGATCTCATGAACCACACCCTCTCCTTTGGGTACCAGTTATCTAGTCGCAAATCGACTCTGAACTCGAGTCCAGCTCGAATTCATACTTCATCTCTGCTACATCGCCCACATTAGGGTATTCCGAAATAATCGTCGTCGGATCTGGATCAATAAATCTGACTCGTCGTCCTCAAGCCATGGAAGGTTGACCAATTGGAAACGAACCATCCCGGATATCCAACTCAATCACCCCGACCCAATTACCGCAAAAATCATAGGATCACCATCTTGAACAATATCTCTAATAGCCGATAAATATTACCTTACTCTTCCTTTATGAATATGCTACAACCACGTGTCACCCTTATAACTCTACCCTCTCGCTGAAAAACCACATCCCGTAGAGTCTAATGTGCCCAACGGTATGAGATTCTTGCACATCTTCAGTACATATCGTACCCTACCAAACCTGCGCACTATGTCATCATGCATCTTAATAACTACTGTTCCTTCATCGACGATCTCACAAACCCAGGTGATGACGTTCTCACAAACCGAGTCATCACCGAAGCAGATAGTACTAGTCTTCTTCTCCAAAGAAGCAAAGCAAGATAAATCTGAACAAATATGTAGCGAGCTATCATAATCCAATATCCAGCCATGAGTAGTTTCCTTACCCTGGGAGACCGTGAGCATATCGTCCCAAGTGTCATCATGCCTTTGGGCTACTACTGTCGCATCTTCTGAATGCTTTTTCTTTTCTGTATGTTGCAGGCAGTTTCTTCTGATGTGGATAAATTTCTTGCAATAATAACACGCGCCTACCTTCTTCCTTGATGCCGTTTGAGGTCGTGCTGCTTCCGATCCTTTATCAACAGTCGTTCGTCTTCCGTCTGCGACCACTGCC
This sequence comes from Iris pallida, assembly GCA_029216955.1. Lineage (NCBI taxonomy): Eukaryota > Viridiplantae > Streptophyta > Magnoliopsida > Asparagales > Iridaceae > Iris > Iris pallida. The sequence continues at coordinate 9,944,487 of JANAVB010031216.1, read as the reverse complement.
ACTCAGAAGCAGGACTTTTCAACAATTAATTAGATAAAATTGATGCAATCACTTCCTCTAGCTTCACCGTATCCTTTGCATATAGAAGCGTAGTCACTATGTACTCCTACGAAGAGGGAAACGAGATGAGAAACAATTATAGGTTTGGGTGGGTGGAACAATATATTTGCATCCGACGTGCTGATATCGGTTGGGTGGGTGGGGCAATATATTTTGTGGGCGAAGGTTTAGGTGCCAACGGGCACGGAAGTGTCGACACCTTTAAGAACGGATTTATGACTTCCCCCTTTCATATATATACTTTGTGTTGAAAAACAACAAACATGCGTTGGGAACTTCTTACTAGCAAACACTTAACAGTTAAAATTTTTCCTCTGATCCAAGCTTTATACATGTGTCTCCAGGTATGCTGGTGTCTCGGTTACATTGTTGCGACCCTCTTCTTTGCGGTGGTAGAGATGGCGATCGATACTATCATCCTCTCTTTCTGTCAAGACGCAGAAGAACATCAAGGGACGGCACAGTACGCTCCTCCCCTTCTCATGGAGACACTCGACGGCCAAGGAGAGATGCAGAGACTAACACAAGGATCCTAAGTATATGTAATTTTTCTTCTTTTTTTAATTGCTCATATCAGCAATCCATAGTGCAAAGCAGTATGTACTGTGAAGCCCAGTCTGCCAAATTAGTTGTTGACATGTTTGTATGGGGTGCATAATTGCAGTTCAAAGGAAATGTGACTTGTTTGGTCCCTTCTGAAGTCTTCATCCACTTCTCCAACCCTTCCTACACAATGCAAGTTGATCCCTGGATGGATCTGGAGAAGAGGGGACAGGAATTTGCAACCTACAAAAATTTCATCCAGAGGTGGTTAGAATTTTTTTAGAATGTTTGTTTACAAATTGCATGCTGTACTGGTATGCTGATCGTCTCGTGAAATACTAAAATGGAAGTACATGAAATGTAAATGCGATTGAATGTTCTTCGAGTAGTGATCCTCGAAAAGCTTGTTCATAAATGTCTTGAAGGCGATGAAACTATAAGTTCGTGGATAGTTTAATTATGGCCATCGATAAAGGCGCTAAAAAAATGTTAACGGCATTACATTTTCGGTAGTCCTAATTTATTGTGGAGGTTGATCATTATTTCGTAAAGAAAAAGCTTGATGCAAAATTTATTAGTTTTTCTTTGGGTAGATTTATGAAATGCCCAAAAACTAAAAAAGTTTTATGTAAAATCCACCGCTAAAAAAACTTTCATCGCGTGCCCAGAATTAGAGAAACTTATCCAAAACGGGTTCCAAATGACCCTTTTGCCCTTCCTTTTAATTTATTGAAAACATCCACGAAACTGCTCTTAAAAAAAAGTTTCGATACTTCATCTTCTTCCTTACGCTGCTCACTTTCGAATCTAGGTTTTCTCCTCAAAAATTTTCAAAAACTCGTCGAAAAATTTCGGAAAGACTGGGACAAACGACAAAAATGCTAAAACGGAGGTCCAAACATCATTTTTTTGCGAATCTAAAATTTCGGAAGGCCGTCTAACTGTGAAGCTGTTACTTTCAGTTTTCTCGACGATACGCTCATTTTGCGACAAACGGGACCTCGTTTCGACCTCCCAGTCAAAAGTTATGGCCCTCCAAAGTTTCAGCTGACCATAAAATGCAGGAGAATGGCCATTCTCCGTGTTAGAACACGAAAAATGTTAATTTCACATGAGGGTGGTCATTCTCCGTATTAGTAACACGGAGAATGGCATTCTCCGTCTTAATTTACACGGAGAATGACCATTCTCCGTGTTAGTAACACGTTAAGACGGAGAATGTCATTCTCCGTCCTGAAAGTTACACGAAGAATGGCCATTCTCCGTCATAATTTAGACGGAGAATGGTCATTCTCCGTCTTAGTTTACACGGAGAATGGTCATTCCAGTGTTAAAACGCAAGAGAATGACCATTCTCCGTGTTAGAAACACGGAGAATGCCATTCTCCGTGTTAAATAAAACGGAGAATGTCATTCTCCGTGTTAAATAAAACGGAGAATGACATTCTCCGTCTTAATTTAAACGGAGAATGGCCATTCTCCGTGCTACATTAAGACGGAGAATGTCATTCTCCGTTTTATTTAACACGGAGAATGACATTCTCCGTTTTATTTAACACGGAGAATGGTCATTCCAGTGTTAAAACGCAGGAGAATGACCATTCTTCGTGTTACTAACACGGAGAATGCCATTCTCCGTGTTAAATAAAACGGAGAATGGTCATTCTCCGTGTAATTTAGCACGGAGAATGCTCATTCCAGTGTTAAAACGCAGGAGAATGACCATTCTCCGTGTTAGAAACACGGAGAACGGCATTCTCCGTTTTAAATAAAACGGAGAATGGCATTCTTCGTGTAATTTAGTTTTTTTTCATGAACAAAGAGTTTCGTTCTTCTTTCAAAACGATGATAATTCTGATGGAAAAGAAGAAGAAAGATATTCTCTCCACAATTGACCTAATTGTCGGAAAACTTCAAATGTCTCCACGATGAAGATGAAGATGATGATGATGATGATGACGAGCGATGATCTGAGTTCGACTGAAGAAAAGCACACCGAACTACGAACGATCTTTGCGATCTCTGCTGAAGATGAGAGCAATGGAATTCAGATTTCCAGTGAAGAAGAAGAAGACGAAAATCACAATCCAGATCTGAGTTTTTTGAATTCAAATACATATAGATGACCAATTCGCGCGGAGGGGTAGTTTCGGTATTATAAAAATAGCAGTTTCTAGCGGGTGACATCTAAAAGGGAATCTTGGAATATTTAACGTGAAAATACTTAATTCTGGGTATTTCATAAAACTTATCCAACGGGTGGGCATTTCATAAAAGCCCACCCCAAAATTGGGTTTCTCAGCAATTTCCAGTTTTTCTTTTATTCCTACTCTTACAAAGGTGTTCCTAAGAAGGTCTTTTATGACTCACTAGATAAGTTGGACATGGTCGATGATTATGCTTCAACTTGAGGGGGAGTGTTAGCATGAGTTATGGTAATATTTATACGTGGTAGGAATATATTTAGTACTTACCATATAAGAATACCATCATATATGATAGTATTTACCATATAGGATTACCATCATTATATGGTAGTATTTGTATATGGTAAAATATATTATATTTAGTAATTATCATATAATAATATAATTATATATGGTAATACAAACTCCCTTAATATATCCTCCACTATGAGATGATTAAATATTCAAGAAATTATTATCTCAAATACATTTCCAAGTCCTATATTTGACTAATCCTTCCCACTCTTGCGATGACTAATTCTATATGCAGAAAAATTATCAAACATGTTTTTTTTTGGGTCAAACAGTACTTTCTCTCTTTTTTTTTCATTTGTTTTTTCGTTCAGCTTTAGGTTGAACTTACATTTTTTGTACTCTATTTCCGTCCTACTAACTTTCAAATACTCAATCTTATTTTTACGAACTAGCATACTCTTCTCTTATCAACCAACAAAAAACATCAACAAATATCATACACCACAGAATTATCACAAATATGCCAAGAAATTTCATTCAACTTCAAACAAAAAAAAACCCTAATATTGATCATTGATGTAAGCCAGTGTGGATGGTGAAATCCTCCATTTGTAACGGACCATAATAACTTCTTTCTTTTTTCCAAGGAAAGTCATAACTCATCTATACATCTATAATATAAAGCACAGTGGGTTTTTGGTCCGACCCATGTGCTTTGGTTCAACGATGATGAAAGGACTAAATTGCCCCTCTCTCTATAAGAGAGGAAGAGGTTCCTTGTTGGGTGCAGAACAACCGGTTGTTCCAACGGCACCTCCGTCTCCAGCTCCTCTTGCGCCGCCCCTCCCCCCGCCGCCACCGCTCATCCTCGCCCACGCCGTCGTTGCCGGCCTCTTCCGCAACCCCTTCGTCGCAAGCAGCCTTCTCCACCGCGCCGCCGACGTCGACCCTTCCTTCGCCGCCTCCCTCTTCTCCGCCATGACCAACCCCAACCCCTTCTCCTTCAACACCGCCATCGCCATCTCTGCCGACCCACTCTCCATCTACTCCCAAATGCTCCACTGTAGTGCCCCGTCCCTACATCGTGTCCCGTACTCTGTCCACGGGGTGCGCGAGAAAGGAACATTGTCGCTATCGATTCGGTCGGGACCGATAGATCGGGATCGACCGAGTCGATCGAACGGGAACGGTTGAATTAAGATCCATTCCTCGTTATGGAATGTCTTCTTCGGAACCAAGTCCCATATTCAGCGGGTTGCGCCTCGAGGATTGACTCTGCGGCTGAGTCGGGAGAGACCTCACGTTGCTCTGCTTTTCACGTCGCTTGCGTTGGTTTTGGCTTTGTTTTCTGAATGCGTTTTCGTGAATGTTTTCGATGGTTTTCATGGCTTGCATTTCGAACTCGCATTTCCTATCGAACTCCTTGAATAATGCAGTGTTCTAATCGGTTGCTTGTGCGATTTCAGGTAATCGCGTAGGCGACGTCTAGCGCGGCCAACAAGTTCTCTCGCCGAAGTAAACTCAAGGTGAGTGGCTGACCCTTCTCTTCTCGACCCCTTCTTTAGCAAATCGATAGTGTTGTTGGGGATGAAAGAATGAATGCAAGGACACGGACACGGTGAAATGATCAAGTTTCAAAAAGAATGTAGGCTAGACCTTAATAACTAAATATTGTCTGAACTCGGTCATTGGACAACTTGTCGACAAGGTAAAGTTTTCCCGTAACGGCAACCCAAGGCCATGGGACCGTTTCGGCCAAGAAAGGAAACACGGTGTACAGCTGTGCTGGATGATAGCACGGGTTAAGCGGGAACTTGCAGCGGGGCTCGCTACTTGCGCTGCAAGGGCCCCGGCTAACAAAAGCTATAGAGTCCAGGATGGCTTGTTATGCCAGTGACCAATCACATGTAATATTGCGCTTGGTATGAAAATGATAACAATTGACAGGGAAGAACATGGTAAGTTTCATAAGGCGCGGCACGGTCCGTCGGGGGTAAGTTTCAACGTATTTTTACATTATGCTGGTCATATGCTTGTTTGAAATTCATTAGGATGGTTAGAAGCATTCATACTCTAAGTCATATAAACTCTTCAACCAAATGAGAGCTTCGAACTTAAATAGCCACGCACCAGTACAAAGTGTAATGTACTGATCCTCGCTCTCCACGCAGGTACCCCGAACTACGAAGGGCGTGCCACTTGAAACTCAAGGCGACGTGAACCCTTTTGAAGCCTCGTCCGCATGTAAAGGCTTATTTCTGGATTCCTTTTGAAGAAGACCCGCACTCAGTCCAAAAGAAAAGATGACGACTCGACTTCCCGCAATAGCAGGTAGAAAATGTGTAATAGTTTTTGCTTGTAAAAAGGGGATGTAATGTATGGAACGACTATCTCATCGGCGTTTGTTTTGTAAGTCGAGTCATGTTGTAGCCCGCGCGGCAATGATTGTAAGAAGTCTATGTAAAGTTTTATTATTATCAATGAAAAAGTCTACTTCTATTTCAATTGTGTCAATCAATTTCTCTGCGTACTCTAACTTGATGTTGTGTTTCGGATGACCTTATGAATATGCCTTGTGCGATCGCAATTTAGGTTCGCACGACATCACGCCTGGAGGACGACTATCGATTCTACAGAATCGGGGCGTGACATAATGGTATCAGAGCACGGCTTTACATCCTTTGGCCTCGCGTCTAGAGTTCCAAACCATTGACCTCGCATCGATGAGATAAGTTATTCCATACAATGAGTCCGTAATAATTTGTGACTGATGCGTTTGCCTTCGTATCGCAGAAGTGACGGAACCCACTGCCGAGCAAGAACAGAGCGCTTCTAGCGGCTCTAGTAGTTTGAATCGTTCGCGGGCCGGACCTTCTAACGATACCATCGAAAGGATGCTGCGCATGATGGAGGCGCAGCGGAACCAGTCCGAGAACCGACATCAACAGACGGAGGAACGACAGGCTCAGTTCGAAGCTCGTTTCGACGCACATGCCAAACTTCAACAAAAGCAGCTGGATACCCTACAGCAGATTGTACAGACAATGGCGGCCAACGAAAATTCTGCGACGGTGCCTACCGTCACCGCACCTACTGCCACCGTGCCGACGATCCAACCCATTGAAGTCGATGCGGAGGAGCCCGAGCATCAACCAGCGGCACCGAAAAAGTACAACTTTGAAGTGTCAGAATTCAAGAAGGCGTGCCGCACTTCCTTCAGCAGTACCGAAGGCCCTTCCATGACGATCGACTGGTTGGAAGAGCTGGAAGATCACTTTGAGCTTCTCGGCGTTGAAGAATCAAAGCAAGTCGCCTGCGCACAACTTCAACTACGGTTGAACGCGCACGACTAGTGGGCCATGCGCAAGCGAGCGATCCGACCGGACAACACCACCGTGCCGATCTCTTGGGCCACGTTCCGCAAAGCTTTTGAATCCGGTACCTTCCGTCAGCCGTTCGTCAAGCGAAGGAAAATGAATTCATGCAATTGAAGCAAGGAAGCCGGACAGTGGAACAGTATGCCGCAGAATTCAACATGTTGTCTAAGTTTGCTAGTCAGTTTCTGCCTACTGAAGAGTGCCGTGTGCGACGGTTCGAAGTGGATCTGCGACACTCTATCGGTGCGCATGTCGGGGTCCCGGAGTACAAGACCGTGGGCGAGGCTCTGAATCACGCTCTCCGCCTTGAGAACCTGCATCCTTTCGGTGCTGACGACGTTGTGCACCACTCCAATCACAAACGTCCTAGCTATACGGGAGGCAACAATTACGCGTCAAAGCGTCCAAACAACGGCGGCTATAGAGGGCAGAACCCACTACCTCGATGCACCAAGTGCAACAATCTCGGACACGATGCCAACCACTGCTTCACCGGGGGAGCATGTTTCGTTTGTGGAGAAAGGGGCCACCGAGCTCGAGACTGCATGGATCGAAGACCAAATCGTCCCAACGCACCACCACAACAACACCGCCAAGAGAATCGAGGGCAGGCGCCCCGACCTCCTCCGCCCACTCAACCTGTACCGCAAAATGGCCAAGATCGTCGTCCCAACACTCAGGGCCGCGTCTACGCCATGACTCGAGACGAAGCGCTGGCATCAGATACAGTAGTGTCAGGTATACTAAAATTTAATAATGTGCATGCTCGTGTGTTATTTGATTCAGGCACTTCACATAGTTTTATATCGGCGGACTTTGCCGCCGAGTACAAATTTTCTGTAATATCATTAGACCTCGACCTTAGCGTAAGTACAACTTCGGGCACACCAATTCTCACAAACTTAGCCTGCGCCGGCGGGATTATCTGTAAAACCCCTAAATTTTTACTATTTTTTTTAATTTTGGTATTGATTAATTTTTTTATTTGTATTTTACGTCGCGTAGTCATATTGTACGTCGCGCACGAAATTTTATTTTCTTGCTCGTCGAATGCGAATATGTGCGAGCGTACATATTTTAGAAAAATATTTGTTTCTATTTTATTATACACTTTCAAAATATTATATATAATTTCTATTCTTGCTATAAAAAAGCATTTTGTTTTTAACAGTTATTAATTATAAATAATATTTTATTGTATACTAGGAAAAGCATAATTATGAAGACATTATTTGTGCATACAAATTTATAATTAATTATTAGTTTATTTTTAATATAATTTTCGAAATTAATATTATTAGTATTTTAGAAAATATATTTTGAAATTATTGTGGCATTTAAATCTCGATTTGAATTTATGGATTTATTTAAATAGTTAAATATTTGCAATTTGATTTATCCCATTTAATTTTGAACTAAAAATTAATTGTATTTAAATTGAATTTGTATTTGAATTTAGATTTGATTTCATTGATTTAATTACGAATTATCTAATTGGGGTTTAATTATTCCTAATCCATATCCAATTGGAAATTCTCACATCCTATAAATAGGCAGGTACTCCTCCAATATTTTCTCCACAATATTCCTCTAAAAATTTCCACAACCCAAATTTCCACCCGATGATGTGCATCGTGTCCGTGTCCATCCTTTTTCCCTTCCACTATTTTCTCGGATACATCTACAAATTCTTTTTCGTGTCCGACAATCCCGGACACCGACCCGTTCCGTGTCTCACAGGACACAATACAGACTCCTAGAACAGTTCTAACCCTAGCCCTAATCCTAATCCCTAACCCTAAATTTTCCCGACCGCACCTCCACGGCTGGCCACCTTGCTGCTGCCCTGTCCCGTGGACGCCAGCACGCCCCAACCACCACCTGCATCACCTTCACCATAACCACTCTCCCTCCGCGCCTGTGACCACGTCGCCACCAAGATCCACAACCACCTGGTCGAGCCAATCCCAGCCATCCCCGGCCGACTCCGCTGTTCCAACTGATCCTCACCACCACCCTCACCTCTGCCACCACGGCCCCGGGCCGGAAACCCGCTGCCATCACCACCACAGCCTGGCCGACCCTGGCCAACTCCGGCCTCTCAGCCTCCGGTCGACTTCCTCCCCACTCCCTTTAATCCTCTCTCTCCTTCTTTTCGAGCTACCCCCTTTAAATTGTGTGTGTTGACTCTCTCTCTCGAAAGAAGAGTAAACCACTGTATAAGTTTTTTTTTACTTATGATATATTATTATTATTATTATTATTATTATTATTATTATTATTATTATTATTATCATTATTAATGTTATTTTATTATTATTATTATTATTATTATTATTATTATTATTATTATTATTATTATTATTATTATTATTATTAGCATTATTATTATTATTATTACCATTATTAATGTTATTTCATTATTATTATTATTATTATTATTATTATTATTATTATTATTGCATTTAGTATTTTATAGTGAATATCTGTAATTTAAATATTTGGATATATTTTATTGAGATGTATTTTTGACAACTGTCTATATGTAAGTATGTGAACTTTTCAACAGTTGTATATTAGCTATTATACCGTATTTATTAATATAAGTATTACTGAAAATATTTTAGCTATTATTTTTATAAGTAAGTATTAATGTTATTCTTAAATAAATATACTAGTATTTTCTAGACAAAAATATTTTACTAGGCTTGCTATATGTTATTTTTTAAACTGGATTTCGGATGCTAAATATGTATACTAAAAAGTATTGCCAAAAATAGGTTATCCGAAAAATATGGTTTTCTAGAATATTTATCTAAAGTAGTTTTATCAAACATCGTTTCTGTCAAAAACGAGAATTTACAAACTTAGTATTTTTATTTTTCTTGACTGTGAGTATTTTTCTTATACTTATTTTGACTTATGAAAACTAGTTTTAGGAATTATAAATACGTTCTAAAACTCGTATAGATATAATATTTATCCATTATTTCTTTGATTTTTCTCCTGTCCGTAGCCAGTCCTATTATTCCTATTCCTTCGTCCATCTCGAGCCTACCTTATGTCCACCCTAACTAAATTGACCCTTCTGGACCCAATGGAACTGTCTATGCCCCCATCAGAGGTCCCTTTGTGTAGTTGTTACATCGAAGTCGTAGTTCATGCCACAGTGATCATTGTAGCACACCAGGCGTACTACCAGGCAAGACACCTTGCCATTTACTATTTATTTTTTTAGCTCATATTTCATGCATTAGTATTATTTTTATTATGCAAAATAAACTGTGATACATGGCTTAACCTATTAGAACTTACTGTTTATTTTTTCTGCTATGTATTATTTTTCTTACACATTAAACCTAGATTTAAGGGACCACCTTTGTGTGTTACATTCATGGCCTTGACACGTTGTACCACGAAGTTGTGTGTCGCATATAGAACACGGAAGTGCGTGATTGGCTGGCCACCAGTACGTACAAGCCGTACGATAGGAATAACCGCTAATAGAGGTTGCATGCTAGTTTGACTTAGCGGTTATAGAGGTTATTGTTGTGGATACAACATAGTAGGCATTGGACGGGGAGGACAATTTCTTAGCGTATGGGCTTCGATACACTTTCCCTTGTGACCCGGACTCTCCGCTGGAGATACGGGGTTGATGACCCATGATTACTGATGGCCACTGACGATTCTGCAGAACGTTATGCTCTTACTGATGGGGCCTCTGGTGCCCAAGGGGGACTATGCCGATCCTATTCAGCCAGGGCCCATGCGTAGGAAGGATTGTTCTTAACTACATTTTACTTAGAATGGTAGGCTACCTTATCCGTTAGGTACGAGTACTTTTGGTTTGGGTACTTGTATCTGACCGTGGCTTGGAACAATAACTTGTCGCGGACTAGTTTATCACATCTTGTCCTTGTTTGGTTGTAGGTGTGACTTACTACTTCGATGAGAAGGTATTGAACCTTGTTGGGGTCCGGATACCATATTGGATTCATGGCATAGAAAGATATGTCACCGTAAATTAGTTTACCATCTCCTATCCTTGTTTGGTTGGGGGGATGGTACGCTCGTTCAATAGGTGTGTATTGGACCATGTTATAATTCAATTGACTTATTTATTTGAGCAATATTTATTCAGTTTATATGGCATGATATTATGTGTCTTATTACGTCCCTCTGAGGACCTGGTTATCTCTCCAGGTGTGTGCTATTGTCTTTCGCAGGTGTTCTAGCTCTAGCCGTGGCCATATCTATTTATTTGAGGATGATTGCACTTGGATCGTCTTCGCTTCGCTCGCCAAATTTATATCTTTTCTTATGTATTTTTTCTTTACTTGTTGGTAGTGGATTTGTCTCCGCCCAACATATTGTATCAAGACAATTCACTCTCATTATATGATATCTTTTATTCATTTATTTTGTGTGGATAAGATTAGTTATGGTTCTACTGTATTTTACAGCTTATGTATTTGTACGAGGTATCCATATATTGGAGTGTACTTCGTATGAATACAGCTGGCATGTCTACGTTCCTAGTCCTTCGTATTTTGGGACTGGGGCGTTACATATTTTTGTGGTGGCCCATACAGGTCAAGATAAATTGTTTGGTTACTTTACCGTACCAAGCAAGCCTGCGAATAGGATTAGAAGTCTAGGATCTCATTCACATACTTGACAACTTTCTTAAATCTACCGTTTGACTCATCGATTGCATCTTGCTTGATTTCTTCTATCATTATCCTTATCTTCCCTTCGTGCTTGCTAGAGATTGACCTTATTAGTTAGCTGTCCCAAACACCATTAGTTTAATTCTTTTAAGTTAGGTAGAATGCCTTGTGACCTAGCAATCCCTTGGTACATGTAAAGTTTAGAGGGCCCTAACCCATCTAGTCAACCAAGGACTTGGACAAGCAGACTATAGGACGACTGTATAGAGGCCAACACAGGATATGACTTAGAATCATTCCGCTTTCTTTCAATCTAAATCTCTCGTGCCTATGTTTTTACCATCTTGACTAATGATGCTACTGTAGCCTAGCTTTTTGCAAGCTTATTCTTTTATCAAGCTTGTATCAAGATATATGTTATTTGGGCATGTCCACTAACATATGGTCTAATCAAAACCGGTGCATGATGGTCTGATCAATCAAGTGCACTTTGGTTCGCTTTTATCTATCGTTCTACGTGGATGGGGACATAGCTAAACTTATCCTTTAGAGTCTCATCCGCGACTGCTTGGCAACTCCTTTTGAATTATTCGGTCGCCTTTGAACCACGTATTCGTATTCGATAAACGCCTCCTTCGAACTCTATATTGCTTTCGTCTTCACTTATTTTAGAAGGACGAAGACGTTATACTAGAACTTCCTCTAGCCTTCCTAACGATTATGACCATACCGTATTGTTTTTCTACGATCTAGATCGCGATTTCTTACGACATGATTTTGTGAAAACATTGTCATCGTTGGATCCCCATTGATACCCCCTTGTGTCCTCTCACCCCCCTACTAATTCTTAATTTCGAGGACAAAATTCTTTTAAGTTGGGTAGGATGTAAAACCCCTAAATTTCTACTATTTTTTTTAATTTTGGTACTGATTAATTTTTTTATTTGTATTGTACGTCGCGTAGTCATATTGTACGTCGCGCACGAAATTTTATTTTCTTGCTCGTCGAATGCGAATATGTGCGAGCGTACGTATTTTAGAAAAACATTTGTTTCTATTTTATTATACACTTTCAAAATATTATATATAATTTCTATTCTTGCTATAAAAAAGTATTTTGTTTTTAACAGTTATTAATTATAAATAATATTTTATTGTATACTAGGAAAAGCATAATTATGAAGACATTATTTGTGCATACAAATTTATAATTAATTATTAGTTTATTTTTAATGTAATTTTTGAAATTACTATTATTAGTATTTTAGAAAATATATTTTGAAATTATTGTGGCATTTAAATCTCGATTTGAATTTATGGATTTGTTTAAATAGTTAAATATTTGCAATTTGATTTATCCCATTTGATTTTGAACTAAAAATTAATTGGATTTAAATTGGATTTGTATTTGAATTTAGATTTGATTTCATTGATTTAATTACGAATTATCTAATTGGGGTTTAATTATTCCTAATCCATATTCAATTGGGAATTCCCACATCCTATAAATAGGCAGGTACTTCTCCAATATTTTTTCCACAATATTCCTCTAAAAATTTCCACAACCCAAATTTCCACCCGATGATGTGCATCGTGTCCGTGTCCATCCTTTTCCCTTCCACTATTTTCTCGGATACATCTACAAATTCTTTTTCGTGTCCGACAATCCCGGACACCGATCCGTCCCGTGTCTCGCAGGACACAATACAGACTCCTAGAACAGTTCTAACCCTAGCCCTAATCCTAATCCCTAACCCTAAATTTTCTCGGCCGTGCCTCCACGGCTGGCCACCTTGCTGCTGCCCTGTCCCGTGGACGCCAGCACGCCCCAACCACCACCAGCATCACCTTCACCATAGCCACTCTCCCTCCGCGCCTGTGACCACGTCGCCACCAAGATCCACAACCCCCTGGTCGAGCCAATCCCAGCCATCCCCGGCTGACTCCGCTGTTCCAACCGATCCTCACCACCACCCTCACCTCTGCCACCACGACCCCGGGCCGGAAACCCGCTGCCATCACCACCACAGCCTGGCCGACCCTGGCCAACTCCGGCCAACTCCCAGCCCACCACAACCGCTGCCACCCGACATCACCGCACCACCACCACGGCAGGACCTTCCCGAACCCCATCGCCACCAAAAACCTTCATCATCACCGCCAAAAAAAAAGAAATTAAAACCCTAACCTTCATCTCCGGCCATCCGCGCCGCCATGCCTCCGGTACTCCGCCGCCGGGTGCCCTAGTCGCCGTCACCTCCACAGTCCCGAGCCCCGCCATGCGTCTCCATGGGCGCTCGACGCCAGAGCCACCCGCCTCGACGCACGGCCGAGCCCAGCCCCCGAAACCCTCTCCGAACTCCGCCCCTGTCCTCGATCTCCGCCACCGTCCTGGCCTCCCTCTCCGTTATCCCCCGGCCTCAGACGACGAGCGCGGCCGATCATCACCGCTCCCTCCGGCAGCCGCGCGCAGCCCGGCCAAAACCGTCGCCGCCCGGAGCAGCGCGACTCCACCCCACCGCCCAGCTCTCTTCCCTTCTTTCCTCTTCTTCCCGAGCCCTTCCTCTCCTCGTCCTCCGCCCGTCGAACCCTCTCCGGCCTCTCAGCCTCCGGTCGACTTCCTCTCCACTTCCTCTAATCCTTTCTCTCCTTCTTTTCAAGCTGCCCCCTTTAAATTGTGTGTGTTGACTCTCTCTCTCGAAAGAGGAGTAAACCACTGTATAAGTTTTTTTTACTTATAATATATTATTATTATTATTATCATTATTAATGTTATTTCATTATTATTATTATTATTAGCATTATTATTATTATTACCATTATTAATGTTATTTCATTATTATTATTATTATTACATTTAGTATTTTATAGTGAATATCTGCAATTTAAATATTTGGATATATTTTATTGAGATGTATTTTTGACAACTGTCTATATGTAAGTATGTGTACTTTTCAACAGTTGTATATTAGCTATTATACCGTATTTATTAATATAAGTATTACTGAAAATATTTAGCTATTATTTTTATAAGTAAGTATTAATGTTATTCTTAAATAAATATACTAGTATTTTCTAGACAAAAATATTTTACTAGGCTTGCTATATGTTATTTTTAAATCTGGATTTCGGATGCTAAATATGTATACTAAAAAGTATTGCCAAAAATAGGTTATCCGAAAAATATGATTTTCTAGAATATTTATCTAAAGTATTTTTATCAAACATCGTTTCTGTCTAAAACGAGAATTTACAAACTTAGTATTTTTATTTTTCTTGACTATGAGTATTTTTCTTATACTTATTTTGACTTATGAAAACTAGTTTTAGGAATTATAAATATTTTCTAAAACTCGTATAGATATAATATTTATCCATTATTTCTTTGATTTTTCTCCTGTCCGTATCCAGTCCTATTATTCCTATTCCTTCGTCCATCTCGAGCCTACCTTATGTCCACCCTAACTAAATTGACCCTTCTGGACCCAATGGAACTGTCTATGCCCCCATCAGAGGTCCTCTTGTGTAGTTGTTACATCGAAGTCGCAGTTCATGTCACAGTGATCATTGCAGCACACCAGGCGTACTACCAGGCAAGACACCTTGCCATTTGCTGTTTATTTATTTTAGCTCATATTTCATGCATTAGTATTATTTTCATTATGCAAAATAAACTGTGATACATGGCTTAACCTATTAGAACTTACTGTTCATTTTTCCTGCTATGTATTATTTTTCTTACACATTAAACCTAGATTTAAGGGACCACCTTTGTGTGTTGCATTCATGGCCTTGACACGTTGGACCACGAAGTTGTGTGTCGCATGTAGAACACAGAAGTGCGTGATTGGCTGGCTACCAGTACGTACAAGCCGTGCGATAGGAATAACCGCTAATAGAGGTTGCATGCTAGTTTGACTTAGCGGTTATAGAGGTTATTGTTGTGGATACAACATAGTAGGCATTGGGCGGGGAGGACAATTCCTTAGCGTATGGGCTTCGATACACTTTCCCTTGTGACCCGAACTCTCCGCTGGAGATACGGGGTTGATAACCCATGATTACTGACGGCCATTGACGATTCTGCGGAACGTCATGCTCTTACTGATGGGGCCTCTGGTGCCCAAGGGGGACTATGCCGATCCTATTCAGCCAGGGTCCATGCGTAGGAAGGATTGTTCTTAACTACATTTTACTTAGAATGATAGGCTACCTTATTCGTTAGGTATGAGTACTTTTGGTTTGGGTACTTGTATCTGACCGTGGCTTGGAACAATAACTTGTCGCAGACTAGTTTGTCACATCTTGTCTTTGTTTGGTTGTAGGTATGACTTACTACTTCGATGAGAAGGTATTGAACCTTGTTGGGGTCCGGATACCATATTGGATTCATGGCATGGAAAGATACGTCACCGTGAATTAGTTTACCATCTCCTGTCCTTGTTTGGTTGGGGGGATGGTACGCTCGTTCAATAGGTGTGTATTGGACCATGTTATAATTCAATTGACTTATTTATTTGAGCAATATTTATTCAGTTTATATGGCATGATATTATGTGTCTTGTTACGTCCCTCTGAGGACCTGGTTATCTCTCCAGGTGTGTGCTATTGTCTTTCGCAGGTGTTCTAGCTCTAGCCGTGGCCATATCTATTTATTCGAGGATGATTGCACTTAGATCGTCTTCGCTTCGCTCGCCAAATTCATATCTTTTCTTATGTATTTTTTTTTTACTTGTTGGTAGTGGATTTGTCTCCGCCCAACATATTATATCAAGACAATTCACTCTCATTATATGATATCTTTTATTCATTTATTTTGTGTGGATGAGATTAGTTATGGTTCTACTGCATTTTACAGCTTATGTATTTGTACGAGGTATCCATATATTGGAGTGTACTTCGTATGAATATATCTGGCATGTCGACGTTCCTAGTCCTTCGTATTTTGGAACTGGGGTGTTACATTATCTGTATCGGCGATCAAAAGATCGGTCTGGACGTGATAGTTCTAGACATGAAGGACTTTGACATCATTCTGGGAATGGATTGGCTCGGGCCGTGCAACGCAACCATAGACTGCGCTGAAAAGGTCACATTCCGCATACCCGGAGTGCCTGAATTCTACTACTAGTGTGGTGAGGCGTCACCGACCTGCATGGTGATCTCCGCAATATCTGCTCGACGGATGCTGCATTCCGGGTGCGAAGGCTATCTAGCTTCCGTTCGAGACATACGACAGGATGGTGCAAACGCGGGTCAGACCGACGTTGTGGCAGAATTCCCAGACGTGTTTCCGGATGAGCTACCCGGCATGCCGCCCGATCGAGAAATAGAGTTCACCATCGACACATTCCCCGACACCCGACCGATCTCGAAGGCTCCGTACAGAATGGCCCCTGCAGAACTGAAGGAACTAAAGGCACAACTACAAGAATTACTCGACAGAGGATTTATCCGTCCGAGTGTCTCGCCGTGGGGTGCACCCGTGCTATTCGTGAAGATGAAGGATGGATCGATGCGGCTCTGCATCGACTATCGGGAATTGAATAAAGCTACCGTCCGGAACAAATATCCCCTGCCCCGCATCGACGACTTGTTCGACCAGCTCCAAGGTGCAACAGTATTTTTGAAGATTGATCTGCGATCGGGTTATCACCAACTCAAAGTCAAGCCAGATGACGTGCCGAAGTCTGCCTTCCGCACTCGCTATGGCCTCTACGAGTTTTTGGTAATACCGTTCGGTCTGACGAACGCTCCTGCCGTCTTCATGGATCTAATGAATCGGGTGTTCCGTCCGTTCGTTGACAAGTTCATAGTAGTCTTCATCGACGACATCCTCGTCTACTCGAAGGTTCGAGCGCAACATGTAGAGCATCTGCGGACGGTACTCCAAACCCTTCGAGAGAATCAGTTGTACGCGAAGATGAGCAAATGCAAATTCTGGCTGAACAGCGTTTCATTCCTTGGACACATCATCTCCGCCACGGGCATCGCAGTCGATCCGAAGAAAGTCGAAGCAGTTGTTGATTGGAAACGGCCCGCATTAGTTAGCAAAATTCAAAGCTTTCTAGGCTTGGCGGGATACTACCGACGCTTCGTGAAGGACTTCGCGAAGATCGCATCGCCGTTGACTCGCCTCACCCAGAAAGGAGTCGCATTCAAGTGGTCAGACGACTGTGAAGCTTCCTTCCAGGAGCTCAAACAACGGCTCGTTTCGGCCCCGATACTTGCTCTTCCTGAAGGGACGGAGGGATTTCAGATCTTCAGTGATGCTTCTGGCCAGGGCTTGGGGTGTGTGCTCATGCAGCGGGATAAGGTAATATCTTTTGCTTCCCGGCAGTTGAAGCCGCACGAGAAGAACTACCCCACGCATGACCTAGAATTAGCGGCGATTGTGTTTGCGTTGAAGCTGTGGCGTCACTATCTCTATGGTGTGGCGTGCAGGATTTATACGGACCACAAAAGCCTCAAGTATCTCTTCACCCAGAAGGAACTGAATTTACGGCAGAGGCGATGGCTCGAACTGATCAAAGACTATGACTTGTCAATCGACTACACGCCGGGCAAGGGAAATGTGGTAGCGGATGCGCTGACCCGGAAGTACTTAGCTTCGTTATGTATCAACGATCGACTGCTACGTGACTTGGAAGGAATGGGCATCGAGCTCCGAGTTCGTTTCAGAGACGTGAAATTGGCGCAACTGCGGGTGGAACCGACCCTACTAGAGAGGATCAAGTCTGCACAGAAGGACGACCCCTACCTGGAGAAGATGCGAAAGCTGATATCGACAGAGAAAGCGTCCGACTTTGCAGAGGACGAGTCGGGAGTGTTGTGCGTGAAGGGTCGGCTATGCGTACCGGATGATGCAGAACTTAGAAAGGAGATAATGTCGGAGGCGTATTATGCAAAATATTCCTTGCATCCTGGCAGCACCAAGATGTATAAGGACCTCCGCGTTGTCTTTTGTTGGCATGACATGAAGAGGGACGTAGCGCTTTTTGTGTCAAAATGTATGGCCTGTCAGCAAGTCAAAGCCGAGCACCAGAGATCGGGCGGGGAGTTGCAGAACCTTGCCATTCCAGAGTGGAAATGGGATCACATCACTATGGACTTCGTTGTTGGCTTATCGAAGACGCCGCGGGGAAACGATGCCATCTGGGTCATCGTCGATCGACTAACCAAGTCAGCACACTTTATTGCCATCAAAGTTACATGGAGCGTCGACCGCCTTGCTCAGATATACCTTGATGAAGTAGTTCGGCTGCACGGGGTCCCAGTATCTATCGTCTCAGATCGGGATGGACGGTTCGTAGCGTGCTTCTGGAGTAGTCTTCATTCAGCACTGGGGACCAAGTTGAAGTTCAGCTCAGCTTATCATCCTCAGACTGACGGCCAAACAGAACGGGTGAACCAAATTCTCGAAGACATGTTACGACTCTGTGCGATTGACTTGAAGCCAAGTTGGGACGTCCATCTACCGCTGGCCGAGTTTACATACAACAACAGCTATCAGTCCAGCATCCAAATGGCGCCGTATGAAGCTTTGTACGGCCGGAAGTGCAGATCGCCCATTTGCTGGGATGAAGTCGGGGAACGGCAGATGCTTGGTCCGGAGCTGGTGGAGCAGACAGTGCAGAAGGTCAAGTTAATACGAGAGAGATTGAAGATAGCACAAAGCCGGCAGAAAAGCTATGCCGACATACACCGACGCCCCCTCGAGTTCTCGGAAGGCGACCATGTATTCTTGAAAGTCATGCCCATACGGGGAGTTTCCAGGTTCGGTGCGAAGGAAAAATTGAGCCCAAGATTTGTTGGCCTGTTCGAAATATTGAAGAGAGTCGCCCCGGTGGCTTACCAAATCGCTTTGTCGCCCGCGTTGTCAAAGGTACATGATATCTTCCACGTATCACAATTGCGGAAGTATGTGCATGATCCGAGCCATGTGGTAGATTTGGGTAAGCTGGACCTGAAGGCAGACTTATCATATGTCGAAGAGCCGGTGCAAATCTTGGAGCGCAAGGATAAACTTCTCCGCAACTGTGCTATTCCTCTTGTCCGCATACTCTGGAGGAACCATTCGGTCGAGGAGTCGATATGGGAGCTTGACTCAGAAATGAAGGAGAAGTTTCCTTCATTGTTCTCGTAGAGGTAGGATCTATTCTTAAGTTTCGAGGACGAAACTTTTTCTTAGTTGGTTATGGTGTAGTGCCCCGTCCCTACATCGTGTCCCGCACTCTGTCCACGGGGTGCACGAGAAAGGAACACTGTCACTATCGATTCGGTCGGGACCGATAGGTCGGGATCGACCGAGTCGATCGAACGGGAACGGTTGAATTAAGATCCATTCCTCGTTATGGAATGTCTTCTTCGGAACCAAGTCCCATATTCAGCGGGTTGCGCCTCGAGGATTGACTCTGTGGCTGAGTCGGGAGAGACCTCCCGTTGCTCTGCTTTTCACGTCGCTTGCGTTGGTTTTGGCTTTATTTTCTGAATACGTTTTCATGAATGTTTTCGATGGTTTTCATGGCTTGCATTTCGAACTCGCATTTCCTATCGAACTCCTTGAATAATGCAGTGTTCTAATCGGTTGCTTGTACGATTTCAGGTAATCGCGTAGGCGACGTCTAGCGCGGCCAACAAGTTCTCTCGCCGAAGTAAACTCAAGGTGAGTGGCTGACCCTTCACTTCTCAACCCCTTTTTTAGCAAATCGATAGTGTTGTTGCGGATGAAAGAATGAATGCAAGGGCACGGACACGGTAAAATAATCAAGTTTCAAAGAGAATGTAGGCTAGACCTTAATAACTAAATATTGTCTGAACTCGGTCATTGGACAACTTGTCGACAAGATAAAGTTTCCCCGTAACGGCAACCCAAGGCCATGGGACCGTTTCGGCCAAGAAAGAAAATACGGTGTATAGCTGTGCTGGATGATAGCACGGGTTAAGCGGGGACTTGCAGCGGGGATCGCTACTTGCGCTGCAAGGGCCCCGGCTAACAAAAGCTATAGAGTCCAGGATGGCTTGTTATGCCAGTGACCAATCACACGTAATATTGCACTTGGTATGAAAATGATAACAATTGACAGGAAAAAATATGGTAAGTTTCATAAGGCGCGGCGCGGTCCGCCGGGGGTAAGTTTTAATGTATTTTTACATTATGCTGGTCATATGCTTGTTTGAAATTCATTAGGATGGTTAGAAACATTCATACTCTAAGTCATATAAACTCTTCAACCAAATGAAAGCTTGGAACTTAAATAGCCAGACACCAGTACAAAGTGTAATGTACTTATCCTCGCTCTCCACGCAGGTACCCTGAACTACGAAGGGCGTGCCACTTGAAACTCAAGGCGACGTGAACCCTTTTGAAGCCTCGTCCGCATGTAAAGGCTTGTTTCTGGATTCCTTTTGAAGAAGACCCGCACTTAGTCCAAAAGAAAAGATGACGACTCGACTTCCCACGATAGCAGGTGAAAAATGTGTAATGGTTTTTGCTTGTAAAAAGGGGATGTAATGTATGGAACGACTATCTCATCGGCGTTCGTTTTGTAAGTCAAGTCATGTTGTAGCCCACGCTTCAATGATTGTAAGGAACTCTATGTAAAGTTTTATTATTATCAATGAAAAAGTCTACTTCTATTTCAATTGTGTCAATCAATTTCTCTGCGTACTCTAACTTGATGTTGTGTTTCGGATGACCTTATGAATACGCCTTTTGTGATCGCAATTTAGGTTCGTACGGCATCACGCCCGGGGGACGACTATCGATTCTATGAAATCGGGGCGTGACATCCACAGTCGCGTCCCTCCCGACTTCCACACCTTCTCTACCTTGCTCAACACCACCATCGCCGCCGCCGCCACCTGGTCGCTCCACGCACACGTCCTCCTCCTCGGATTTCGGCCCGACCCCTTCGTGCAGACCGTCCTGCTCACCGCCTACTCCCGACGCGGCTCCGTCGACCACGTCCTGCGGGTGTTCGATGGAATGCCGCACATGGACGTCGTCTCGTGGACCGCCGCCATCTCGGGCCTCGCCGCCTTCGGACGTCCCGCGATGGCCCTGTCCGTCTTCGCCTCCATGAGGCCCCACGTCGCCCCGAACGTCGCCACCATGGTCTTTGCCGTGTCCGCCTCCGCCAGGCTCGGGTCCTTGGCGCTGGCTCGATGCCTACACGCCTATGTCGAGAAGGCCGGGTTAAGAGGCCGCGTCTCCGTCCGGAACTCCCTGGTGCTGGCCCGGTGCCTGTACGCCTACGTCGAGAGGGCCGAATTCATGTCCGTGCCATTATGGCACAGGTTATCCACTAGTAGCCTTATAATATAAAGATAGTTATCGTACCTTTTACGTAAATAAAAACCATATGTTAGTCTAACTTATTCTATTTTTTTATATAGAACTTAGCAAGGCTAACTAAAAGTTTTTTTCTTTCTTACTCCTAAGTTTCTATCCAACTTTCCATACATTAATCGTAATCCTTAGACTTAGTTTTACTAAATGGATTTTTATTTAAATTTTCTCTTGAATAATTTAGATTTCTTATAGGAGTTACTTTTTGTTAGAGTTAATCTTGTTTTTTATTTATTCTGTTAATTGGTTAGGTTGTTTAGATTGTCTGTTAATTGGTTGAGTTGTTTAGGTTGTTTTGGTAGATGGTTAAGTTGGTTTTGTTTGTTAAAACAACTATGGATTTATTTTTATCTTTTGTTACATGGTCAGCTATATATATAGCTGTCATTTCCTTCAATAAAAATCAACCAAGTCTATTAAGTTTATCACAAAGCTTGTGTTCTGTTTTTCACTTCTGGGCTGTTTACAACATTTGGTATCAGAGCATCAGGTAGAAGAACAGTGAAACTATGGAGTCGTTGAAGATCACTTTCCAATACCCAATGCTCACGAAGAGCAACTATGGAGCATGGGCGATCAAGATGAAGGTGTTTATGCAAGCCCAAGGAGTATGGGATGCCATTGCACCTACCGACCCGACGACGACCGTTAAAACCAAGAAAGATAAGATGGCCCTTTCTGTCATCTATCAAGGGATCCCAGAGGAGACACTGCTTCTAATGGCCGAAAAGGAGATGGCTAAAGAGGCGTGGGAGATGCTACGGACAATGCACATGGGCGTCGAGCGCGTCCGGGAGGCGAAGGTCCAGACTTTAAAGAATGAGTTTGAGACTCTCCGCATGAAGGAGGCAGAGATGATTGACGACTTTGCCATGAAGTTGACGACTGTCGTCAACAAGATCCGTGCATTGGGAGACAAGGTAGACGAGACCTATGTCGTGAAGAGATTCCTCCGGGTTGTGTCGTCAAAGTTTCTACAGATAGTATCAACGATCGAACAGTTTTGTGACCTCAAAACGATGACCTTAGAGGAGCTCATCGGCCGTCTAAAGACATACGAAGAACAGTTGTGCGGTACTGGTGACGACGGTGAGGAGCAAGTCCTGCTGTCTAGAGCCGAGTGGAAGGCACGGGACACAAAGGCTTCGGGCGAAGGTTCTGCTGGCGAATGGAGACATGGTAACGGTACTCGAGGCCGTGGCCATGGTCGTGGACGTGGCCGAAGCCCGGGACGAAGCAATGGCGATCGCAATGTCGACCACGAAACCAATCTCAACCACCGTGGAAGAAGGTTCGACAAGACTGAGGACAGTGCTATAATTGCCAAAATTATGGGCACTTCGCCTCTGAATGTCGTTTTAACAAAGAGGAAAGGGCTCACATAGTCGAAAAAGTAGAAGATACTGAACCAATGCTGCTCATGGCCATGCTTCATAAAGAGGAGGCGAAGATCCATGAAGAGAAGGAGTGGAATTGGGACTTGACGCCAGGTGACTGTCCTGCCTCGGAGAACATATTCACCATGCTACTTGAGGAGGATGGCAACACAGGAGATGAAGAAAATGTCAACCCCGTCAATGAAGAAAATGGCTCCCCCTCCTCCTTCAATCTGACTGTGGGATCTCTTCTGACCCCCAGTCCTTGCCGCAAGCCTCTGAATGGTGATCTCATGCCTGCGGATTGTCGTCAATATTTCATCAAAAGTTTGGTAATTGTGCCCCTCTATCAATTACAAGAGCTCAAGATGAAACCCTTGCTGGAACCTTATCGCCCTCTGGCGCTCCGTTGCTACCATCTCTGGGGCAAACCTACTCAATCTGCAGAACTCCGCTGCATAAGCATCTACGGTCTTGCCAGCCTGTCTGAGGTTGATAAACTTCTATTGTAGCTCAAACTGCGCCACAACTCCATAATACTTCGTCTTGAACCTTACAGTAAAATCGTCCCAAGCAACAGGACGCCTGATGCCCACTTCCTCTGATTCCCACCAATCACGTGTGAGATCCTGAAGTAACAACTTCACTAGATCCACACGCTCTTCTGCCGGCACCTTAGCGGCTGTCAGAATAGCCTCAATGTCCTTAAGCCATGCATCTGCTGAGATGGCATCCTCCGTGCCCTCGAAATGACGGGGGTTGTACTTGCAAAATCGGGCTGACGCTCCTGAATCTGTCCTTGCCCCTCTTTCCAATGCCGTCTGTAATATCCTTGGTTGAGTAGTACATTCTGCTCTTGCAACTGAGCGTGCATGCGCTGCTGGGCTAACATCTGGTGTTGCTGAGTAGCCATCATCCCTCTCATGATCTCCAGAAGGGCTGGTGTATCCAATTCCACAGGGGTAGGTGGAACTATTGGTGGTGTTGGAACCTCCGGATACTGCGGTCCAACCGCTGGTTCTACTATCACCTCTTCTTGAATAGCCTTATGAAGTGGTTCTGACCCTTGTTGCTGACCAACCTGGTTAGGTTGTCCATGCTGCTGTCCATGTTGTTGTTGTCCAGCTCTGACAGATACGGACGAGGTGCCCCTAAGAAAAGGGACAAGAGAACAATCAAATGACCGGACATGAAGGATCAATGAAGTCAAAGGATACTGGAATGTCAAGCTAGAGTTGAGAATTGACGAATCATGAGATCAAGGGGAAACATGTGTGATTGAGACATCCTATTAAACACCCCACAAGTCTGAAATCAGACCTGCATGGGCCACCACTAAAACCTTGTCACGCCCCAGAACCAGAATACTGGAGAGCGGAGGAATGACTCAGCCAGCTACGTATTACGGGTAGAATAAAACTCTCTACAACATAGAACCATCAAAACTTGAAAACAAAGAAGTTTGATAGATCAAAACCACCAAACTCCGAAAATAACTCATTTCTAGTTCTACAAAAATTAAGACTTCGAAATGAAAAATGCCAAGTTCTAAACTCTCTTAGGATCTTGCGAGGAAGATAAATGAACCATAAAACATGGGTTCTTATGTGGAGCAAGTTGTACTTGCCTACGGTTTGGTAGGTGGAGAGAGTAATGAAGAAGAAGAGGAGTAATGGTGAGAATGAGAAGAGAGAATGGAGAGGGTGGCTTTAAATATGGAAGGGGGTGGTAGGTGGGAGTTGGGCCGGGTCCAATGGGTTGGGTTGTAGGAGATCCAACCAAGGCCAACCCGAACCAAACTAAGCAAGACTAAGGTAGGGAATAAAAGTAGGAATAAAATACAAATAAATAAAATATAGAAATAAAATTACAGAAAATAAATTAACATAAAAATTAAAGAGCAGATTAATTAATTAACATGAAATTAAAGGAATTTAAATACAGGATAATACATGATAAATATTAAATAAATACTCATGAGTTGTACATGTATAAAAAAATATGTATTCTGGGAACGGGGAGTGACATCTCTACCCTCAGAAAAATTCTGTCCTCGGAATTTCAAATCCAAGCAGGATAGAAACATCGGGGCTAAACTAATCTAAGTACAAGCAATTCAATGAAGCAATCATTTTACAATGTCCATAGCAAGTAACATATCTATATTTAACAATCTACGACATCAAGCAATTCTACCCATAAGGTGATAAGCATGAGGAATCAAGATAATCAGGTACACAGAAAAAGATATACCTTGTGAGTCAAACAGATGTGGATACCGTGATCGGATATCATCCTCACGTTCCCACGTTGACTCTCCCAAAGAGTGATGACCCCAAGCAACCCGGACAAGGTTAATTGTTCGATTCTTGAGTATCTTCTCTCTTCGGTCCAAGATGGACACAGGCTGCTCCTCGTAAGACAGGTTGGTACCAACAACCAGTTCTGAATGATCGAGGACATGGCTGGGGTCCGATACATACCTTCGCAATTGAGATACATAAAACACGTCATGCACCTCTCGTAACGAAGGTGGAAGGGATAAACGATAAGCAAAATCGCCTACCCTATCAAGGATAACGAATGGGCGTACGTATCGTGGACTCAACTTCCCACGAACGCCAAATCTAATGACCCCACGGGTAGGTGAGATCCGCAAGAACACGTGGTACCCAACAGAAAACTCTAGCGGCCTACGATGCTGGTCCGCCCAATGACGATGCCGATCCTGGGCAACACGAAGTCGCTCTCTAATTCCCTTAATCACTTCAACCGTCTGGATAATCATTTCTGGGCCTAGCATCTTCCTCTCCCCGATATCATCCCATGCAAGCGGCGATCTACACTTCTTACCATATAGTGCCTCAAATGGCGCCATCTGGATACTAGCATGATAACTGTTGTTGTATGAGAACTCAATTAAGTGCAGGTAGCTTTCCCAAGATCCTCCAAAATCCAGAGTGCAAGCTCGCAGCATATCTTCCAAAGTCTGAATTGTTCTTTCTGATTGCCTATCCGTCTGCGGATGGTAAGCCGTGCTAAATCTTAACTTGGTGCCCAAACTACGATGCAAGCTCTTCCAGAAATATGATGTAAAGTGGGTATCTCGGTCTGACACAATACTGACAGGGACTCCATGCTGCCTGACTATCTGTTGCATATACAACTCTGCCAACTTTTCTGTAGATTGCCCTACTCTGAAAGGAAGAAAATGTGCTACCTTTGTAAGCCGATCTACTATCACCCAAATAGCATCTTTACCACTTGGTGATCTCGGTAAACCGGTCACAAAGTCCATTGTGATGTGTTCCTACTTCCATTCCGGGATAGGAAGCGGTTGCAATAATCCAGCTGGCCTCTGCTGTTCTGCCTTCACTTGCTGACATACCAAGCAACGGGAAACAAACCTAGCTATCTCCCTCTTCATCCCGTTCTACCAGAAGTGCTGCTTGATATCTTGGTACATCTTGGTCCCTCCAGGATGTATAGAATACTGGGAACTGTGAGCTTCTGCCATAACTTCCTGTCTGATATCTCCACTAGGCACACATAGACGTGATCCAAACCTAAGTGTACCATCTTCATAAATTTTCAACTCTTTTCTGTGCCCTGACTCACATTCTGCCCTGAGCTTCTGAATCCTTGGGTCTTGTGCCTGAGCTGCCTTGATCCTATCTACCAAGTCAGATTGGACTTGTAGACTTGCCAGAACTCCTACATCGCTAGGAAGTATAACCTCTATGCCCATCTCCTGAAGGTCTTCTAAGATATGCTTCTGTGTTGTCAACATAAATGCGCCGCCCCTTCTGCTGAGAGCGTCTGCTACCACATTAGCCTTGCCTGGATGATACTGAAGCTCCACGTCATAATCCTTGATCAACTCTAGCCATCTTCTCTGCCTCATGTTCAGCTCCTTCTGAGTAAAGATGTACTTCAGACTTTTGTGGTCTGTGTACATGTCCACTCGGTCACCATATAAGTAATGCCTCCATAGCTTCAAAGCAAATACTACTGCCGCCAACTCCAAATCATGAGTTGGGTAATTCTTCTCGTGGTCCCGAAGCTGCCTAGATGCATATGCTATCACCTTTCCGTGCTGCATGAGGACACATCCAAGTCCTTTACCTGACGCATCACAATATACGGTAAAACCTCCGGGTCCAACTGGCAATGTAAGAATGGGTGCTGATATCAATTTCTGCTTCAAATTCTCAAATGATGCCTGACATTCTGCCGACCAAACAAATGGCACATCCTTCCGGGTCAAGCGAGTCATGGGTGCTGAAAGTCTTGCAAAATCTGACACAAATCTTCTGTAATATCCCGTCAATCCCAAGAAACTCCGCACATCTGCTACGGTCTTGGGTACTGGCCAACTCTCTACTGCTTCTACCTTCTTGGGATCCACTGCTACTCCAGCTCCTGATACGATATGTCCCAAGAATAAAATATGATCCATCCAAAACTCACACTTGCTGAGCTTGGCATACAACTGGTTCTCTCTCAGAACCTACAATACTTTCCTGAGGTGGTCTTCATGCTCCTCTTCACTAGCAGAGTACACAAGAATGTCGTCGAGAAATACTATGACAAACTGATCTAAATACGGCATAAAGATGCGGTTCATCAAATCCATGAATATTGCTGGAGCATTGGTCAAACCAAACGGCATTACCAAGAATTCATAATGCCCATACTTCGACCTGAATGCTGTCTTGGGAATATCTTCCTTCCGAACTCTCACTTGGTGATATCCTGAACGAAGATCTATCTTGGAGAAAACTCTAGCCTTGCTCAACTGATCAAATAAGTCGTCGATCCTGGGTAATGGGTACTTGTTCTTTACTGTTGCCGCGTTAAGCTTCCTGTAGTCAATGCATAATCTGGATGATCCATCCTTCTTTCCCACAAGTACCACTGGTGCTGCCCATGGTGATACGCTAGCTTGGATGAACTTCTTCTCCTTCAGTTCCTCTATATGTTGATATACCTTGGCCTGCTCCGAATTCGCCATTCTGTAAACCCGATCTGATATCGGTTTAGTTCCTGGTGCCAATTCTATACTGAACTCAATATCTCTAACCGGTGGAAGACCAGGAAGTTCTTCAGGAAATACGTCTAGAAATTCTTCAACTACCTTCGAAACCTGGACTTCTTCCATTGCCGTTACTACTCCCTGCTCTTGCTGAGTTGCCTCTGATCTGACTAAGGTGAATCTCTTCATGCCTGGAATATCAAAAGATACACTCCCACTACGACAATCTATTGTCGTATGACTGTCTTTCAGCCAGTCCATGCCTAAGATAACGTCGAAATTTCCAACAGGAAATTCTATCAACTGGGCGGGTAAAGAATGCCCGTAAACTACAATACTACACGCTAGAATAACTCTACTAACTCCTACGAGCCCACTACCAGTGAGTATATTCAACCTCCCTGGCAATGCCTCGAACTCCATTCCTAGCCGTGTCGCAAATCGTGCAGATATAAATGAGTGCGATGCTCCCGAATCAAATAATGCTACTGCGGGATATGAGGCTACGAGAATGTTACCTGCCACAACATCTCCCGATGCTAATGCCTCTTCCAAGGACAGAGTGAATGCCTGCCCTCGACCTCCTTGCTGGTTTCCATGTTGCGGCCTAGCCTGGTGCTGCTGTTGGCCCCTGCCTTGATGATGCTGGGGTGGTCTATGCTGGTATTGCTGCATCGGCGGTCCCTGCTGCCGAAACATCTGAGCCTGCGGTACTAACGGACGCTGTGCCAACGGCCTCACTGCTACCGCTGGTCCTCGATACTGCCCTGCCCCTAGTGCTGGCAGAGCAGGAAACTGCTGCACTGGTCCTCCTGACCTCGAATTCATGGGACATGTAGTAACCCGATGGTCTGGATTTTCACATATCAGACATAGTCCATTCAATGTCCGACACACATCTCTAGTGTGTCCTATCTTTCCACAATAAGTGCAGCCCGTCGGGGGTTGCTGGTTCTTCTTCTGTTGCTGTTGCTACTGCTGCCTGGGTGGTGCTGGCCCCCGTATCGCCACATCGTAGATACGAATGCCAGGGGATGGCGCTGTTGTTCGGGGCGCTGCTCCCCCTCCTCCTTCAATCTGACTGTGGGATCTCTTCTGACCCCCAGTCCTTGCCGCAAGCCTCTGAATGATGATCTCATGCCTGCGGGTTGCCGTCAATATTTCATCAAAAGTTTGGTAATTGTGCCCCTCTATCAATTGCAAGAGCTCAAGATGAAACCCTTGCTGGAACCTCATCGCCCTCTGGCGCTCCGTTGCTACCATCTCTGGGGCAAACCTACTCAATCTGCAGAACTCCGCTGCATAAGCATCTATGGTCTTGCCAGCCTGTCTGAGGTTGATAAACTTCTGTTGTAGCTCAAACTGCGCCACAACTCCATAATACTTCGTCTTGAACCTTGCAGTAAAATCGTTCCAAGCAACAGGACGCCTGATGCCCACTTCCTCTGATTTCCACCAATCACGTGCGAGATCCTGAAGTAACAACTTCACTAGATCTACACGCTCTTCTGCCGGCACCTTAGCGGCTGTCAGAATAGCCTCAATGTCCTTAAGCCATGCATCTGCTGAGATGGCATCCTCCGTGCCCTCGAAACGACGGGGGTTGTACTTGGAAAATTGGGCTGACGCTCCTGAATCTGTCCTTGCCCCTCTTTCCAATGCCGTCTGTAATCCTTGGTTGAGTAGTACATTCTGCTCTTGTAACTGAGCGTGCATGCGCTGCTAGGCTAACATCTGGTGTTGCTGAGTAGCCATCATCCCTCTCATGATCTCCAGAAGGGCTGGTGTATCCAATTCCACAGGGGTAGGTGGAACTATTGGTGGTGTTGGAAACTCCGGATACTGCGGTCCAACCGCTGGTTCTACTATCACCTCTTCTTGAATAGCCTCATGAAGTGGTTCTGACCCTTGTTGCTGACCAACCTGGTCAGGTTGTCCATGCTGCTGTCCATGTTGTTGTTGTCCAGCTCTGACAGATACGGACGAGGTGCCCCTAAGAAAAGGGACAAGAGAACAATCAAATGACCGGACATGAAAGATCAATGAAGTCAAAGGATACTGGAATGTCAAGCTAGAGTTAAGAATTGACGAATCATGAGATCAAGGGGAAACATGTGTGATTGAGACATCCTATTAAACACCCCACAAGTCTGAAATCAGACCTGCATGGGCCACCACTAAAACCTTGTCACGCCCCAGAACCAGAATACTGGAGAGCGGGGGAATGACTCAGCCACCTACGTATTACGGGTAGAATAAGCTCTCTACAACATAGAACCATCAAAACTTAAAAACAAAGAAGTTTGATAGATCAAAACCACCAAACTCCGAAAATAACTCATTTCTAGATCTACAAAAATTAAGACTTCGAAATGAAAAATGCCAAGTTCTAAACTCTCTTAGGATCTTGCGAGGAAGATAAATGAACCATAAAACATGGGTTCTTATGTGGAGCAAGTTGTACTTGCCTACGGTTTAGTAGGTGGAGAGAGTAATGAAGAAGAAGAGGAGTAATGGTGAGAATGAGTAATGAGAAGAGAGAATGGAGAGGGTGGCTTTAAATATGGAAGGGGGTGGTAGGTGGGAGTTGGGCCGGGTCCAATGGGTTGGGTTGTAGGGGATCCAACCAAGGCCAACCCGAACCAAACTAAGCAAGACTAAGGTAGGGAATAAAAACAGGAATAAAATGCAGATAAATAAAATACAGAAATAAAATTACAGGAAATAAATTAACATAAAAATTAAAGAGCAGATTAATTAATTAACATGAAATTAAAGGAATTTAAATACAGGATAATACATGATAAATATTAAATAAATACTCATGAGTTGTACATGTATAAAAAAAATATGTATTCTGGGAACGGGGAGTGACATTGCGGAACCATAGAAATCTTTGCTTCTCCGACGGAGAGTCTGGGCCTAAGTCTGGGCCTACCGAAGAAAGGTTCGAGGGCGTACGCCCCTCCAAAGAGGAGAAGAGTGTCGGCAGTCCGGTACTTCCTATCCGGATGCGGGAGAAATGCTCTGAGGATTGATAAGGAGAAGTACGTCATGGCTGTATCCTCCGAGAGCGAGACTGACGGAAAGAAGTATGACTCTTGTAGTGAGCATAGGTCTACAACATATATGGGTGAAGTTGGTAATGTGGCAGTTCCATCCTCAGTCGAGAACAAGCATCAAGACAACATCATTAGCTGGGTGCCACAGAAGCAAAAGATGCGCGAGAAGATCCGGGTGCAACAAGATTAAGGGAGTGATTGTTAGAGTTAATTTTTTTTATTCTGTTAATTGGTTAGGTTGTTTAGATTGTCTGTTAATTGGTTAAGTTGTTTAGGTTGTTTTGGTAGATGGTTAAGTTGGTTTTGTTTGTTAAAACAACTATGGATTGTCGGGTATGAAAATTATGATACGCTGACATAAGACTCAGTCCAAGTCATACGCTCAAAGCCATACGCTCAGTCCAAGTCATACGCTCAAGGCCATACGCTCAGTCAAAGCCATACGCTCAAGGCCATACGCTCAGTCAAGGCCATACGCTCATCTAAAGGCCGTACGCTCAGTGAATATTTTAATATTTCTTGAGATGACAGCACAGCATGTATTTAATGAAGGACGAATCTGACACTTCGTCTTTCATGCAAAGACAGCTGCCCTATGAAGATTAGCCGTCGTATAGGTTTTCGAGAAAGGATTTTGTCTCTTACGAGGACAGCTCAGCAGCCATCATAAATAAAAAGCCATCATTACTGTCATTTTCGACAGTCTGTCAGCCATCATATCTGTAGCACGACGCTCAAGAAATATTTGTCAGTATTTGAAGATATGGCGTGTTTGAGAAGATTGAGAACAGCCACGTGTCTACTCCCTCAATCTCATACGACTCCTTCCCAATTAAGTGAGCGTATGGATCTCATACGACACCTTCCCAATTAAGTGAGCGTATAGATCTCATACGACTCCTT
Organism: Iris pallida; assembly: GCA_029216955.1. NCBI lineage: Eukaryota > Viridiplantae > Streptophyta > Magnoliopsida > Asparagales > Iridaceae > Iris > Iris pallida. The sequence goes on along the minus strand of JANAVB010031216.1, from coordinate 9,912,666 downwards.
CCCAATTAAGTGAGCGTATGGATATCATACGACTCCTTCCCAATTAAGTAAGCGTATGGATCTCATACGACTCCTTCCCAGCTAAGTGAGCGTATGGACCCCATACGACTCCTTCCCAATCAAGTGAGCGTATCATCTTTATATGATCCAAGTTAGCGTATGCAAGACATGTGCCTTCAAAAGCTAGCGTATGACTCTTCTTTAAAGACAGCGTATCACAACAAAGGCATCCAGGATGACTTTTAATGTACAGTCAACACACGTTCTCACGTGTCCTGTACTCAGTTACTCAGTTATTCAGAAGTTATACAACGTGGCATCCATGCCACTTATCTCTCCTAGATATATTCCACTACTCTCAACCGCACTCCAAGGTGTCTTCACCAGAATTCGCCACGCGTCCCTGCAGTTATGCACACGTCAAGTAACTGACTGAGCGTATGCTTCAGAACAGTTATCCAGAACTCTATAAAAAAGAGTTTCTTCATCTTCATCACACTACAGTCAATTTCAGAGAGAACAGAGAGATTGCCCAGTTGCTGTCCAAGTTCTTCGAAGTTCGAGTTTTCTTCATCGCATCGTCCAAGGGATAAAGTAATCGTCTTCTAGATTAGATTCCTACAGTTGTAATTTTCTCAGATACAAAATAAATAAAGTGAATTTATTTATAGAAAACAAATTGGTGACTCTGTGGCCCAATACGACTCCTTCCCAATCAAGTGAGCGTATCATCTTTATATGATCCAAGTCAGCGTATGCAAGATATGTGCCTTCAAAAGCTAGCGTATGACTCTTCTTTAAAGACAGCGTATCACAGCAAAGGCATCCAGGATGACTTTTAATATACAGTCAACACACGTTCTCACGTGTCCTGTACTCAGTTACTCAGTTATTCAGAAGTTATGCAACGTGGCATCCATGCCACCAATCTCTCCTAGATATATTCCACTACCCTCAACCGCACTCCAAGGTGTCTTCACCAGAATTCGCCACGCGTCCCTGCAGTTATGCACACGTCAAGTAACTGACTGAGCGTATGCTTCAGAACAGTTATCCAGAACTCTATAAAAAAGAGTTTCTTCATCTTCATCACACTACAGTCAATTTCAGAGAGAACAGAGAGATTGCCTAATTGCTGTCCAAGTTCTTCGAAGTTCGAGTTTTTTTCATCGCATCGTCCAAGGGATAAAGTAATCGTCTTCTAGATTAGATTCCTACAGTTGTAATTTTCTCAGATACAAAATAAATAAAGTAAATTTATTTATGGCAACACGAGATTGATTATGTCTCATAGTGATGGCTAAAGGTGCTCGGAGTCCTTTGCCTGAGTTTAAGCCAGGAGCAGTGGCTAGATCATAACCCATCTTCGCCATTAATTCATGAGATTGTAAACTGTATAGATGAAATGCAGGCTTGTACCTATCTTCAGATTAAGGTACAGATTTTATCTCCGTAGGGAGTGAATTTCCTGCCAAGATGAAAGTAGAGGTTAGATAAAAATCGGGTGTGAAACTAGAAGTCATATTGCATGACTTAGTCTTCCCGAGCTTCTTTTTGGATGAGGGAGTCTTCCGAGGAGAAGAGGAAGACGTCTCAAACTCCGTCATTAAATCCGGGTGAATCCACATGATCTCTCCCTTCTTAGTTGTGACAGGAACAAGTCCTTCATTCTGTGCTGGTGGGATGTTCACAACTTCGAAAGTTGCTTTAGGGATAGGAACAATCCCACTTTCCACCATTAAAGGAGGGAAGTCACCGAACTGCATTGAAATTACATTTGCTGTGACCGTCTTGTCTTTGGGTGTCAGTGTCACAGCTCCTGATTTAATCATCTCTTGGATCTTTCCTTTTAATACATAGCAAGACCGGATTGTATGACCCAGCATTCTATGATATGGACAGTATTTTGGATGATCTGTCTTATTGGCTTCATCAGACTTTTTGATTTCTGGCAATTGAATCTTGTTACCTTTGAGCAAGCATTCAAAGATACCCTGAACATCGTCATCGTCGAAACAATATTCTTCCTTCGGCCGAGGAGGTCTCTGTTGTTGATTTGTTGGAGCTGGGGTAGCTTGAGTAGTCTTTACCTCTTGACCACTGCTTTGGAGATTGACTTCAAGAGCTTCTTTCCCTTTGCGATTGTTGGGTCGAGTACTATTGCTAGCACTCTGATTTGATTCTTTGGGAGCCATTTGTACCCCCAGACCCTTGAAGGTCTCAGCACTGACTTCAGCAGCCTTGGCACTGACAATGAAAGAAGGCCAATCTTGGAACTGAGTGGACCCTGTCCACATGCTGATAATTGGTAAGAGATTCGACTTGCAAGTGTCGATAGTAACAGCATAGGGAGTTCCGAGAGGCATTTTGAGGGCTTCTCTTCTGAATCTTTCAATAAAGTCCTCGGTGGTTTCATTATTTTTCTGTTTAATTCTTATGAGGGCTGACATGGTCATGTCATTGAGTCCTTCATAGAACCGTTCAAGAAACATTTGCTTGAAACCGGCAAATAAGGTAATGCACCCATCAGGGAGACTTCTATACCATTCATAAGCCGTTCCTTTGAGACACCCAACAAACACCCGAGTAAGGAGGGCGTCACTTGGTTGCAGTTGATCAGTCATTACCTCAAAGTGATTAATGAACTGACTTGGGGAGGTTGTCCCATCAAAGAAAGAGATAGTCGGAGGCTTGTATTTAGGAGGATATGATACTTGCTTCCATTCTATTGGGTAAGGTTGCTTGATACCTAACCTTTGCAAACTATCCTTCTGTTTGAATGCCTCAAATTGAGTTCGGAGATTTCTTAACTCTTCAGTAACAATTCCGGAGGATTGTGGAGTTGTAACTTGCTGAGTATAATTGGGAGGAGGGACTGCAGTATATGTACCACCCCCAGCTCCAGACTGACTTGGAGTGGGTTGTACAGGAATATTAGATTGTACCCCCGGAATAGTAGAGGGTTCCAGGTTTGGAACAACAGGAGTATTTAATACAACTGGAGGGGCTGTATGTTGGACTTGCTGAGTTTGATGCTGAGCTTGCATAAGAGTGTGCATAGCATTCAATGTATCTGCCATAGCTCGCAACTGTTATTCTAAGGAAGAAATCCTTTGTTCATGAGCTTCGGTGCTAGTTGAAGGTTCATGATTGCCCTCTGCCATGTAAGTGGTAATCGTTCGAGGAATAGATGATGAAACAGTCTGTTCTGAATCATCACTGTGTGAGTCAGTATCTTTCCCGGGGCTATTTACGAGAATCAATACTGGAAAGTTGGATTCTCCAAGGAAGTCCTCTGTGATCTCCGGATTACCACTTGGATGAGAAGAAGAAGAGACTCTTGCCAAGGCTCCGGTCCTGGATCGGGTGCCGAGATAAACTCCATCTTCAGAATCTGATATAGCATCAGATCGTATGCTATCCCCAATATTTCTGGAGGTCATGTTGACAGAAGCATAAAGAGGTTCATCTTCATCCAATATTGGTTCATATTGAATCCGTTCGAAAATAGATCGTCTTTTTGGTGAACAACAACATTGAATCACAACTCGAGGTTGGAAGTTGCAACCATGCTTTTCATGGCAAATATGAGCAATATCATAACCTGATGGAGTGTCAATTCTCCGTTTATTTTGCAAATACTCCCGGAGATCTGTAGGAACAGATTGGGAAGTACTTGAAGATAGTTTCTGTGTAGAAACTTGTCTTTTGTTCTTCTGTCTTCTCGGTTCTTGAGTGTATAAAGACTGATTAATTTGAGCCACATAGTTTTTGGCATAATCTGCATCAGGGTCTAATATACTTGTCTCAGTAGAACCGAGACGATTCTGATGAAGCTTGTTACGAAGATCCGTAGGAGATCTGACTTTGGTATCAGTCTTGGATACTTGTAATTTGCCTTTCTCAGATCGAGAAATTTTGAGAGAAGGAAGATGGGTATTATTCCGACAGGGAGTCGGTAATAATCCATCTTTAGAGGAATTAGCCAAAAGGCATTTTCTTTTGTTTGATCTAGTAAGAGTACTATTCAAATTAACTCCAGAGGTAAAGACCTTAGGAGTAGAGGAGTTGACTAAAGAGTCTTTCTCCTTGGTTGGCACAAGATGTGCAAGTTGAGGGGGAATCATTTGTATGTTCTGTGGAAGAGAACCCCCAGCTTGATTTTGGGAAACAGTCAAAGGACTGTATCTGTTAGCATACGCTGACTTCAGTTTGGACTTCTGGTCATATGCCGCTTTTGCCGTACGCTGTCCTTTGACTGCCATACGTACAGAATCATCAATGGCTAAAGAGCCGACTGCTGTCGTAAGAGTAGAGGGGGAAGAGACTTTGACATGTCCAGAGATGGTTTTCCTTGGACACGCTGACTTGGTTAAAGAACCAACTTTGTCAGCGTGACTAGGAGAAGCCACTGTTGCCGTGTTCAGAGAAGCCGAAGTGTGCTTCGTGGAAGTTGAAGACGTGTTCTTGTCAGCGTGAGAAGTGACAGAAGCGTCTCGGGCTGTTGAAGAAGACTTAGGAACATAGACAGAGCGTCCCTTCTTCTTGGCAGCAGGAAAAGTGGAGGAAGCAGTTCGGCCCTCCTTCGCCTTGAGCATTTCTTCTTAAGCAGATTGGTCGAATTGTAATTGGGTGTAAGAACTCTGACGGTTGATGGATAAAGTCTGCATGAATTTGACAGGCTTTACATTTCCGAGCATATTGAATGGCGTCAGCCACCATCGTGGGCCAATAATAACCCATACGTCGGATACGATCTTGAAGTTTAGGACCTGGTTGATGAGCTCCGCAAGCACCATCATGTGCTTCAAGGATTATCTGTTGTGCTTCTTCACCAGCGATGCATCGAAGGAGAAGACCGTCGTAGGACCGACGATATAGTGTCTTCGTAGTATGATTATAATAGAATCTGAGAGATCTACGTCGAATAGACGCTGCTTCACTCGGATTATCAGGAAGTATGTCATATAATACAAAGTCTAGAAATGGGCGTCTCCAGTCTTCAGTTATGGCTGCTAATTCATTAGAAAAGACATATTCCATAGTAGAATCGAAAGAAGACGATGACACTTTGTCAAACTTTAATCCAGCATCAAGGTTGAGAGAATCTTCATGAGGATTATGAGGAAAAACCAAAGCCAGATTATTCTCAACACAGAATAGTTCTCGGTTATAAACCACTATTATTTGTTGACGTCTGATTGGTATGGCTAATACAGCAGCAAGATTAGCCAAAGCATCAGCTTCTGCATTATAGGCTCGTCGAACATGTTCAATAAAGAAACCTTCAAAGAATGAGGCCATAGAGAGTGCTGCTCGATGATAAGGTATCAAATCTTGATGACGAACTTCATATGTTCCTCTGATCTGATTGACAATAAGCTTGGAGTCTCCATAAACTTCCAAATATTGAATATCTAAATGTTTAGCAAGTTGAAGACCGATGAGCAATGTATTATATTCGGCTACATTGTTTGAACATGATTGATCCAGAGAATAAGCCCTCTGAATAGTTAGTCCTTCTGGGGATACAAGAACAATCCCAACTCCGGCGACAATATCGCCGTTAGGACCTATTCTAGATGCTCCATCAAAGAATAGACGCCAGGTAGGAATTTCTTCAGAAACCAGATTTGAATCCAAAACTTCATCTGGGATCTCATCATATAATTTAGAATCTTCCAGAATCGCATGAGCTGCCAGAAAATCAGCAAGAGCCTGTCCTTTAACTGACTTCTGAGGAATATAATGCATATCGTATTGAGCTAACAAGATTCCCCAATTAGCTAGTCTGGAGTTGAGAATACCGGGTTTCTTCATCATAATTCTGATGGAATTCACTCTAGAAATGACGTGAATCGTTTGACCGATAATATAATGTCGCGTTTTCTGAACAGCAAACATTAATGCTAAGCATTCTTTCTCGATTAGAGAATAACGCGGTTCAGCGCCTGTCATTGTGCGACTGAGATAATAAATAGCCTGTTCATGGCCATCTTTATTTTTCTGGGCGAGTAATGCACCAAGAGAATGATCCATGGCTCGAACATAAAGAAGGAATGGTATTCCCGAGACGGGAGGTACCAAAACTGGAGGGTTCATGAGATACTGTTTGATATCGTCAAATGCTTTTTGACATTCTTCATTCCAGACGAAAGATACACCTTTCTTAGAAGTTTGTTGAATGGTCTGCAGCGTCCTAATAAGTTAGAAATGAATCTCCTGATATAAGCGATTCTTTCTTGAAATCCTCGTAGCTCTTTTAAGGTGCGTGGAGGACGCATCTCTTGAATGGCTTTGATCTTCTCGGGATCCACGTGTATACCTTTAGCGGTAATAACGAAGCCGAGAAATTTACCACTAGAGACGCCCAGGAAGGACTTAGTAGGGTTCATTTTAAGTTGATGCTGACGCATTAAATCAAAGATAGTCTTCAAATCTTGGATATGATCCTCCTTTCGTCGACTTTTGACTGCTATATCATCAACATAGCATTCGACTATTTTTCGGAGATGTTCACGGAATATAGTGCTCATTGCTCGCAGATATGTTGCTCCTGCATTTTTGAGACCAAACGACATCACTGTATAACAGTATGTACCGATCGGTGTTCTGAAGGAAGTGTGTTTTTCATCATCTGGAAACATTTTGATTTGATTATATCCCGAATACCCATCCATGAATGACATCCGTTCGAAACCACATGTGTTGTCGATCATGACATCTGTAATTGGAAGAGGAAACTCGTCTTTAGGACAAGCTGCATTGAGATCGCGAAAGTCTATACAGACTCGGATCTTGCCAGTCTTTTTAAGGACATGAACGATGTTAGCCACCCATTCAGGATATTGTTCCTCTCGAATAAATCCGGAAGCCATAAGCTTGTTGACTTCAGCTTCAATTGCATCCATAATGTCTGGACGAAATTGTCGCTGTTGTTGTTTGACTGGTTTAGCATTTGGCATGATATTAAGTTTGTGCATTGCAATCTTTGGATCTAGTCCCGGCATATCCTCATAACTCCAAGCGAAGACATCGATATAATCATGAATAAGCTTGATCAGATCTTGCTTATCTGTTTCTGAAAGACTTTCACTGATGAATATTGGTTTAGGGGACCCTTCTTCACCAACATCAATTTGGATCAGTTTATCTTCAGTAGGAGGTTCCCTCTGCTCGAACATGAATTCCCATTGATTATCTAATCTTTGAGCCCATTGTTCTGATTCAGGAGATATTTCAAAATCATCCTCATCTTCATTATTTTCTTGCGGGCCATCAACAGAGACCATATTGATGGATAGAATAGAGCGATGGAGATCGCCAATACTCGTGTCAGAATCCCAAGAGAGGGAATCGGAAGACTCAGATCGTTCGTCTTCATCGAATTTTGAATCTTCATGGACTATGTTGATAAAGGAAGTAGGAGCAATGTAACCTAAACCACATTTTGTCCTTCCGTATTTTAATGGAGGAATTCGAACGGGCATTCTTCTTTCTTTTCCATTATTGAGGCTGGTTCTGAAGTCATAACCCATATTCTTGATGATATTTTTGGATTACTGACTGTAGCGACGCAGTTGTAACCTTCCAGTATCGTCGTTTGTGTCATCTTCTTCCAGATTAGGAGGATTCTGGGGTCCTTTATAGAAGAATATTGGATTTTCTCCCTTCTTTCTAATAGGGACCACAAAGTATGATTTTTGTATGGACTCCAATGATACGTCTGTATGAAGAGTTTGAATAACTCCTATAGTTAGTGGCTTTAAGCTATCTAGCAATTGTAAATAACTTTGTACATGATTACAGACATCAATATACTGTAAAAGAGATGCTTCATTAATATTAGATACTGTATTTACAACAGAAGGCTGAGCCTTATCAGACTTAGTCAAATTAATGACAAAAGGGGGAGAGGAAGAGCGATCAGAAGTTTTGTTTCGATTAAGATCGATAACAAAAGGCTCAGAAGAGGTGAGCTCCCTTGAAGAAGATCATGGATAAGTAGTACGTCCACTGACTGGAATGACTAGAGTATCTGGTCTAGTCTGAGAAGGTGGAGGGGGAGTGGTACGTCCACTGACAGGAATTATCAGCGAACTTTGTGGAGCTTGGGAAGACGACACAGTAGTACGTCTACTGACAGGAATTATCAGTGAGCCTTGTGGAGCCTGGGCAGGTGATGAAGTAGTACGTCCACTGACAGGAATTATCAGTGAGCCTTCTTCGGATGATTTAACAGACTGCGGAGGAGTGATACGCCCTTTTACAGGAATAACAAAAGTGTCGACTTTTGATATCTCATCGTCATTATCCATAGCTTGCAAGACTTTTGAGTATTCATCTTTGTATATGCGAGCGTCATTGAAGTAAGCTTCGACTCCTTTGAATGGATAGAGATCTGCAACCTCCTTCTGAACTTCTCCATTATTATCAATATATTTGAAGCACTGATGAAGAGTCGAAGGAACGACATTATGTTCATGCAAGAATGGTCTCCCCAATAGAGCATTGTATGAGCAACCATGATTGTCGATGATGTAAAAAGTAACTTTGGTGCGAAGATCGCCTATTTGAAATTTGAGGCGAATCTTGCCCAAAGGCTCACTTTTTCCCTGATTGAATCCCAAGATGGTAGTGATAGTGCTGGAAAGACTATACACAGGTATCTTCAGTGCATCTAGCATAGCCTTTGGTATAATACTGAGAGCAGATCCTGGATCAATCAGTAGACGATCAACCTTCATAGAATCGATATATCCTGTATGATATAAAGGACGGTCATGTCGATTATCCTCTAGCAGCATATCGTCCTGCGTAAAGGTAATGTTTGGAATAAATTCCAATACATTATGGCAATGAGAAACAGGTTTTGTTTCCAACTTCTTGAGGAGAGTTAGGCAGGTTTCTGCTTGCAGCAGTGCTTCACTCAGAGTTTTTCGAGTCTCTTTAGAGAGGCGTAAGAGCTCGAAGATTGATAATTTAGCTGGTGTATTGGCTAGTTGAGCCAATATATCAAAATTATAAGACTTTTCAAGTCCTGTAGGAGATGACTTCTTCAATGGTTTGTCGAAGCGGACTTGTTGTTTGCCTTTGTCAGCTGTTGTTAGTTTGGAAGGAACTGTCTCAACAGGAACATTTGAAGGCTCTTCAGTAGAGACTGGTGTTGGAGCTGTAACCGGAAGAACATCAGAAGTTTCTTTCCCTTTGCGATTGTTGGGTCGAGTACTATTGCTAGCACTCTGATTTGATTCTTTGGGAGCCATTTGTACCCCCAGACCCTTGAAGGTCTCAGCACTGACTTCAGCAGCCTTGGCACTGACAATGAAAGAAGGCCAATCTTGGAACTGAGTGGACCCTGTCCACATGCTGATAATTGGTAAGAGATTCGACTTGCAAGTGTCGATAGTAACAGCATCGGGAGTTCCGAGAAGCATTTTGAGGGCTTCTCTTCTGAATTTTTCAATGAAGTCCTCGGTGGTTTCATTATTTTTCTGTTTAATTCTTATGAGGGCTGACATGGTCATGTCATTGAGTCCTTCATAGAACCGTTCAAGAAACATTTGCTTGAAACCGACAAATGAGGTAATGCACCCATCAGGGAGACTTCTATACCATTCATAAGCCGTTCCTTTGAGACACCCAACAAACACCCGAGTAAGGAGGGCGTCACTTGGTTGCAGTTGATCAGTCATTACCTCAAAGTGATTAATGAACTGACTTGGGGAGGTTGTCCCATCAAAGAAAGAGGTAATGACTGATCAACTGCAACCAAGTGACACCCTCCTTACTCGGGTGTTTGTTGGGTGTCTCAAAGGAACGGCTTATGAATGGTATAGAAGTCTCCCTGATGGGTGCATTACCTCATTTGTCGGTTTCAAGCAAATGTTTCTTGAACGGTTCTATGAAGGACTCAATGACATGACCATGTCAGCCCTCATAAGAATTAAACAGAAAAATAATGAAACCACCGAGGACTTCATTAAAAAATTCAGAAGAGAAGCCCTCAAAATGCTTCTCGCAACTCCCGATGCTGTTACTATCGACACTTGCAAGTCGAATCTCTTACCAATTATCAGCATGTGGACAGGGTCCACTCAGTTCCAAGATTGGCCTTCTTTTATTGTCAGTGCCAAGGCTGCTGAAGTCAGTGCTGAGACCTTCAAGGGTCTGGGGGTACAAATGGCTCCCAAAGAATCAAATCAGAGTGCTAGCAATAGTACTCGACCCAACAATCGCAAAGGGAAAGAAACTTCTGATGTTCTTCCGGTTACAGCTCCAACACCAGTCTCTACTGAAGAGCCTTCAAATGTTCCTGTTGAGACAGTTCCTTCCAAACCAACAACAGCTGACAAAGGCAAACAACAAGTCCGCTTCGACAAACCATTGAAGAAGTCATCTCCTACAGGACTTGAAAAGCCTTATAATTTTGATATATTGGCTCAACTAGCCAATACACCAGCTAAATTATCAATCTTCGAGCTCTTACGCCTCTCTAAAGAGACTCGAGAAATTCTGAGTGAAGCACTGCTGCAAGCAGAAACCTGCCTAACTCTCCTCAAGAAGTTGGAAACAGAACCTGTTTCTCATTGCCATAATGTATTAGAATTTATTCCAAACATTACCTTTACGCAGGACGATATGCTGCTAAAGGATAATCGACATGACCGTCCTTTATATCATACAAGATATATCGATTCTATGAAGGTTGATCGTCTACTGATTGATCCAGGATCTGCTCTCAGTATTATGCCAAAGGCTATGCTAGATGCACTGAAGATACCTGTGCATAGTCTTTCCAGCACTATCACTACCATCTTGGGATTCAATCAGGGAAAAAGTGAGCCTTTGGGCAAGATTCGCCTCAAATTTCAAATAGGCGATCTTCGCACCAAAGTTACTTTTTACATCATCGACAATCATGGTTGCTCATACAATGCTCTATTGGGGAGACCATTCTTGCATGAACATAATATCGTTCCTTCGACTCTTCATCAGTGCTTTAAATATGTTGATGATAATGGAGAAGTTCAGAAAGAGGTTGCAGATCTCTATCCATTCAAAGGAGTCAAAGCTTACTTCAATGACGCTCGCATGTACAAAGATGAATACTCAAAAGTCTTGCAAGCTATGGATAATGACGATGAGATATCAAAAGTCGACACTTTTGTTATTCCTGTAAAAGGGCGTATCACTCCTCCGCAGTTTGTTAAATCATCCGAAGAAGGCTCACTGATAATTCATGTCAGTGGACGTACTACTTCATCACCTGCCCAGGCTCCACAAGGCTCACTGATAATTCCTGTCAGTGGACGTACTACTGTGTCGTCTTCCCAAGCTCTACAAAGTTCGCTGATAATTCCTGTCAGTGGACGTACCACCCCCCCTCCACCTTTTCAGACTAGACCAGATACTATAGTCATTGCAGTCAGTGGACGTACTACTTATCCACGATCTTCTTCAAGGGAGCTCACCTCTTCTGAGCCTTTTATTATCGATCTTAATCGAAACAAAACTTCTGATCGCTCTTCCTCTCCCCCTTTTGTCATTAATTTGACTAAGTCTGATAAGGCTCAGCCTTCTGTTGTAAATACAGTATCTAATATTAATGAAGCATCTCCTTTGCAGTATATTGATGTCTGTAATCATGTACAAAGTTATTTACAATTGCTAGATAGCTTAAAGCCACTAACTATAGGAGTTATTCAAACTCTTCATACAGACGTATCATTGGAGTTCATACAAAAATCATACTTTGTGGTCCCTATTAGAAAGAAGGGAGAAAATCCAATATTCTTCTATAAAGGACCCCAGAATCCTCCTAATCTGGAAGAAGATGACACAAACGACGATACTGGAAGGTTACAACTGCGTCGCTACAGTCAGCAATCCAAAATATCATCAAGAATATGGGTTATGACTTCAGAACCAGCCTCAATAATGGAAAAGGAAGAAGAATGCCCGTTCGAATTCCTCCATTAAAATACGGAAGGACAAAATGTGGTTTAGGTTACATTGCTCCTACTTTCTTTATCAACATAGTCCATGAAGATTCAAAATCTGATGAAGACGAACGATCTGAGTCTTCCGATTCCCTCTCTTGGGATTCTGACACGAGTATTGGCGATCTCCATCGCTCTATTCTATCCATCAATATGGTCTCTGTTGATGGCCCGCAAGAAAATGATGAAGATGAGGATGATTTTGAAATATCTCCTGAATCAGAACAATGGGCTCAAAGATTAGATAATCAATGGGAATTCAGGTTCGAGCAGAGGGAACCTCCTACTGAAGATAAACTGATCCAAATTGATGTTGGTGAAGAAGGGTCCCCTAAACCAATATTCATCAGTGAAAGTCTTTCAGAAACAGATAAGCAAGATCTGATCAAGCTTATTCATGATTATATCGATGTCTTCGCTTGGAGTTATGAGGATATGCCGGGACTAGATCCAAAGATTTCAATGCACAAACTTAATATCATGCCAAATGCTAAACCAGTCAAACAACAACAGCGACGATTTCGTCCAGACATTATGGATGCAATTGAAGCTGAAGTCAACAAGCTTATGGCTTCCGGATTTATTCGAGAGGAACAACATCCTGAATGGGTGGCTAACATCGTTCCTGTCCTTAAAAAGACTGGCAAGATCCGAGTCTGTATAGACTTTCGCGATCTCAATACAGCTTGTCCTAAAGACGAGTTTCCTCTTCCAATTACAGATGTCATGATCGACAACACATGTGGTTTCGAACGGATGTCATTCATGGATGGGTATTCGGGATATAACCAAATCAAAATGTTTCCAGATGATAAAAAACACACTTCCTTCAGAACACCGATCGGTACATACTGTTATACAGTGATGCCGTTTGGTCTCAAAAATGCAGGAGCAACATATCAGCGAGCAATGAGCATTATATTCCGCGAACATCTCCGGAAAATAGTCGAATGCTATGTTGATGATATAGCAGTCAAAAGTCGACGAAAGGAGGATCATATCCAAGATTTGAAGACTATCTTTGATTTAATGCGTCAGCATCAACTTAAAATGAACCCTACTAAGTCCTTCCTGGGCGTCTCTAGTGGTAAATTTCTCGGCTTCATCATTACCGCTAAAGGTATACACGTGGATCCCGAGAAGATTAAAGCCATTCAAGAGATGCGTCCTCCACGCACCTTAAAAGAGCTACGAGAATTTCAAGGAAGAATCGCTTATATCAGGAGATTCATTTCTAACTTATCAGGATGCTGCAGACCATTCAACAAACTTCTGAAGAAAGGTGTATCTTTCGTCTGGAACGAAGAATGTCAAAAAGCATTTGACGATATCAAACAGTATCTCATAAACCCTCCAGTTTTGGTACCTACCGTCTCGGGAATACCATTCCTTCTATATGTTCGAGCCATGGATCATTCTCTTGGTGCATTACTCGTCCAGAAAAATAAAGATGGCCATGAACAGGCTATTTATTATCTCAGTCGCACAATGACAGGCGCTGAACCGCGTTATTCTCCAATCGAGAAAGAATGCTTAGCATTAATGTTTGCTGTTCAGAAAATGCGACATTATATTATCGGTCAAACGATTCACGTCATTTCTAGAGTGAATCCCATCAGGATTATGATGAAGAAACCCGGTATTCTCAACTCCAGACTAGCTAATTGGAGAATCTTGTTAGCTCAATACGATATGCATTATATTCCTCAGAAGTCAGTTAAAGGACAGGCTCTTGCTGATTTTCTGGCAGCTCATGCGATTCCAGAAGATTCTAAATTATATGATGAGATCCCAGATGAAGTTTTGGATTCAAATCTGGTTTCTGAAGAAATTCCTACCTGGCGTCTATTCTTTGATGGAGCATCTAGAATAGGTCCTAACGGCGATATTGTTGCCGGAGTTGGGATTGTTCTTGTATCCCCAGAAGGACTAACTATTCAGAGGGCTTATTCTCTGGATCAATCATGTTCAAACAATGTAGCCGAATACAATGCATTGCTCATCGGTCTTCAACTTGCTAAACATTTAGATATTCAATATTTGGAAGTTTATGGAGACTCCAAGCTTATTGTCAATCAGATCAGAGGAACGTATGAAGTTCGTCATCAAGATTTGATACCTTATCATCGAGCAGCACTCTCTATGGCCTCCTTCTTTAAAGGTTTCTTTATTGAACATGTTCGACGAGCCTATAATGCAGAAGCTGATGCTTTGGCTAATCTTGCTGCTGTATTAGCCATACCAATCAGACGTCAACAAATAATAGTGGTTTATAACCGAGAACTATTCTGTGTTGAGAATAATCTGGCTTTGGTTTTTCCTCATAATCCTCATGAAGATTCTCTCAACCTTGATGCTGGATTAAAGTTTGACAAAGTGTCCTCGTCTTCTTCCGATTCTACTATGGAATATGTCTTTTCTAATGAAACAGCAGCCATAACTGAAGACTGGAGACGCCCATTTCTAGACTTTGTATTATATGACATACTTCCTGATAATCCGAGTGAAGCGGCGTCTATTCGGCGTAGATCTCTCAGATTCTATTATAATCATACTACGAAGATACTATATCGTCGGTCCTACGACGGTCTTCTCCTTCGATGCATCGCTGGTGAAGAAGCACAACAGATAATCCGTGAAGCACATGATGGTGTTTGCGGAGCTCATCAACCAGGTCCTAAACTTCAAGATCGTATCCGACGTATGGGTTATTATTGGCCCACGATGGTGGCTGACGCCATTCAATATGCTCGGAAATGTAAAGCCTGTCAAATTCATGCAGACTTTATCCATCAACCGTCAGAGTTCTTACACCCAACAGCGGCATCATGGCCCTTTGAAGCTTGGGGCATGGACGTCATTGGTCCCATCAACCCACCATCATCAAGAGGACATCGGTTTATTCTAGCAATAACCGATTACTTTTCCAAATGGGCTGAAGCCATCCCGTTGTCTGAAGTCAAAACTTCTAGTGTTATCAACTTCGTCAAGCATCATGTCATCTATCGATTTGGTGTTCCTCGGCGTATTATCCATGATAATGGACCGCAGTTCGTCAGTCAGAAATTTACTCGATTCTGCGATGATCATCGGATGAATAATTTAGCTTCTACAGCATATAATCCAGTAGCTAATGGATTGGCAGAAGCTTTCAATAAAACGATCATCAAACTCTTGAAAAAGTTCGTTTCTTCCAACAAACGCAACTGGAGCGAGAAGCTTGGTGAATATTTATGGGCCTACCGCACCACAGTTCGCAATGCAACCGGATGTACGCCTTTCTCTTTAGTATATGGGTGTGAAGCTGTTCTTCCCCTTGAGATCCAGATTCCTTCTCTGAGAATTGCAGTCTCCAATGAACTTACAATAGAAAACAATGATCGTCTTCGACTTCAAGAATTGGAAGCTCTAGATGAAAAACGATTGTATGCTCAACAAATATCGAGCTGTATCAGGCCCGAATCTCAAAAGCTTTTAACCGGAAAGTCAAAGTCAGAGCATATCAGAAGGGAGAACTGGTTCTTACTGTCAGACGTCCTATGACCATGACACATATGAGCAAAGGCAAATTTGACGCAAAATGGGAAGGCCCATTCGTAGTAAACAAAGTCTTCTCTAACGGAGCATACCAGCTTGCCTCTATGGATGGGAAAGTCATGATGATGCCTATCAATGGCAAATTCTTAAAGAAATATTATGTATAATATTTTCATCATTTCCCAGCAAATATAAAATTCTTCTCTACAAAAGTTATCTCGATATCGTTATCCCCAGAGGAAACCGATATTCTACCATGTATCATTTTCCCAGAGAATTTGATATTTTGTCTTATTAGATCCCCAGTGGACTTAATAAAGATTTTGTATAGAAAATCATGTCCATATTACCTCTGAATTTTCTATGTATCATATTTTCTATTCTCTGAAAATGATATCTTGTCTTTTGATTTCCGAGTCCAAAGATCATGAAAAATAGAATCCAAAGATATCTTTATATCTGAATTTTGTTTTCTCTAATCAGTATTAAACTAAAATTATCTTTGGTTTAGTATCATGATAGAGTTACAAAGTTTATTTGTATATTCTATTTTATTGAAATATGTCATGTATTATTTATCTCTGAACATGTTTTCTACAAAAATATCATCCACAGAATTGAAATCAAGCCAAAATATTCATTTCAATCAAAATCAGAACATTGATTACAAATGGGTATCAAAACTTCAATACATGATAAATGTAAAAGATCTATTTAGGAGGAGTAATTATCTCCTGAATACGAACGATTACATTATTTATCTTTTCTTCATGAGCTTTCTTGATTCGCTCTGCTGTTTCAGCTCCAATCATCCGTTGGTCATATTCCACAATAATAGAGCTACGGCGGTTGGTCTCTTCAATCTGATTGGTTTGCATCAATTCTCGCTCTTGCTGTAAAACTTGACAGCGTTCAGCTGCAGATTTACGATCAGTAGCAATCTCTGATTGTTCTGTTTCCACAGAGGCAATTTGCTCCTGAAGACGAGCTAGTTCTTCCCTCAACTTCCTAAGCTCTTCAGCTTTTGACGCATCATCTTTCTCTAGACGCTCCATATTCTGACGAGTACTTATTATTTCTTCGTCTTTCGCCATTAACTCTTTGGAAGACTGAGCGAGGAATTCTGTCAGAGCAATATGCTGAGCTTGAGCTTCATTCTCCAATTGAGCAATCTCAGCTGCAGTCAGGGAATTAATATCCTCCTTTTTTATCTCCCAATATTTATGGATGTTTGCTTCTAAATCATTCAAGAGATGTTCAAAAAAGACACATTGGGTCCCATAACCAGCCTGTCTCAAAGATGAAAGTGGAAAACTAGTCGCCTCTCGAAGACTCGAAAAGGGCATAGTCTCATCCTTCATAAGTCGTCTTGAGAATGTATCCAGATACGAATAAATAATATCTGAATACATCCCCATGATCTTTGTTATCCCTGTATCAAAACCGGGAGTCGCTGCAATAGTAGGGGAAGGAGCAGGAGGAGCCTCTATTCTTGGAGCTGAAGTTAGTGCTTTTGGAGAACTCGACAAATGTGAACTCCCCTCACCCACATCAGTTTGAACAAGTGGGGCTTGAGTAGAACTCATAGCCGGTGCAGTTCCTACAGCTGTTAAAAAAAGCATGATCAAAACCAAAAGACAATAAAGCAGAGACAAGACAAAACTCTGATGAATAAAATATTACCTGGAGCTGGTTCATATTCAGTTTCCTTCAGATCATTCAGCCCGGCTCGTAGTCTGTTCAGAGTACTTTCTGACACAAGATTTATTTCACTGCTTCCCGCCCCAGAAGTACTCGGAACTTGAACCTCTATATGCCTCTTCGGCTCTGGTGTCAACCCTGAGTGTTGACCAATGGTCTTCAGTACATCAATTGGTGTTTTAGACGGTGATTTATCATCTATCTCCATATCTTCTTCTCCAGAAGAATGAGACGACGGTTCATAGTCAACTTGTTCGCTCTCTGAAGCTTCAGCAATTGGTTTGAGAGAAGTGGCTTCCTTCACTGATTCTCCCGAAATCAGTAAGTCATTAGCTGTTTCAGTCTGATGCTCGGCCTCTACCGCAGGTTGACTAATCTCCTGCGTATCATCGGCCATTGGCGGAATCGATCCTATATCAGAAGGCATGGATGACCCAGCAGGTTCAGGAATATCTTCTTCAACAGGTTCTGCCTTTACAGAAAAATCAAAAGCAGCTTGTTTTTCTGAAGCCAATCGCACAGCACGATCGGTGGGACTCTCTGCATCGAGACAAATTACGGATTTAGTTTTTGAAACTATCACTTTCCTTCCTATTCTTTTTGTGAATGGAACAGTAGGATAATTGTCTTTTGGATCACTACCTGCTTCATCAGTATCTCTGACTCGATTGGAAACAGGAGAAGTCCCTGGAATGGTAATTCCTCCACGATTTCGAGTCTCTGCTCGAGTGACTCTTTTTGGGGCAGGCCCAGCAGCACCTTTGCCCCGCTTCCTCTTCGGGGTATTATCAGCAGATATACTTTCTTCAGCACTCCCGATGGGTACATGTAATGGTTGATGAAGGTCATCAGAGAAGAAAGTTTCTAGAACTTCATCATCAACTTCATCGGTAGCCAAAGGATCTTCTTGATCATGGCAATCTCTAGGCAGGGCTGATTTAGTTGATTTCTTTTCAATATGAATAAAGCTTCTACCTAAGATGCTGAATTTTTCATCAAAGGTATTAGCTGATACATAGAATTTGCATAAGATGCCAATATTCTAGCTCCTCTCTGATAAGTGACCGGATCTGGCATGGAAAAGGTAGCCCCTGTACCTTTAGCAATGTAATATATCCACGCTCTGGCACCATCAATCAACCCGCCTTGATAACCAAAACACGTCGTTGCATTACCTACATGCAACTGATCGTAACCAAATTGTCGAGCAAACCTGCTCGGAAGATATGGTTCTAGATAAGTGATGTTGTCACGACGGCAGATTAAATGAGATGGCCTGATCCTCTTCAGCCATTCATGTTGAACATCATCCAATTCATTGCCACCAATGCCATCAATCAACCTTCCAGGCATGGTCTCATATCCAACAGGTGGAGGAACACAAGTGAAGCTCCATAGTTCTCCCCTGTTTAATATAGTCCTGCAATCTGTCAAAGTATCATATTTCCACTTTGGTGTGTGACTGTATCTTTCCAGAAAGGTATCATCTGGTCTAGCCATCCCAGCACTCATAAGAGATTCAAAATACAGAAGTAGCCATCCAAATAAATATGTAAAGGGCATTTCTACCCGAGGAAAGGATGTAAGGCTCTTTTTTGCCAATTCGAACATTCTGTCGGTGTATGCCCTTAATCCAGCATTCAGACGGCATGTCATCGCTGTCAGTAAATCCATCTTATACCCAAAAACCAGACGGACTGCTGCGAAGACAACTCCTCTGTGCATCCTGTCTGCTGAACAGGTGCCAGGAACTACGAATTTTCTCAGCCATAGAGAGAGAAATCCGGCCAGATGACCTTCAGCGGATAATTCTCGGCTGCCCTGCTTAATATAGGTCTCAAACCTATCACCGGCTTTATAAGTGCCTTCGTCTTCCTCAATGACAATGTCGTCATGAGTGGTATCCCGGATGAGCCTATCAATCTCAGCTTGATTCAGAGGTTTAAATTCACCGACATACTGCTCAGACTTCTTCTTCTTTTGAACTTCATCAGTACGGCCTTGAAATAAATAGGCCATCCATTTGGAAGAATAACAGTTAGAATCTCCTTCTCCACCTTGTCCTTTATAAAATGCCTTACAAATACTGTAATGGCACATCAATTCTTCAAAGACATGAAGAACCAATGGGTTGGCTTCGGAGATCTTATTCATTTCATCAACGAAAGGGATATACTCTTCATATGGCAGATCTGCTGTTCGCAGTTGAGAAATATATGCCATTTCATGAAGGGCGAATCCCATTTCGCCTCTTGGGGTCATGAAGGTGCCGGTACGGTAGTTATACCTCTCCGCTAACGCCAAGAACAAATCCGGGTTTGGCCTGAAACCATAGGCAGTGCACTTAATGGCATCATATAGGCCTATCACCTGTAACTGTTCACCAAAATTCTTCAGAATCTATTTCACAAGAGCAGTCCATCTGGTATTCTCCGGATTTACCAGACCAGTCAGCCTCATTGACTGTTTTGGATAGATGGCATTTTCCAGTTGAGAAAATTCATTTACAAAAATTGGGACTCTGACTGGCTTCAGCAGTGCTGAGTCCTCAGGAGGGATGGTAGCAGGTAGCAGTCCTCGCAGAGATGTGACATGTGGTTCAGTACTACTGCAGAATCTTTCTTGACGATATCCTATCCACCCAGCCTTTGCTTGTCGGGATGGAGTGATATCCCACTTCATCTGTCTTTGACAACTTGCATGAAATAAACGAGCTATGTTGATGCTTTTTGATAAACCAGTCAAATACATTGGCTGATTTACATCACCATCCCTATAGTAACAGTATGATACTTTGTCCAGAGCAGGCTGAGAATTCATGTCAATAGCATCTCCGAAAAGAAATGCTGGCTTCGAATGGGTAACACCATCTACACTTTGTAAAGGCAGTCCACTCATCAGGTTCATCAAAGTGTCATTTTCTTGATTGGTCAAAAGAGCTATTCTTGTAGAAGGTCCATCGAATTGGGGAAAACGAACATGTGATAAGTCACTTCTATAGTTATTTCCCACACATCCTTCAAATTCTGCCTCCTGAGCCAGAATATCCACTGCAAAAGAAGAATAAAACCTTAGTAATCTTCAACATCAAGAGATGACAAAGTTCAACATACGCTCAGTTTTCCTTAAGCGTATGGCAGATTCAAAGTTCAGCATACGCTCAGTTTTTACTAAGCGTATGGCAGACTCAAAGTTCAGCATACGCTCAGTTTTCACTAAGCGTATGGCAGACTCAAAGTTCAGCATACGCTCAGTTTTCCTTAAGCGTATGGCAGATTCAAAGTTCAGCATACGCTCAGTTTTTACTAAGCATATGGCAGACTCAAAGTTCAGCATACGCTCAGTTTTTACTAAGCGTATGGCAGACTCAAGGTTCAGCATACGCTCATTATATCCTTAGCGTATGGCAGACTCGAAGATCCATATACGCTCAGTTTATTCTAAGCGTATGACAGATTCAGAGATCACTTTTTACGTTCAGTTTATCTTAAGTGAATGATTTTAAAAGTTCAGTTTATGTTCAGGAGTTAGCGTATCTCAGTGAGACAACTCGCCATAGCATATTCTTTCAAGATAGCGTATTTTGACATTTCTATCAAAAATACGCGTATCATACAGAATACGCTCCAAACATATTTTTTGTATAAACAAAAAATATGGGATACGGCTGAACCCTAAAGAGGGAAGCATATTTTCTGACGTATCTGACCCTAAAAAGGGGATACGTTTTATGATTTTGTTCTAACCAGAGCCCTAAATAGGGGATAGTTACAGTTCATCATCATCATCCTCACCATAGAGAGGCTTCAATGGGCGTTCACTTCGTCGAACGCGCTCATTGGTAGTCTTCTTAGCAGCGGCGGCGGCGGGCTGAGATGACTCCGCAGGAGCCTTCCCCTTTTCCTTTGCAGCAGCATCAACCTTGGGCGCCATTGATAAAGCTTGAGTCGAAGAAGAAGAAGAAGTTGAGTCTTGAGTTTCTTTTTCTCTCTCGAAGATGAATGCAAAAGTAAAGAAATAAATGAGGTCTTGGAAGACCTATTTATAGAAGAAAAGAAGAAGTTCAAACGGCGGATATGCTTTAAACAAAATCCCTAAAGATTTGCACTGATATTGAGGAAGATAACAAACTTATGCCAGCGTGTCAGGACTTATTCCCACTTTAAGTTCAAAGTAATTTCGAACTTTTGAAATTCATAAAGTTCGAAAACTTTCAAGGGGGTCTTGTCGGGTGTGAAAATTATGACACGCTGACATAAGATTCAGTCCAAGTCATACGCTCAAAGCCATACGTTCAGTCCAAGTCATACGCTCAAGGCCATACGCTCAGTCAAAGCCATACGCTCAAGGCCATACGCTCAGTCAAGGCCATACGCTCATCTAAAGGCCGTACGCTCAGTGAATATTTTAATATTTCTTGAGATGACAGCACAGCATGTATTTAATAAAGGACGAATCTGACACTTCATCTTTCGTGCAAAGACAGCTGCCCTATGAAGATTAGCCGTCGTATAGGTTTTCGAGAAAGGATTTTGTCTCTTACGAGGACAGCTCAGCAGCCATCATAAATAAAAAGCCATCATTACTGTCATTTCTGACAGTCTGTCAGCCATCATATCTGCAGCACGACGCTCAAGAAATATTTGTCAGTATTTGAAGATATGGTGTGTTTGAGAAGATTGAGAACAGCCACGTGTCTACTCCCTCAATCTCATACGACTCCTTCCCAATTAAGTGAGCGTATGGATCTCATACGACTCCTTCCCAATTAAGTGAGCGTATGGATCTCATACGACTCCTTCCCAGCTAAGTGAGCGTATGGACCCCATACGACTCCTTTCTAATCAAGTGAGCGTATCATCTTTATATGATCCAAGTCAGCGTATACAAGACATGTGCCTTCAAAAGCTAGCGTATGACTCTTCTTTAAAGACAGCGTATCACAGCAAAGGCATACAGGATGACTTTTAATGTACAGTCAACACACGTTCTCACGTGTCCTGTACTCAGTTACTCAGTTATTCAGAAGTTATGCAACGTGGCATCCATGCCACCAATCTCTCCTAGATATATTCTACTACTCTCAACCGCACTCCAAGGTGTCTTCACCAGAATTTGCCACGCGTCCCTGCAGTTATGCACATGTCAAGTAACTGACTGAGCGTATGCTTCAGAACAGTTATCCAGAACTCTTAAAAAAGAGTTTCTTCATCTTCATCACACTACAGTCAATTTTAGAGAGAACAGAGAGATTGCCCAGTTGCTGTCCAAGTTCTTCGAAGTTCGAGTTTTCTTCATCGCATCGTCCAAGGGATAAAATAATCGTCTTCTAGATTAGATTCCTACAGTTGTAATTTTCTCAGATACAAAATAAATAAAGTGAATTTATTTATGGAAAACATGGATTTGTTTTTATCTTTTGTTACATGGTCAGCTATATATATAGCTGTCATTTCCTTCAATAAAAATCAACCAAGGCTATTAAGTTTACCACAAAACTTGTGTTCTGTTCTTTCACTTCTGGGCTGTTTACAACACTTTTTACCTCAATTACATTTTGAGGTTCCTCATTCCACGAGCTTATCAATTGCCTTTGGAAGCTTAAATTATCTTCTTACTTTCTTGATAATTAGACATATGAAAGAACCAGGGCCGGCCCAGGCGATTGGGTTGTACTAACCGGAGCTAATTTTAGTTGCCCTTTGACTCCAAAATAAAAATGAAAACCTCACTCAATTCTTAGCCAAGTAAGAATCAAAAGAAGCACACCAGAAGAAAACTTTCAAGAGAAAAGATGATAGGTACAATCGACGTCGAGATGATCGCCGCAGGAACTCATTAGAGCATCGAGATAATTCACTAATGTTGTCTAGAAAAAAGAAGAAGTAAGGGTACTCCATGCTGGTTTATTTCCTAATAGAATATTTACTCACACACAAGATCTTGATTTATAGTAGAAGCTGTTGTATAATTTAAGAAAAAACCAACCTCCTTCTTCCTCACTTTAATGTCATTTAATTTTTTATTCAATACTTTCAACCTTTTTTTGTGTTGTTTAAATTTTGACCGTTTCAATATTTATTTTATATTCATTGGTATTTTATGGGCTTAATGATCAAATGACTACATAACTAGTCATAAAATCCTATTAAAATCTATTAAATTTGTAGGAAGATAAGTTGCCTATATATGTATCCATATTGTTAGTATTGAGAATATACTTGAGAAGAAAAAAGGGCAACCATGTGATTCCTCTTTCTCCTCCTTCACAAACATGTATTCCTTCTTTCTTTTTCATTCCAATCTCTCCTGCTTTGGGCAAGAGCTAAGTCATGGTCAATCTTCCAGAGTTGTGTGTGACGACAGGATACCGGTAGAGCGGAGGTTTTACCACTAGGAGCATTCGGAACAAGTTTGCACATAGATCCGAATCAACTCTTAGGGCAGTGCTTCGTGCGCGACTTTCCCGGAGGCCGGTAACTTTAATTTGGTTTATTTTGTTTACAGGTTTTCTAATAGAGAGAAGCAATATTTCTAACAATCTAAGAGTTGATTCATATGATTTGTTTAATTGATCTTCAAACTTAGCATTCGGCTAGTGATAGAAAAATTATGTAAGTTGCTCAATTGATCTCCACAATTTGCATGATTAAACTAGTGTATCCAATAATTTAAGATATAAAATTGTTCTGACATGTTACTAAGAAAGTGCTAGCATATTTGTGTTAATATGTATTCTTCTTGTCAAAATTGTGATTTTCAGTTCATTGGAATTATCAAATAGTTCTTATATATTGTATATCTCGTTGTCCACATGAATGGTTATTTGTCTTTTCATTAAATATTGTTGCATTTTACTTGCCGGTCATGGATTTACTCTAGCTAAGTATACTAAATTTTATGTGTTGATAACAAATACTCTATATCTCTCCACCTTGGTCCTTAAATTCCACTTCCTTGAAATGTGATGATTTGTAAAAAGAAATGCTTTTAAACATGCATACTTGTGCATGTATGTATGGAATATATTATGTTGATGTGCAATATATATTTGTTTTATAAATTATCTAATTGTATTTAGATGATATTTAATCTAGGATTGTTATTACTGACTCGATACTATAATATGTTCACAAAATTGTAGACTCAGCAAATGATCTTGGTAGCATTTTTTTTGGTAATTGATCATATATTTTTTACAAACTTCATCAATCATATAAATTTTGCAAACTTGTTCTAATGAAATGATTTTTGAACTAGTGAATTCGTTTTGAATGCATGATATATGTTATATTTGATCCTTTAAACTTTTGAAGGAGCAATTAATAATAAAGTTGTAAAATAGATGTTTGTAATGATGGCAATGCTATGGGAGTTGTGGTCTTATAAGTTTATGCTTTAGTATAATCTACCATTGTTGGAGACACTATAATTCTATACATGCTAAAATTATTCGGCACAAAATTTTGATTTTGCAATGTTCATAAAGTTCTTTTAATGAAATGTAAATATTTTCTTTTAATGACATGTAATGTTCATGGTTAGAATTTTTTTTTCTCTTTATCTATTAAAACCAAATTTATTTCTCAGGACCTAGTGTACCTAATCATATCTCATGCATCATATAAAATGGAAATGCACGCGGCATATAACTAACTTTTTTTTCTCATATGTAAAATTTCTTGCTATTAGCTTGAAGAATTTTGATAATTGTTTTATTTAGACTAATATTATTATTTTTTGAATGGTGGAGTCATTCTCATGGAGTCATTCTCATTCTTATGGTATATATATATATATATATATATATATATATATATATATATATATATATATATATATATATATATATATATATATATATATATATATATATATAATATAATATAATATAATATAATATAATATAATATAATACAATACAATATAATATAATATGATATGATATGATATGATATGATATGATATGATATGATATGATATGATATGATATGATATAATATAAATATAAATATAAATATAAATATAATTTGTAGCCAAGATGCAACTCATGGTTTGAAGTGTATAGTACTTGCTTATTGTATACTGAACATTATAGAAATATATCCTTTTGAATTGAAAAGATATTGCCAATCATTTATATTTATTAGTATAAACTTCTTAAAGAATATAAATATTGCCAACTATCCATATATTCTTCTATTGTGCTATTCTTTATGACATTTGTGGTAATTTAATGTTGTAATTAACTTGTGTCATATACATAAAGGATGATAATGAGAAGATAAATGTGGCAATTAAAGTGTGTGCATGGCTAAAGTTATTTATATTTGGTTTATTGTCTCTTATGAAATTAATTGATATCTTATATTTATTTTTAAAATTTTTTGGTTGACACTAACAATTATGATATAAATCAATATAGTTTTTTTTCTACCACCTACTTTTTTAGTAGATAATGTTTTTGCATTCAAAGACCCATATAGAAACACGACATACATATACATGCTTATATGAAATGTTGGGAGCTATCATTCTTATATTCTCCCTCTTCTGTGAATGGTTAAATAATCATTCCATATACTAATGGTTTACATGATACATATATATATATATATATATATATATATATATATATATATATATATATATATATATGTTGCCTACTATAGTTTCCATGTTGTTTTAACATAATATTTTACATGTTGTTCTGACTTAGAAAATAAATATTAATATGTTTACAAAATATTAGACACATCAGTAATGAATGACATATCAGTTATTTTTGTATCTTTCATCCTCTCTACTAATGGAGAACTCCCAAATGTCACCATTCGACTCTAAAGTTTGATCAAAGAATATTTTTTCACTAAAGGATTCTTACAATTTCAATTGTTGTGAAATATTATTGTCATTTCTTGACTTGGAATGCATAATATGTTTAAACTGGTCTGAATGGCATAATATGATATGTTCCCTTATAGAATCTGTGGATTAATAGTTCAAATTTTATTTCTATATCTATTAGTTTTATTTATTATTTCTTGTCTAACAAGAAATATTATTTTTATATTATTGTCTTGACATTGTTATAGTTAATATTAGCAACAATAAACGTATTTTTTTTACTGGTTATACCTTGTGACTGTCATTGGTTAGAATATAACAATAACTTAACATCATAACCCTTGGTGGATATTTGGTTGGACTTTTACTGTTAGGTAGAACACTTTGTATAAACAGAATTTTTTTTCCTTTTTTAGTCCACTAGTTTAACACAATACATCATTGACATTTTGTCAAATGTAAAAATATGTTATTTTTCAAATCTTGCATATTAAATTTTGTAAAATCATTGTTGAAAAAGTTTGTGCATAGTTTCAGGTATATATTTCTTGTTAATATGCAAACGAACCCCTATTCTCTTGAATGTAGAATCCTTAGAGATATTTTAATTTTTGAAAAGAGAAAGATATTATCGGTGACGGTAAAAAAAATTTGTTTGTACTCACTCATTCTTAACATGATCTTTGTAAAGTTACCTTTCTAAAGAAGAAGCATTAGATATTGTGACTGGTTAGTCCATCTCTAACATGTCAAGGGTGAAATATCTAAAATGATGGGGAAAAAATGACATCTTCTGAAATGTTATTGGTAAGCCAAAATCAAGAGGTACAAAATTGTTTCGATCACGTGGAAAGGTAATTTTTCACATTTACAATTCACATATTATATTCATTTTGATTACTAAATTTAATTGGAGAACTATATTGTTGAAAACTATTAGCCAATTATCTTGGTTTATACATATGGCTCTGTATATTGTTGCATAAAAGCGATATTCTTCGCATGTTAGTTTTATATGTTTGAACCTTGAATGAATATATTATCACAATATTAGAATTTCTAGTCAGAAAAAAATCACAATATTGTTTAATCACAATATTTAGACAAAATTTGTTTTTTCTTATATTTCGTGATAATTCTTTGATTCATTCAAACAATCTTGTCACAAGAAAATAGTTAGTAAAATTGCAAATTCATTTAAATCCAAAGTTTTAAAAGTTAATATCAGTTTGGGTACAAGCCGAAAGGGTCCTTCTGTCAACCGGGCGTACATAGCTTTAAGCGACACGGTATTTAATCATCCCCCTGTGGACCTCCGCTAGCTGGAAACTGGCCCCAACAGCTAACCCAAGTTGATCAAAACTTGATAAACTAAAGATTTGATAAGGTCAATTAGCAAAATTCACTTAAACTATTATTATAATACTTTAGACAGTTATTTTTTGTAAAAATGGCTTGTAAAGATAAATCTTTAGAGCCAAGGCTGAAAGTTACTGTATTTTACTTTAAGGGATGATAGAGTCAGATGAGTTTTTGCTCACTGTCCTAATGTTTATATCAACAATTAGTGAAATCACATACTTGTTAAATAATTGTGATGTCACCAAATCTGATTTAGAAAATAACTAAATCAGTCAAACCAGTTTTAGAATATATTTTTAAGGATATTCTAGACTATAAAATTGTATCATATTAGATACTCTTATGTCATAGAAAGTCATTTTAATACAAACTAGATAACTGACTCATATAACATCTAATCCATATATATATATATATATATATATTTATATATATATATATATATGCAGATGACCTCTAGCCTAGTGGTTAAGAGAGATGCATGCGGCCCAAGTGGTCAGGAGTTCGAATCCCAGTGGGAGCGATTCCAGAAACAATTTACCTGGTTCCAATATATATATATATATATATATATATACTCTATGAGGAGTTATCTCTTTAGTGTATATATATATATATATATATATATATATATATATATATATATATATATATATATATATATATATATATATATATATATATATATATATATACACTCTATGAGGAAAATATATATATATATATATATATATATATATATATATATATATATATATATATATATATATATATATATATATATATATATATATATACTCTATGAGGAGTTATCTCTTTAGTTTATGTAAGAATCGCAGTTAAGAGTATTATATACTCAGAAATGTTATCTTCAGTTACATCTTGTATTGAAGATGTATGGCTTAGACATTTTATACTTTACATGATCAACATATTTCTGTACTTGTCATTTATTTTAAAATTGTGCTAAAAGCATGATCTTATGAATTCTAAGATGGACAGGTACCTGCAACTGCGTTTCAAGACATTAAAAGAGTTTAAAAAGCAAAAATATAGTTCTTGACTATAAAGTCATAAAGAACTTTACAGATCTCTTGACGAAGAGTCTGTTTACACTTGACGAAGAGTTCTTCTAGAAAATTAATCCTAGAATCATCGAGGGGGATGGGGTTAAGCCCATAAGTAAGTCACCGGCAGTGGCAACCCAACCGAGTCTGACTGGAGATCCCAAGAAGTCGGTTCAATGGGTAGAAACAAGTTGGACTTAGGTGACTTTATGAAACACTGACCGGAGATTAGAATCTCATTAAAGTAATGTCCAAGTGGCTGTACATGTGTACAATGATTCTCCATCCCTATGGTGACAGTGTTCCGGTGTGATTTGGTTAGGATGAGTTTTAAACTCTTAATAGGTCCAAGCATGATTATGCAAGGTTGACTCTAATCACCAACCCTTTGAGGACTTACCTATGTGAGAGGTCATGAAGGCCGCGACTATGGGATAGAGCGATCCCAGACAACTATCATGAATATAAAAAAAGTGCGCATGGCCAATCTAATGCGCCACCCGATAGACCCAAGTACCTCTAGCGTACTATGTGTGCTATTTTCTGAATCTGGTTCAAGAAGTCTGATTCAAGACGTAGTCCATCAAGCACTTCTTCAGATAACGACAATAGTCACTAAGTGAGCTTCAAGGCTGTAGTCCATCTCATCTA
The DNA here is from genome assembly GCA_029216955.1 of Iris pallida. Classification (NCBI taxonomy): domain Eukaryota; kingdom Viridiplantae; phylum Streptophyta; class Magnoliopsida; order Asparagales; family Iridaceae; genus Iris; species Iris pallida. The sequence goes on along the minus strand of JANAVB010031216.1, from coordinate 9,883,499 downwards.
TGCATAGTATATAATTGCCTAGAATTCTCTTTTTTTTTCCTCATTTCTGCTGTTCGAAACTTGGTTTTTGGGGGGGATTGTTGTATAATTTGAGGAAAAAACCAACTTCCTTCTTCCTCACTTCAATGTCATTCAATTTTCTATTCAATACTTTCAACTTTTTTTTTGTTGTTTAAATTTTGACCGTTTCAATATTTATTTTATACTCATTGGTATTTTATGGGCTTAATAATCAAATGACTACATAACTAGCCATAAAATTATATTAAAATCTATTGAATTTGTAGGAAGAGAAGTTGCCTATATATGTATCCATATTGTTAGTATTGAGAATATACTTGAGAAGAAAAAAAGGGCAACCATGTGATTCCTCCTTCTCCTCCTTTACAAACATGTATTCCTTCTTTCTTTTTCATTCCAATCTCTTCTGCTCTGGGCAAGAGCTAAGTTAAGGTCAATCTCCCTGAGTTGTGTGCAACGACGAGATACCGGTAGAGCGGAGGTTTTACCACTAGGAGCATTCGGAACAAGTATACACATAGACCCGAATCAACTCTTAGGACAGTACTTCGTGTGCAACTTCCTCGGAGGCCGATAACTTTAATTTGGTTTATTTTGTTTACAGGTTTTCTAATAGAGAGAAGCAATATTTCTAACAGAAGCTCGAAAGGAATTTTGTACAACAGTACATATAAAGATGAGGAAAAGATTCAGAAAGCATCAAATCAATAGAAGAGTACCATACCAGCTTATATAGGTTCACTAACCATTAATTTAGTTCCAATATATGAAGTTTTTGAGCTTATATATAGTAAAGGAATTGTTGTTTCGATAAAAACGCACCACCAACCATTCATATGAAAAAGGAAGAAGATATAGGGATGAAAAAAGAAAGAAAGAAAGAGGAGAATCAGTATAACAAGTGGAAAGATCCCAATCTCCAAAAAACATCCAGAAAGGACTATTAAGAATGGCTCCACTCTTGAAAGAACTTTGAGAGATAACTTAATTGATTTGCTAAAGAACAACACCGATATGCCTGGAATCGACCCAAGAATCATCACTCATAAACTGAAGATCAGTTCAAATTTTAACTCGATTATCCAATGAGAAAGCTATTCTTACTTTATATAAGGGTTATAGACCACACCTTGGGCGTCCTGTTTGCGCAAAAGAATCTAGTACTTGAGTCGAACCTTGGTCGAGGCTGAACATTGATACAATTCAGTCAAGAAAGAATGCCTAGTTCTCATCTTCACAATTCAAAAGAGGCATGTAGAATTACGTGGAGGAACATGCGATTCATGTCATATCTAGAGTCAACCCTCTATAGGTCCTCATGACAAAGCATGAATCTTTGAACGCCAGGCTAGCAAAGTGATCAATATTATTGTCTCAATACAACATGATCTTTTGTACCTCAAAATGCTATAAAAGGTCAGACCCTTGTAGATTTTCCAGCTGATCATCTCGTTCTAAAAACTTCAAAGCTATATGAAGACATTTCTGATGAGGTCATCAATGCCAATATGAACTAAGATAATCAAGTGTGAGAAACATCTTCGATGGAGCATAACAAATGGGCCCTAAAGGCAAAATAGTTGCAGGAGTGGGGGTGGTATTTATCTCACCACATAATCATGTTCTCCACCTCGCCTTCTCGTTAATGGAACCATGTTCCAATAACATGGCATATTACAATTTTCTAATCAAGTAAAGCTTATTGCCTCATCAATCCAAATGACGACATACTCATGATGTCAATCATCGACTATGTCCTTAATGGAATATAACCCATGATCATATTAACAACAAAACTCTGATCACCAAGTTACAGCTCTCCAGCATGTCACACCCTGATTTCAATAACGACTTTTGGGAAACCAGATGTCGTATGTACAAGCCTAATTTGACTTGTACAAGGCTTATAATTTTGATTCAATCTCATGCTATAAAGTAGTGGAAATACATCACTTGGTCGAAAAGTGAACATAGAAACCTTTAAAGTCGGGCTAAAAAAAAAAATGCTCATCAACATAATCTAACATAGTAATCATTAGAGGTATAAAGTATTGAAGGATGAAAAATCATTCTATCTCTAGAGGACCATACAAGGTTGTAAAAGTCGCTAGGCGTTAAGCGGGCGGCCACCCACCTACCGCCTAGCGCCTAGACGACCTTCTAATATTAGGCGACCGCCGCATATAATATAATATATATATATATATATATATATATATATATTATATATATATATATTTTTTTTTTTTTTTTTTTTATATTATATTATATATATATATATATATATATATATATATATATATATATATATATATATATATATATATATATATAGGAATTAAAAATATGCTTACGTAAAAATTATACCCCCAATTTAAAGCCTCTCATAATAACTAAACATAGTCAATTTCATAGTACAAGACTACAAGTTCAAACATAATTCAAATAGTAAACACTAACAAAATATAGCAATAACAATACAAAATAACAATATCCCATCTCTTTTCTCTAAGTGTCCGTCGGCACGAACCTCACTTCTTCATTTTCATGATTAACAAAAGGTGTATAAGGATCATCAGATTCACACTCAACATTCTCATCTCCTCCATCTTCGGTGCCATCATCCGATTCAACTTCTTGTTTTGGCACAACAATTCTACTACTTCTTTTAGGTTGTAAGCAGTCGTCCGCACCCAATGCTTGTGCAACCATTGCCCAAGTAAGTCCCGAGTATGGTCCAATATTATCTTCATCATCATCACCACCCTCTACCACCCATCCTTGAGCATGTGTTGGCACACTAGAATGTAGCACATCATTAGTTACCTCTTTTTCTTCTTGTTTATGAGTTTTGCATTGAATTGCACGTAGACTAGATTGTTCAACCTTTCCACATCTAGCCAATTTTTTTCTTTGTATGTATCTACATGAAAAAATCATACAAAGTTAGATATGTATCTTATTATTGAAATTAATAACGAAGTAGTAAGTAACTAAGTATTATGAATCCATGATTATATTATACTTACCCCCTCAAATGTGCTCCAATTTCTCTCACATTCGGAAGCACATTAGTTAAAGCTAGAATTTTTTTGCAATTCTCAACAAATTGGAGGTAGAACCTCCATAGTTTGACCACCAAAGTACTATTGATCAAAATAAATTGTAATTATTAGCAAAGAGAAATTCAATTTCAATGGAACATAAGTAAACATTATTAAATAATTATATAGTTATACCTGGATTATACTTGTCATCATTGTTCATACATTATTTCAATGCCAAAGGTCTTCCAAATGAACCATCATTCATCTTATATTTGTCCAACTTCTCATTCATGATTTGATCTTGCATGTCCAAATCATTGGAGAAAAAAGTCTCAACACATTGTATATGGCCATCATTAAGTGTTGGATCATCAAAGCTACTGGTATCCTTATATGCATAATAAGGATTCAACAAGTAGCCCGCCAAATGAAATGGGCTATCAAGGCGACCTGCGAGATTCGAATCAATGATTTCAATGATCGACCTATAGCTCATCTCATTGTTTTGAAACACAGTCTTTACTTGTTCTCTTACTTGCTTGAGCTCCCCGTAAATAAAACCCATTAATGACTTCTTATCTTCATCGGTCAATCTAAGTAACTTGACTAATGGAGCAAACAATCGCAAGCATAGTGCTACACTAGACCAAAATCTTGCACTTACCACAATGGCATAGGGTTTATTTTCTTTCGCGGTACCATGACACAATTTGCTTGATTCCCAATCAGAAGAACCCACCATTGCATAAAATTGATGATTCTTCTCAAACAAACTTTGTAAAGTCAAGAATGTCATTGCAGATCGAGTCATACCCGGTCTCACTATGTCACGTCTTTTTGTATATTTTCTCATCATAGCCAATGTCCTTTGATGGGAATAAATGAACACTGTGAATGCCTTTGCTTCGTCGATCACATCTCTGAACTTAGGAATTTTAACAGTCCCTTCAAGCATAAGATCTATTGTGTGATTGGCACACGAGGTCCAGAAAATAGTAGGTCTCTTCTCCTTCAATAACTTAGCGGCCGCTATGTTATTCGACACATTATCCGTCACAACTTGTGTCACGCCCCAGAACCAGAATACTGGCAAGTAGGGACGGACCAGGCCAGCTACATATACAAAAGTACTCCAGTACTCCGAAATAATGTATAAGTTGTATAGACATGGGAGTTACTACTACAATCCAACATGCAATCCTAGGTCAAGAATCCTAGGTATCTCAATCACAGACAAATATGTAAAGTAAAAGAAGTATGATCATCAGACATAAAATAGTAAAGCGTCCCAAACCATATATACATGGATGATCATGAAGCTAGTAATACAAAGTGAACACTAACAAGAGTAATAGTCATACATGATAAGCTCTAGCTATAGTCTAGAATACGCAAATTATGCTTAGGCCCGTAGGCTAAATGTCAAGTCCAAACACGAGCTAAACAAGTGCTCGGTGGCAAAAAGCCTCAAAAGAATAATATACATAACTAGTGGGCAAAAAGAAAAAAATCCACTCAAGTACTCTGGTGCTCCGGGTAATCACCAACGAGTGGAAGGTACAGAAGATCCTCGGGCTCCTCAACTAAATCTGGTCAATGCAAAACCAGTGGGGTCAGACCACCAATAGCAAGTACCACAAAGGAAGCCAAACTATGAACTAAAACAAACATGCAAATCATAGCAACGGATAAAGACAAAAATAAGTAAAAGCAAATCGAGACTCGTGCGCTACCAATGCACTTATCCCGAGAATAGAAAAGACAATAAGTAAAGCAACATGTAGCATAAAGTAATGGACATGTGACACAATGTAAACTGTGGACATGTGAATTAAACTGAACATGTGAGCATGTAAGATAACTGGAACATGTAAGATAATTAGAACATGTGAGCATGTAGGGTAACTGGAACATATGAGTATGTTAGGTAACTGGAGCATGTGAGCATGTTAGATAAATTGGACATGTGAGCATGTTAAGTAACTGGAGCATGTGAACATGTTAGGTAACTATATAGAACGACAAATGATAAGATGACTTAGGAACTAATCAGGAACCCAAGTTACAACCCGTAAACCAAACAAGGACCGGGGTTGTAACCCTTCTCCTGAACTGAACTTTAGTATCTAATCATTTACCGACAAAAGTAAAGCATAAACAAGGATGTACTGAAAATAAACAAATTCGGACACTGCCTAGACAAAACTAGACTAGACTGGACTCCATACAATAATCACGGCCAAACAATGAGTACGACTTTATACATTAGCTAACTAGGGTTGTCACAATCCTAATTACTAACAAATACAAGTTTGAGAAATCCAAGTCCAGTTACCTGCCTGCTACTACCTGAATGATCCAAGCCAAGGATGCAATGGTATATAGTGGATACATTGCCCGAAAGACAAATTGTCACTCCCCGTTCCCAGAATAAGTATTTTATACGTGTACTTCTTGAATGTATTTATTCAATATTTATCATACATTTGTTCTGTATTTAAATTCTTCAATTTTGCGCTTATTAATTTTTCTGTATTTTATTTTCTGCTTTTTCTTGGCTCTTGGTTCATTTCGGTTCATGGTAAACCAACTTGGTGCAGTTTGGTTCAACATGGAAAGGAATGGATGGCTTGGATTTGGTGGAGAGAATGAATGGTGGAGATCCACTTGACCTTGATATAAAACTTCTTCATTCACTCTCTCTCTTCATTCATTCACATTTACTCCTCCACCAAACCCTAACCCACTTGTGAGAGGCAAGTACATCTTGTACACTATGAGGGATTTCATGCATCCTCAATTATTTTTAGTCTATGTTGTTCATCTTCTCTTCCTCTACAAGTTTAGGTCTTGAAGTTCTTGATTTCCATGGACGGTTGGGTATAGATCTAAGTTTTGGTTTTCATATGGATTTTATGGTTTTGATCTATCAAACTCTGTTGTTTTCAGAAATAAGTGGTTACATGTTGTAGAGAATTTAGTTCTACTAAAGTTTGGCTTTTGGAAAGTTGGATTTCGATTTATTTTGTGGAAGTTATGGCCAAAGTATTTTTGTTCGTTTCTATATTCATCTGCATCATGGGGCGCATGTCGCAGTTAGCCGCATAGATGTCGCGGTTGGGCCGCATAGGCCGCATGTCGCAGTTGAGCCACATAGATATCGCGGTTGGGCCGTATAGGTCGCATGTCGCAGTTGAGCCGTATAGATGTCGCGGTTGGGCCGCATAGGCCGCATGTCGCAGTTGAGCCGCATAGATGTCGCGGTTGGGCCGCATAGGCCGCATGTCGCAGTTTAACCGCATATGGTTTCGCGGTTGGGCCGCATAGGCCGCATGTCGTAGTTGAGCCGTATATGGTGTCGCGGTTGGGACGCATGAGCCGCATGTCGCAGTTGGTGCACATGCATGTCGCAGAATAGGCCACATATGCCTATTTTGGTTGTTTCTGACTGTTATATGTCCTATTTTGACTGAATTGTGGCTAGAATTTCTTTCAACTCCCAACATGAAAGTTGTAGATCTTTTCCTTGGCTTCAAGAATATGTTACCAACTATTTTATACTAGTTGTAGACTCGATCATGCTTAATACTAATTTGACTTTTATGCCTTATTACGAATTGACCCCGACTGTTACTTTGACTAATAATTGATCATGCGTTCCTAGCTGGAACTAAGAGACTGGCTAGTCGTCTTATTAAATTGAATGAATGAGACACGTTCATATTAATTATGAACTATTGAAATCGACTGGCTAATCCCGAATATTGGCATACAGGCACATGCAGGCTTCAATTTATTTGTTATTTATTTATTTTACCAAAGAAGCATGTGTACTTATGGTCAAGGCATGATTATTCCGTGGTTAGTTTTGATTGTTGTATTACGCTATGTAAGACCTACAACCTAACCGCACGGGCATCGTTGTAGAGTTGTGCATATCGTATCCCGTACGAAAGTACTCATTTGAAGGACCATGACCCACGGCATGGGACTTCATTCAACGTAGAGACTATTAAGTTAAATAAAATAATGATTGCATGGAGAGAATGGATTCCCGAGTTCTTACATGGCAGCCCTCTTGGGACTAGTAGTGCCCGACAGGCCGGCTGGTCCCCACAGATACTGCAAATCTACTACACGGACAGGGAGCGGTATCTGGTTATATTATCTATGGTATATTGTATATTGATGACGGGCGTCCCGCTGGGACTCGTCTAATTCATGATTGGCATAATTGATTGACTGGATAAACTAGTCTTGCTTGCACATAGTAAGAGCTGAGGAATCTTTTATTGTATAATTCCAGGATAACTTGGAACTCACAGTAGCAAGCCATAGTAGTTGCATGGCCGTTTAAATTGATTTGTTTGTGTGTTGTACCTACTCTGTTACCTAACTGAGATGATCAGAATGTCAGGACATGACGGGCCAACTTCTGTCCTTGTTTGGTTGGGAGGTTGGTTCGAAGTGTCGTGATGTTATGTGAATCCCAGTGGCAAGCAGAGATCTACTTATCATATTCTCTTATTACTGGTTTTAATTCCTCATATCGTGCTTCCTTGCGGTACTTGCTATTAGAGGTCTAACCTCTCTGGTTTTGCATGGCCAGATTTAGAGCCGGTTCCCGAGGACTCAGCTTACTTCCACCTCCCAGATGGTCAATACTAGAGGGATGATCGCAGGAGGACTCGAGTGGGTTCCTTACTTCCCCACTCATTTTTTTATTTACTTAATACCTTGCCGTTTGGCACCGACATGTTAGTCGGATTATCTTGTACTTACTTTTACATAATTGTAATTAAGTCAGACTGCAGCTGATAACAATTGTGTACACTTTGCTACATCATCTGGCTATGTTTTGTAAAGCCAGATATCAAGAACATTTTGACTGAGCGTTTGGGATGCCTTACTGCTTTATCTTACATGTTCTCTATTTCTGTTTCTTATTTGAATGATTGAGACAATAGATGTGAAATAGCCATAGTGAGACTTTCATGTAGTATGCACCCCTTCGTCTTTTAGACAGCATTGATCGTATTATACGGTATTCATTTACCCGTAATCGTAGCTGGCTGAGTCATTCTCCCGCTCTCCAATATTCTGGTTCTAGGGCGTGACACAAATGTATCTTATAATGGTGGGTACATTGCCCGGGAGACAAATGTACCCTAAGACATAATAATGGGTACATCGCCCAGGAGACAAATGTACCTGGTGCAACACTCGACGGTGCGCTGGAAGTGTGCTTATCATGACAGATAGCTCCAAATCCCATGAATATATATATAAGACCAAGACCAAAGGGGCAACAGGTAACTGGAAAATTCTTAATGATCTAGGTAATCAAGCTAGTTGTTTAGTCCTTAACATTTTTTTGTTGGATTCTAGGTGTGGCATTCCGCAGAATCCATCCTAGACATGAGACATGCAAGACTGGACAAAAAGCGAGAATGTGCACCATAACAAGCCACAACAAGAAAATATAATTGGAAGCTAGGAGTGCGCTACGATATTTTCTCAAGATATTTTCTCAAGCTCTGTTGAGTTCCCCCTCCTGCCATTCTCCTCTCCCCAATATGAGATTCTACATAAGAATCCAAAGAACAATGCTACAGTGAACCATCAAAAGCTTGTACAAGAGAATTTTGAAGTACAATAACCTCAACCATACTAATTCCAAAAGGACAAAATACTAGACATAGTTACTAAACTGTAGCTATATGAAAAACACAGAGTTTGGACTTACAAACTGGAAAAAGGAACAAAACCTCTAAATGGTAAACTGATATTTATATGCAGAGGTATTTTAAAATTATCAGTTATTGTTGACCATCTGAATAACATAGATAGTTCAGAAATAAGACAATTAAGATACATCGAAAAGCTAGCTCTCTAGATAGTATATTCAAAACTATGCATAGAAGCTGAAGCACGAACACTCCAAATTAAATGTAGTTGTGGTCATGTCAATGTCATGTCGGAGACGTATGGGTCATGACATTAAAACTCCAAAACACACTACGAAATGCCAAAATCGGTCCCATGTCCGTGTCCCAGTGTTATTGTATCGTATTTGTATCCTTGCAACTAGTAGTCTAGTACTAACTGTACAGGAATAGAAATTTTCATGATTAACGTGGACAAATACAGTTTGAATTTTTGTTGATGTTTAGCGAAAATTATGAATAAAATTCAGACCCAAAAGAAACTCCGGTCGTACAAAGAGAATCAAAAGAACATAAACTCCACTAAAATTCTCTAGCACGGTTCTTCGAAACGATCCAGCCTGCGCCTGTGCCTGCGCCTGCGCTTCAAAATTCCCATCAATTAAATGAACACGATTAAGCTAAACCAACAAATTAACAATAATCACAAACACAAACTACTTCACAAGCCATCAGCTTTTGTTAATGAGAAGTTTGGGTGAAATTTTCTTCTACGCCATGTCATTCACAAAAAATTTGATGTCCTAATATTTCGTATTTTGTTGTTATAGCCTCCATTACTTGTACTTGTCGCATTGATTTCTAAATATAACCTATCAATGTTTATAGACTTTTAGAACCCTAATTTTCTTGCTCTCTTTTGTTCATTTTGATTGTTTTTCACCATATTCAACTTTTCCTAGTATTTATTTCAATTGATTTAAGACTGGATTAGCAAAGAAGTAACCAGCTACTTTTTTGTCAAATCAATCAGGCAGAATAAGACATATCAAGAAAATCACATGGAGAGTTGAAGAATTCTATCCTCCAAAATGATCTATATAGGGTTTGACAAGTCAATGTAAATTATTGCAAGACATTCTCAATATTTATTTGAGTGTCTATACCTTGAATCAGCCTTTCGAGACCAGTTGCGATGGGCGAAGTAGGTGTCGGAGGAGGCGGGGTATGGGGAGTGAGGGGATCATCGAGGCCGGTGCGGGCGTCTCCACCGGTGGTAGTAGAAGGGGCAACGGAGGCGAGGAGGAGGGATCGGCAGGTCTAGACGAGGAGGAAGGGTTCATCGGTCTGGTCGTCGATGAGTAGCTGCTCCTTATTCTTCTTTGTCATCGAGGAGGGGGGAGAGGGAGGTCGACGACGAGGGTGACAGTAGAGTGTGGGAGGAGGAGAAGAAGATAAAGTTATGAAGAAGAAGAAGAAAAAGAAGAAGAAGAAAAAAGAAGGGTTTATTCTGAAGGAGAAGAAGGAGAGGAGGGAAGAGGGTTTGATAGGAAATTTTTGGGGGGGGAATGAAAAAAAATGAGCTAGCGCTCTGAATGTGATTTGTGATAAAATGGACACCCAGCAATTCGGAACGGTATAAAAGCATATCTATCTAAATATTTTTTTCTAAAAAATAAAGTAAAATATTTTAGGAACATTTTTCTAATCTGGAACGCTTTTGTTACGTTCCGGAACCTAGATACGAAAAATAAGTGTTCCAAATAGGAAAATGCATAGTGTTCCTAATTTCTCATTTTGGTGTAGTGAGTACGCCATGACAGGCACTATCATGTAAGCAAAGAAGGATATGTATCAAGAGTGCACCACGACGTGCCACTATCTAGTAAGCAAAGAAGACATGTAAGAAGAGTGCGCCACGACGGGCCACTATCATGTAAGCAAAGAAGGCATGGCAATAATTATCATAGCTTGTAAGAAAGAATCTATCAAAAAGACACATCATGGCATGCAGGAAAGAATAATTAAAGCTAAGTACATTTATAGAAAAATGATTAAACGTGTGCTAGTGTCAAGTGTATATAGGGTATAAAATCATTCTCTAACTACGCAAGATCATCTTATCATGTTAAGAAATTATTATAGTCGAAAAAAATATCAAAAACGGACAAAACCGGCCAGAAATGGGCAAAAACATACTAAAATGGTATAAAACGGCATACTGGCGGTATACAGCGGCATACCGGCGGTATACCGGCCTAAAGACAGAAAGTTTCTGGTGCAAAAATCGGCATACCTTCGGTATACACCGGCATACCGTCGGTATACCGATTTTCCAAACAGCAACAAAATCCATATTTTTGCCAAAACTTGTTTCGGCCATAAAAACTTCGTTTTAAATCGAAATTCGAATTTTTAAAAGTCAAAATTGCATAGAATTGAATTTCCTACAACATGGAAGTATTAGTTTTCACAAATCAAAATATTTGATAGATCAATACCTCAAAATACTCCCCAAAATAGGTTTTTGGGACACCGAAACGGGTTCCGATTGCCACCAAACTCAAAATCTATGATATACAAACTAGGTGAGGGCCTCATATATGTATATGTGACCAAGATCCATGATGGTAACACTAGTATCACTCTTGATACCAAGTTTTCTACTAAGTCCATATTGAATTTTAACAGAAAATCAAAACCTTGCTTAAACAAAATTTAGAAATATGCATATATACGAGAATCATAAGGAAAACATATTTAACAAAATGAGTTTGGTAAAATTCTAAGCATTTAATACCAAGGGAAACAAAAATGATAACAAAATAATATGGTTCATGGATTTGGCAAGATCTACTTGCCTAGGTTAAGCTCCAAGCCTAATATTCTACTCCTCCTCCTAGGGGGGTTAAATACCACACCCAAGGCCTCAAGGCCAAGCTCTTAGCAAGCTCCAAGGGGGAGAGAAGGGAAGAAGAAATGAAGAGAGAGTGAGGAGAATGAAAAGAGAGAGGAGAGAGAAAGTGAAATAGTATATATAGAAGAGGGAATTAATCTTAGCCATTGGATCATGATCCATGTCAAAATCTAAGTCAATCGTGGTCATCCAAACAAAACCAAATATCCAATGGATAATAGCTTGCATCTACACTATTCATGAAAATATCTAAACACTATTCACGAAAATATCTAAAACACTATTCACGAAAATATCGAAAACACTGTTCATGAAAATATATAAAATCAAAAATATCTAAAATGTGGAAAATCTGTCTGGACGGTATGCCGTCGGTATACTCTGGTATACTGGCGGTATGCAGGTCAAGGAGAAAATCTATATGTTAGGAAAAAATTTAAAGCATTACGAAAACCAAGAAAATATGAAATATACTGCAAAATACGTATTCGTATATAAATACCGATACTGTGAGACGAGTCTCACAACTCTCCACAACTTAAAAATAAATTCCGTCCTCAGAATTTCCTAAATCTAGTCAAGCATGAAAACCAAACCAAAGAGCTGAACAATCATGTCAATCAAAACAAAGCATGGCATGTTGGTAAGATAAAAACAACAGTAATATAAGTAAATGTGTAAGCAATAACACAACCACAATCAAGAAGGGATGGAGGCATATGAATAAATATGTCTCCTGAGTCAGTTGAGCTGGAGTAGGCCTACGCTGACTCCCAAAAATGGATAAGGGTCAAGTCTCAAAGTAAGTCGGTACCAATGACTTAGTCCAAGACATGACTCTACCCAGGACGTATCTTCGTAGTCGAGACATGTGATAAATATCATGTATCTCAAAATACGAAGACAAAAGAGTGAGACTAGAAACTCGCCAAATATGTGTAACCCAAGAGATAAATAAGAGTGGAAGCAGAATAGGACAATACCTACAACATGATTGCCCTCAGCCAAAACCAGCTCTAACATACCAAACTCTGCCTGCCCACGTCTCGGAACTGCTGCTCTAACCTGCTGCTGCTGAACTGGTACCTGAGCCATATACTACTGGACTGCCGGGGTAGCCGGTGAAGCTAGACTCTGGCAAGACTGACCCTGCTGGCTGATCAGGCTGAACTGACACCTCTGCCCTCGGGTCAACTCTGAACTCTGCCCATGAATGCTGAGACTGATCCTCCATAACTGGCCTAACAGAAGATTGCTGACCTACCATCGTCAGAACCCAAACAAGATGATCGGAAGGATTAAGAACAGTGCCCTTGAAAGTTAAAGGACACAAGGATTAAATCGAGAGGACAGGAATGATCAACGATCAAGGCAGATATCAGGTCAAAGGATCAGAGATACAGAATAACACGAAGGATATCAATAAAGGAGAATTATGACTGAGATATCTAAACATCAGTAACCCCCACATATCTGATAAATCAGACCTGGATGGGCTACCACTAAAACCTATGTCATGCCCCAGAACCAGAATACTGGCAAGTAGGGACGGACCAGGCCAGCTACGTATAACAAAGTACTCCAGTACTCCGAAATAACGTATAAGCTGTATAGACATGGGGGTTACTACTACAATCCAACAGGAAATCCTAGGTCAAGAATCCTAGGTATCTCAATCACAGACAAATATGTAAAGTACAAGAAGTATGATCATCAGACATAAAATAGTAAAGCGTTCCAAACCATATATACATGGATGATCATGAAGCTAGTAATACAAAGTGAAGACTAGCAAGAGTAATAGTCATACATGATAAGCTCTAGCTATAGTCTAGAATACGCAAATCATGCTTAGGCCCGTAGGCTAAATGTCAAGTCCAAACACGAGCTAAACAAGTGCTCGGTGGCAAAAAACCTCAAAAGAATAATGCACATAACTAGTGGGCAAAAAGAAGAAAACCCACTCAAGTACTCTGGTGCTCCGGGTAATCACCAATGAGTGGAAGGTACGGAAGATCCTCGGGCTCCTCAACTAAATCTGGTCAATGCAAAACTAGTGGGGTCAGACCCCCAATAGCAAGTACCACAAAGGAAGCTAAACTATGAACTAAAACCAACATGCAAATCATAGCAATGGATAGAGACAGAAATAAGTAAAAGTAAATCGAGACTCGTGCGCTACCAATGCACTTATCCCGAGAATAGAAAAGATAATAAGTAAAGCAACATGTAGCATAAAGTAATGGACATGTGACACAATGTAAACTGTGGACATGTGAATTAAACTGAACATGTGAGCATGTAAGATAACTGGAACATGTAAGATAACTAGAACATGTGAGCATGTAGGGTAACTGGAACATATGAGCATGTTAGGTAACTGGAGCATGTGAGCATGTTAGATAACTTGGACATGTGAGCATGTTAAGTAACTGGAGCATGTGAACATGTTAGGTAACTATATAGAACGACAAATGATAAGATGACTTAGGAACTAATCAGGAACCCAAGTTACAACCTGTAAACCAAACAAGGACCGGAGTTGTAACCCTTCTCCTGAACTGAACTTTAGTATCTAATCATTTACCGGCAAAAGTAAAGCATAAACAAGGATGTACTGAAAATAAACAAATTCGGACACTGTCTAGACAAAACTAGACTAGATTGGACTCCATACAATAATCACGGCCAAGCAATGAGTACGGCTTTATACATTAGCTAACTAGGGTTGTCACAATCCTAATTACTAACAAATACAAGTTTAAGAAATCCAAGTCCAGTTACCTGCCTGCTACAACCTGAATGATGCAAGCCAAGGATGCAATGATATAGTGGATACATCGCCCGGGAGACAAATGTATCCTATAATGGTGGGTACATCGCCCGGGAGACAAATGTACCCAAAGACATATAATAATGGGTACATCGCCGAGGAGACAAATGTACCCGGTGCAACACTCGACGGTGCGCTGGAAGTGTGCTCATCATGACAGATAGCTCCAAATCCCATGAATATATATATAAGGCCAAGACCAAAGGGGCAACAGGTAACTGGGAAATTCTCAATGATCTAAGTAATCAAGCTAGTTATTTAGTCCTTAACATTTTCTTGTTGGATTCTGGGTGTGGCATTCCGCAGAATTTATCCTAGACATGAGACATGCAAGACTGGACAAAAAGTAAGAATGTGCACCATAACAAGCCACAGCAAGAAACTATAATAAATTGGAAGCTAGGAGTGCGCTACGATGAGCCACTATAGGGAGTGCGCCATGACAGGCCACTATCATATAAGCAAAGAAGGACATGTATCATGAGTGCGCCACGACGGGCCACTATCTAGTAAGCAAAGAAGACATGTAAGTAGAGTGCGCCACGATGGGCCACTATCATGTAAGCAAAGAAGGTATGGCAACAATTATCATAGCTTGTAAGAAAGAATCTATCAAAAAGACATATCATGGCATGCAGGAAAGAATAATTAAAGCTAAGTACATTTTATAGAAAAATGATTGAACATGTGCTAGTGTCAAGTGTATATAGGGTATACAATCATTCTCTAACTATGCAAGATCATCTTATCATGTTAAAAAATTATTATAGTCGAAAAAAATATCAAAAACGGACAAAAACGGACAGAAACGGGCAAAAACAGACTAAAACGGTATAAAACGGCATACCTGCGGTATACAGCGGCATACCGACGGTATACCGGCCTAAAGACAGAAAGTTTTTGGTTCAAAAATCGATATACTGTCGGTACACCAGTTTTCCAAACAGCAACAAAATCTAGATTTTTGCCAAAACTTGTTTCGGCCATAAAAACTTCGTTTTAAATCGAAATTCGGATTTTTAAAAGTTAAAATTGCATAGAATTGAATTTCCTACAATATGGAAGTATTAGTTTTCACAAATCAAAACATTTGATAGATCAATACCTCAAAATACTCCCTAAAATAGGTTCTCGGGGCACCGAAACGGGTTCCGATTGCCACCAAACTCAAAATCCATGATATACAAACTAGGTGAGGGCTTCATATATGTATATGTGACCAAGATCCATGATGGTAACACTAGTATCACTCTTGATACCAAGTTTTCTACTAAGTCCATATTGGGTTTTAACAGAAAATCAAAACCTTGCTTAAACAAAATTTAGAAACATGCATATATACGAGAATCATAAGGAAAACATATTTAACAAAATGAGTTTGGAAAAATTCTAAGCATTTAATACTAAGTGAAACAAAAATGACAACAAAATAATATGGTTAATGGATTTGGCAAGATGTACTTGCCAAGGTTAAGCTTCAAGCCTAATCTTCTAGTACTCCTCCTCCTAGGGGAGGGTTAGACACCACACCCAAGGCCTCAAGGCCAAGCTCTTAGCAAGCTCCAAGGGGGAGAGAAGGGAAGAAGAAATGAAGAAAGAGTGAGGAGAATGAAAAGAGAGAGGAGAGAGAAAGTGAAATGGTATATATAGAAGAGGGAATTAATCTTAGCCGTTGGATCATGATCCATGTCAAAATCAAAGTCAATCGTGGCCATCCAAACAAAACCAAATATCCAATGGGTAATAGCTTGCATCTATACTATTTATGAAAATATCTAAACACTATTCACGAAAATATCTAAAACACTATTCACGAAAATATCGAAAATACTATTCATGAAAATATCTAAAATGTGAAAAATCTGTCTTGACGGTATGCCGTCGGTATACTCCGGTATACTGGCGGTATGCCGGTCAAGGAGAAAATCTATAAGTTAGAAATTTTTTTAAAGCATTACGAAAACCAAGAAAATATGAAATATACTGTAAAATACGTATCCGTATATAAATACCGATACTGTGAGACGAGTCTCACAACTTGAACTATACTTTTGGGCCCAATTTTTTCAATACACTTGTCAACATAATGGAATATATATTCCCCAGTGTGCACATATGTGGAAGCTTCTTGTGAAGAATGGAAACTTGTACCTTAAGGAAAAATAAAAAATAATAATTAGCATTAAGCGAAAAATATTTTACCATTAATACTTATATATGAATATGTTAACTAATTCATACCTTCAATACAATTGATACACATGTTCATGATACTCCTCCTTTTATGGTCGGTCCAAGCGTCGGTCATAACTGAACAATTACTTTTAGCCCATTCTTCTTCGTGCTTTTTGAGTGACTTTTTATTTTTCTCCATCTCTTTCTTCAAAAGTGGTTCCCTCAACATATGTTGGTTTGTCTTTCGATAACCTTGACCGAATTGACCAACGGCTTCAATGAACCGGTCAAAGCTATCAAGGGTAATAACATGGAAATGTATGCCTGTCTTATATACCCACTTAGCCAAATATTGATGCACAACTTCCGTTTTTTCTTTGAATGATGTCTTATTCATATTTTGTTCTCTTAGCCTCTTTGCCGTATTTGTCCCACTATCGGGATTGATGGATGTAGCCCATTTGTCCATAGCTCCAAGAAAATGTGGTTTTTTTTTTTGATCCCACAATTTCAATATCTTCTTCATCATCATCTTTTTCATCAATTTGTACCTCTTCCCTTATTGGTTTCCTCTTGTTTTTTCTTCTCCTTCTTCTTGACTTTGCTAGCTTCAATAGCCGCTTGCATTTATCTTGATCTTCTTTCGTAGATCTCGGACATGAAGCCACATTTTTCTTAATATGTCATATATGTTGTTTGATCCTATAAATCCCTCCAGAATAAATTTTGTCACATAATTTGCATTTCAATTTGTCTAAATTTGTAGGATCAACAAGTGCACCGTACTCCCATCAATATCGGTAGAGGAACGTCTACGTATTGATGAACTTGAGATGTTTACGTTGTTGGATGATGCCGTATAAGATCCACTTCCAAAAAAAAATTTGTTTCACATAACAAAAATATATTATATAAAAACACAATAAAAATGTCACTGTGCACAAAATTTTCACCAACTCACTATTACTTTTTTTCATGTTTTTTCTTCCAGACAATTTTTTTTTCACAATCTCACGTTTTTTTCACTGACTTCACGTTTTTTTTTTCTATTCACGTTTTTTTTTTTCTTCAAGTGAACATTGAAGAAGAAGAAAAAGAAAAAACAAAGTCCAAGAAGAGCTGAAGAAGAAAAAGAAGACCGAAACCGAAAAAGAAAAAGATTAAGAAGAAGAAGAAGAAGAAGAGAAGAAGAAGCCCTAACCTGTTGGCTACTCCTGCTGCTTCGTCTTCTTCTTCTGCTGGCTGCTGAGTCTTCTTCTTCCTCTTTCTTCTGTTGGTTGCTCCTGCTGCTGCATCTTCTTCTTTTCTTCTAAAAATTGGGTCTGTGGCTGCTGCTGCATTATTCTTCTCATTTTAGGTATGTAAGGGTTATTGGGTTTCAGGTCGGATGCTTCACTTAAAAAAAAATTACAAAACGATTAGGCGGCCGCTCGACTGCCTCGAGCGTCCACGCCTAGGCGGCCGCCCCACCGCCTCGAGCCGCCTAGGCGACCGCCTAAGGCCGCTTTTCTGGCCGGACTGCCTGGGATCCGATTCTGGCAAAATCTTGGGCGACACCTAGCGCCTAGGCGACGCCGCCTAATTCCGCCTTTTAGAACACTGGGACCATATTAATGTTGTTCTATACAATATGTACCATACCAGATAAGCGTTTAATAAAATGCATCCAAGCCTCTGAGTCCTTGAAACGTTTACCACAACTATAAGCGTAAGAGTCAAAGGATTTCGATTTTGAAAATACTAAAATTAGAAAATCGAATAATTACTTCCACAGTTATGTAAATTTTTTCACTTTTATGCATATTTATGATTAAAAATATGTATTTGTTTATTTATTTTAATTCTCTTACATATTTATTTTAAAATACTTTGATAATTTACCAACTAGTCTAACGTTGGACCTAACTTTAAAATACAACAAAAGTATATATATATATATATATATATATATATATATATATATATATATATATATATATATATATATATATATATATATATATATATAATTCAACCACAATTTTAACTTTGGGTCCGGCTTATTAAAAAATAAAAATAGTTCAACCGAACAACCAAATAAATCAATCGATTATCGGTTCAATTCAGTTTCAGTTATAACTCAATTTTGTTTTGTTTTGATTTATTTTTTTAGAAGTTCAATTGATTTGGTTTTGACTATTTCGATTCAGTTGACAATTACAATAATCGACAATAAAAAACATTTTTCCAATAAATTTTTTTTCCCCAAAGCAATAATAGAGACAATTAAAAAAAAAATTGAATAAATAATTATTGGGGGCATTCCGAGAATTGAACTCGGGACCTCTCGCACCCAAAGCGAGAATCATACCACTAGACCAAATGCCCATATTTGGTGATAATTTATCCAGAGATAGGTAAAGAATTTGTTTAACAAAATTTAAAATTTTATGGTAAGTAGCTTCGCCTGGATTCAAACCTGAGACCATCAGTGTGTTAGACTAACGTAATAACCAACTACACCAAGAAACCATTTCATTATATTTAAATTATACTAATTATAAAATATTATACTTAAATTATACTAATTATAAAATACCAAAAGGATACTAAATAAAAGCTACCAAAATATGATGCCAAATAGAGCAATTAGAAGTCCTCATAGCGGAATAAAAAAATCTCATTCCAGATCTGCAGATAACCAAGGGTCAAAAAGAACACAACAACAACAAGACACGCAAGTTACTTTTATACATTAGCATCACTTTACTCTGTATTTTTTGTGAAACCTAACCGCCCGTAGGAATTTAAGATAGGGGATCAATAAAGAAAGCCGAAACAAAAAATCACATATTAAAGCATGAAAAATAATGTAACAAAGACTATGTATACTTGTCCGGACAATAGTCAAAATCTGTTGCGCTGAATGTAAGGTACTGTTAACCTAAAAAGACTATTAACAAAAATAAACTATACATGCTAAACTATTTATTTCTCGATTACGTAGGTTGTAATTCTTAGATTTACTTATTAACAAATATCTTAAACGATATAAAATGTTACATAAATATCTTTGACATTACAAAGCGGCTTGAAAACGACTAAAAAAATGAGTCGTCTAAGCCGTATGTATATCCTCCATTAATTAATAAAATAAATTTAAAAAATTTTTAACTACCGCTTACGTATGTATCTTCTCACGTAGTTAAGAAAAAAAATTCTGAAATCCTTCTAACTACCTGAGCATACAAAAAATCCTAAAATATGTTCAATATTCAAATTAGATTTAAAATAAGTATAAGGTATTATCTAACTAAACACATATCTATTTTTTTAAAATGTCTATAACAAATTCAAATTAAACAATATTCAAATCATATTTAAAATATTTTAATATAATTTAAATATTCTTATCTAATTTTCCAACAAAAGTAAACAAGTTTAAACAAACCACGACAAAGTTTAAAAACAAATAAAAACTATTTTTTTAAAACAAAAAGAAAACAAAACAAAAGGGGGGGGGGGGGGGGGGGGAAACAAAACAAAAATGCTTTAGAAAATTAATAGACCTATGGCTTGACCTAGCAATCCGAACTTTACCTAGACCAATTCTCATGGAAAATTAATATACATACTTTTTTAGGGGGATGGGGGGATATGTTTCCCATGATTCATTATATTGTTTTTCAGACATCAAAATTTTTCGAAATCAAGTTTTTATAGCTCAAACTAGACATGGTAATAAACTTCCCACATTAAATTTATCCGGAAATAAAAACAATTTGGTGCATCAAACGCACCCTAATTCTTTGGATGTATGTCCAGGAAAAGCTAGAATGCAATGTTAAGATGTGTTAGTATTCGTGTTGCTTTTCAGAAAACAAATGAAGACTAGTTTTTGAAAATCATCTCTCCTTCTTCTAATCTATGGTCAAAAATTGAATTAGCTTATCGAAAACATAAAGAGTAGTTATTACCAAACAACTTTTATTGTTGCATTAACAACAAGGACTTTATCTCAAATTTTTGGGGTTGACAGTTTTGCATCCTCTTCTTCCATTCAACGGCTCCGTTGAGAGCCATATATGCTAACATAATCGATATCCCTCTTTAACATTTAAAATCATGTTTGTCAAAGCTTACCTCCAGTCCTAGCGGCTCCTTTAATTATTATATTTTTGTTCCTCGTATGCACATTGCACATTTACAAACCTTTTAGTCGATCATCTCATCGTGTTTCACCTCTCCATAAACACAATTTTTTTAGAAAATTTTTGAGTCCCACCCCACTCAATGTACACATATGAGTGGTGCACCCCACTCGATTCACCATATGCATAAGTAATCCCACTTATGACGGAAATTGTTAGAAAAAACGATTCGTGTCGTTTGTCATATATTTATGACCGAAATATCCTTCTGTTTCTTTTTTGAAGGCTGTCGGTGAAGGCTGTCGGTGAAGAGGAAGGCGACGGAGAAGTCGGCGAGCAAGAAGCCGGCGAAGAGCGCCAAGGCCGCCAAGGATCCCAACAAGCCCAAGAGGCCCCCAGCGCCTTCTTCGTCTTCATGTAAACCCTAACCCTACTTTTCCCCCAATATTTTTTTCCTCATAAAAATTTGATTTTTATTGCTTTTTTTGTTTCGAAAATAGGGAGGAGTTCAGGAAACAATTCAAGGAGAAGAACCCTAGCAACAAATCCGTCTCTGCTGTGAGCGACCTAATTTTTTGTTTATTTTTTCCTTTACAAAATTTTTCGTTTCAGCCCCTTCTTATTTACCTATTTCTAAATTAGGTTGGCAAGGCTGCTGGTGATAAGTGGAGATCTATGTCTGCTTCAGTGAGTAAACAAAATTTTTTTTTTTTCAAATTAGCCCTTCGTAGTTTATGATCTTGCAGTTCTGACAAAGATCTGGACTTTTTTTTTTGTAATTACAGGACAAGGCTCCCTATGAAGCCAAGGCTGCTAAAAGGAAGGCCGAGTACAATAAGACCATGGTCGCCTACAACAAGAAGCAGGTGATTTTTTTTTTTCCATTTGAACCCTAAAATTTTTGTCTTAAAAACTTAAGAAACCCGAAAATTTGATCACTTTTATTTGCGTAAAAGTCCGATGGCGCTAGCAAGAAGAAAGTAGAGGAGGAAGAGGAGGACGAGTCTGACAAATCCAAGTCCGAAGTGCATGATGACGACGAGGACGATGATGAATCCGGAGAGGTGAAATTTCCAACAAAAAAAATTCTTTTTTTTTTAAAACAATAATTATACAAAAAAGTGCCAATAAGAAACAGAAGGGTATTTCGGTCATAAATATATGACAAACGACACGAATCGTTTTTTCTAACGATTTCCGTCATAAGAGGGATTACTTATGCATATTGTGAATCGAGTGGGGTGCACCACTCATATGTGTACATTGAGTGGGGTGCGACTCAAAAATTTTATTTTTTTTATCATATCCTTTAATATATTATCAATCATCTAGTTTAGCATTTTTATTTCGACTATAACTTTTCAGATACGTTGTTTTTTTAGTTATCCAACACTCTTGATACATAAAGTATAAATTTATCCAAGAACTAAAAAAAAAAAATCTCCGTACAAAATGCACCCTAATTCTTTGGATATATGTCCAGGAAAAGCTAGATTGCAATGTTAAGCTGTGTTAAAACTCTAGTTTCTTTTAAGAAAACAAATGCAGGAATAGTTTTTGAAAACCACCTCTATATGCTTCCAATAAGATAAAAAAATTGAATTAGCTTACCGAAAACATAAGAAGTTGTTCTTATCAAACAACTTTTAATTTAACAACAACAACAACAAGCCCTTGATCTCAATTTTTTGGGGTCTGATGTCTTGCATCCTCTTCTTCCATTCGGCGGCTCTGTTGAGGACCATGCATGTTAACATAATCGATATAGTCCTAGCGACTGCATTAACTATTATGTTTTTGTTCCTCAAAGTTGCACATTTACATTCCTCTTAGTCGATTTTTTTTTTCTCATTGTATTCCACCTCTCCATGGACACAAATTTATTATCATATCCTTTAATATTGTTAATTATCAACCTTAGTATTTTTATTTCCACTATACTAACTTTTTGGATTTTTTTTTTTTAGTCATCCTACACTCTTGATACATAAAGTATAACTAGTATAATTGATAACTTTTAGATGATTCTTGCTATCGTGGAGCACTCCCAAAATATATAGAGAATAAAAAAAATACTCCAGAGCAATAATATGGATAATAAAAAAATATATTAATACAGAATAAATAAACTCCAAAGCAAATTAAGCAACAGTAGATAAATAATAGAGAATGAAAAAAAGAAAAAAAAAATACTCCAAAGCTAAAAAACATAATGAACAAACATTAATTATTGGGGGCATTCCGAGAATTGCACTCTAGACCTCTTGTACAACCATACCACTAGACCAAATGCCCGCATATAATTGGTTGACAATTCATTTTTCTAAGAACTAATAAACAAAGAAATTTGGTTTTAAAACTACAAAAAATGGCTTCGCCCGGACTCGAACCGGAGACCTTCAGTGTGTTAGACTGACGTGATAACCAACTACACCACGAAACCATTTTGATACGATTTTGTTTTAGTATTAACAACAAGTAGACGTGTGAAATCCAGCACATGTGAAAGACAATCATTTAAATTACATAAGTGATCTTCTACTTATTTCCTTGGGTTCATTTTCATCCATACTCTATTAACAATTCCGTTCGAAACATTCATTTCTTAGAAATTTAGTTCTTAATTGTAGAACGTAAAATGTTCATAATTCCATCATGTGATCCAAAATGATTAAGTTTGTTGTCATTATAAAGCAACACACAATATCAAATATATAACCAGTATAGGGTATTGCAAGACAAGGATCAATACTTATAAGAAATATATATTGTCGAGGCTCCCTACAAAACAATTGTTAGAAACATAGTATTTCAACGTCACAGTTACATCTCTGCAAAATAGTAGAGCATGCAACACAATTTCTATTAACATCAGGGGCGGATCCAAGAGGGAGCCGGGGTTAAGCTCACCCCAAATTTTTTTTTTTTACATATTTTTTCTATATAATTTTTTTTGATTTTTTTTTTTGTATGGATTTATCTACTTCTAGCCCACCCAAAAATCTGGTAGCCCATCCTAGTTATAGTTTCTGGATCCGTCCCTGATTAACATGCATCCTAACTAAATGATACTCAATGTTAATCTCATCATATTTGGACATTACTAATGGTATACGATGCCCCTTCTGGCACAATTAGCAACCCCATCGGAGGTCTCGTAATACTCATGTCATTCCCACTTTACAAAGGATACATGACGTATTCCATCTAGACCGTCACGATTTCGGTGCCACGAATACCCTTCGAAGAATCCTCCTCGTGCACAAGATGCCCAAAACCCATGTATATGCAATGGTACTATCTTTGTAAATGCAAAAAAAAAAAAAAAAATGTTGCAATGTAAATACAAATATATCTTCCTCCCCTTCTCGAATAGCCATACTATAATTCCTTCTATATTGAAAAGCATCGGTTCAACATCGTACCTTATATTGTACTTTCAAACTATAAGTTCGGCGACAATTTTCACACTAACTCACAATAGTACTATACATTATTGCCCAACTATCAATCATTCCCATAAAATGTCACACTATATCGACATACATGTCAATAACTATATAACACTGCACAATGAAGTACATTTACCAAAGTCAACTATATTAATCTCAACATTTCATCGAACATCTTTAAATATACATCAATGCAAATGAGTGTGAATGCAGATGCAAGTATAGGTACAGGTACTCAAGCAATTGTAAGTATATGATCAAACATGGAAGTCCCTAATTTAATTGGATATTAAAGGACAACATGTCTTTAGCCTCACTGGGCAGCATGCTAGCCTCATCGTAGGTTTAGCCTCTCGCCAAAGTTAACCAGTCATCATAAATGCAGCGGTTTCTTAGTCATCCCACAAATGGGATATAAGAGCATCTCCAACCCTATTGTCTTGTTTTGTGTTGTGATTCCTTTGTGGCATGAGGCACAAGACAATGTCTTCCCTATGTGGCAAGATGATATTCACACAAGACAATGAGATAAAAAAATATTTTCCAATGCAAAAGTATGGCTAAATGCCACTTTTGGTCATCGAATATTTTAAATGTTTAAGTTTTAGTCACTCGCCATATATATTTTTGGTCATGGAGTGACTAAAAGTTGAACTTTTGAAACATTGGATGACCAAAAGTGGTATTTACCCGCAAAAGTATTGAGGAGACAATAAAAAGTATTTTTTCCAACTTCCAAGACAATTCCTCCACTTCTTCATTTTTTATAAATATTTCTATTCATAATTGATGATGTGGAAGCAAAGTCATTGTGAAGTGCATTGTCTAGATCTAGACAACCAACTTCACATTGTCCTTGCCATGTCATTGTTATGTCAACTTCATGGTTTATTCTACATTTGCATTGGAGAAGGATTTTTGAGATGAAAGCTTGTCATTCCTATGTGGCAACCATTTTTTCTAAATCACAGTAGGTTTGGATATGCTCTGGCCTCGTTTGGTTCGCGGAATCTCCGGGTTGGAAAAGGAAAGTGATTACTTTCCTATGTTTGGGTGCCAAAGGAATTGAGGAGGAAAGGAAAGTGATTTCCAATGGAAGAAAAATTAGGGAGAAAAGTGATTCCATCCATCCAAGAAAGGAATCACTTTGGAGAGTTCTTATACAGCTCTCATAGGTTTCAAATAGCCTTCAATCTCAAGTGTTCTAAGCATCCAAACGACCCGTTGGTTATCATCTCATAAGAAAGGTAAAAAAAACCCGAGGCTTATAGTCGCATTGTCAATGGAACAAAGTAGTCGCGATATAATCATACTTTCATCAGCACACTTTTCCATAACTCATTTGTGGAGATTTCGTTGTAAACTCTTTTCTTTGATTCTTGGTAATCAAACGGGACGGAGAGTACGCGGTTAAACATGCTCAACCTGAGCATATTATCGTACACTGTAGCGACAACGTCCACCTTGACTGTTGAACAAAGGCCAAGCCCATTTGGCTAAGAATTTGATTGTAGATAGTTGACCTCACTAAAAACAGGAATAGAGAGAACAATCACAAATAACACTATCAAGATTCTGTTCACAGTCCTTCAGAAGATATTCACAAAAACAATGCAAAATTTTGGCAATTGTTCCTTCACTTATAGTGATATCATTTACAAGTACACCACTAATGTATATGAATGAAGAAAACAGCTAATGTGTATAAAAAAAAAATTGCGAAATTTACATGTGGTAGCCGCCAGCCGGTA
This sequence comes from Iris pallida, assembly GCA_029216955.1. Taxonomy (NCBI): domain Eukaryota; kingdom Viridiplantae; phylum Streptophyta; class Magnoliopsida; order Asparagales; family Iridaceae; genus Iris; species Iris pallida. The sequence continues at coordinate 9,857,507 of JANAVB010031216.1, read as the reverse complement.
GCAAAATCATGAAAAAAAAAAAGGAAAATGAAACTCACATTTTCATTTTCTTTTTCCTTTTTCTTTTCCTCACTTTCCTAGCAACCAAGCACAGCCTACGTGATGTAAACTAATCATAAGTAGTCTCTGACACGCGATGATCACCGTCTCCAAATAGGCATTGATATCGATCTTGAAACTCTGCTTCCTCGATCCGAAGAAGGGGAGGAGGGAGCCGAAGCCGAGTGAAGGAGAGGTGTTTGATTGCTGCTATGGTAGGAGTCCTCATTTACCACTGCACCATGGCCGTTAGATATTGGAGCAGCGGCAGCATTGGAGGACGTCGTAGTAGGCTTCAGCTCGACAAGCACGTATGGGTTTACAGAGTGATCGTCAAACAGGTCCTGGTCACCTTCCTCGAGCGAGCAGACTGTGCTGGTCTCTGTGCGTATGGTCGTCGAATCATCATTCGAGTGTCGGTGCCTCCTCCTCCTCCTCCTCGCTTCCTTGCCCCAACCATGCATCGTTTCCCTGATCCTCCGGGGAATCAGTGCAGCTTTATAGTTAGATCCCATCTGGATATTGTAGGAAATCGACAAAAGAAACGACATTATTTGATTAAGTAGATAATGTACCAAATACTAGTACAAGGACCAATTGAAATAAAATTGGAGGTTTTACAGCCATTTCTTAATTTAACAATAGCAGCATCCATTTTTAATTTACCTATAGTTTGCACTATCAGTCGAAACCGATACTTATCGGCCATATCATGTGTGTTGGTCTATCCGATGATCGTCACCATTACTGCCGGATACCGACAAGGGGGCACTATTTACCAATCGATTGACTCAGAAATATTCAAAAAAAAAAAAAAGAGAAGTACCGAAAATGACATTGTCGACAAAATGATTCGGTCGTGCCTCAAATTGATATGTTACATGCATCCTTGTCTAAACACTCTAACCATTACCATTTGAGAAAGTTATGTATCTATAAATTCATGAGTCATCCATCTTAATGTTACCATTGTGAACTCTCTGTTGTGGATTTACATTATCTAAAGACAAGTACAAAACAAAATTATCATTGTGTTCCATGTGAATGATTAAACAATGTTAAATATTATTTCTGTTAGTGCCGGGGCACAATTTTTCGATGGAAAACTGAGAAAATGAAACAATTGTAAAAACAATGTTTCAAATCAACACTTCAAGGAAGGTGATTCTGAATTACGAGAATCTAAAAAGATTTCGTAATCAACAGCAATCAGATCGTAGTACTTCTAAAAAGAAGATACAATCAGAATTACTGGCAGCAACGAAGAAGATGACTGGCGAAATATGGAAGAACTCCTGCTGGGGTGAATAATCACCGTTGCTTAAAGCTTTATTCGCCCTACACGAACAGCTTCCAGGAACCAACAAGTTCGTCGGAGAACTTGGAACACTCCTGCTCTTCTGACTCCTCGGATGGACACGAACTCCCGTGCAAAAGCAACGCTGGTGCGGCGCCTTTCCTCTCTCTCTCTCTTGAAGGCTACTGGAAGATCAGAACTGTGTTAAAAAACACTTCTGAATTCTCTGTTTACTTGTGTTAAAAAATACTTCGTAAACTTTCTGTGGTGGCTTCTCTTTCTATTCTGTAACTAGCCTTGAGAGAGAGAGGATGCCTTATATAGGCCCTGCAGCAACTGTTCGGTTGCCACAAAGTTAGGGACGTGGTAAAAACCACCCCGAACATGTAGCAACCGCCCAGAACGTGTAAACGCACGTTCTGCTGCAAGTTGTGCCAACTGCGCACAACCCGCGCTCCTTGCACTCTGCGCGACAGAGCGCGCACTGAACTGCGCACACTGCGCGCACTGCACGCACTGCGCACACGGCGCACGCAGCGCAACCCGCGCAACTCAGCGCAACCCAGCGCAACCCGAGCAACCCGCGCAACTCAGCGCAACCCAGCGCAACCTGAGCGCAACTTGGGCAGCGCAACTGGGCTTGCGCAACTGGGCAGCGCAAGTGGCTCGCCCAATGAGCGCAACTAAAGCGCACTATGCGCCTAGCGACGATGCTGACGTGCTAAGTGCAAAGTGCGCCAACAAAACGCCACATTACGCCTCATGAGCCCATGAGCCCGAGTCCGAGTTAGAGTCCGAGTTAGAGTTCGAGTCCGAGTCCGAGTCCGAGTCGCTAAGCCCCTACGGGGCTTAGCTCCCATGGAAATAAATTTTCCAAGAGCAAAAAGCATGAATGCTTTAATTGTTGATTTTAGCCTTTTTTCCATTAGAAAAATAACCCCACATGGCAAACCTATGTGCACCTCCACACCACATGTGCATCTCCAATAATAGCAAAGCTAATATATAGAGATACAATCTCTTTGTTTTTTCCGATGTGGGACTAAAGCTTTCTAAAGGAAAAACCAAAACTCCAACAATCCCCCACATATCTCTATATATATGGGTATAAGTGTTCCCCACAGTAACTGTCAATCATGCATTAGGAGAGATGTCGCTGACGACTTGAATCTTCCCGCATGGATCAAAAATCAGACTATAATACAAGAATGGACTAAGCCATGAATTCTGCATCATAGCTGAAATTCTTTCCACTCACATAATGTAGCTACATGTGCTTCTGGCTACACATTAAAGGCCATGTGCCAGCCTGGTTTCAGTGTATAATTTTGGACGTCTACAAGTTTACCCTCAAGAGACGGTCTGATATCTCTTTGTCCATACACTATAGGTGAGTTCATTATAAAGAGACATGGCATGAAGCGCTTTGCGCTTCCCTTGCGGTGCTACGCCGCCATGACATGGCTTAAAGCCGAGGCCTTACCCCGTACCGGGAACCTCATCGTAGTGTCACACTACTGTAGCATGAGGCAACCGCCTCTTTGTAGTGCCAAACTACCCAGCATGAAGCCTTAGGCTCCCTTGCGGTGTTACGCCGCAACGACATGGCTTGCAAGGTCGAGGCTTTATCCCTAACCGGGTACCTCATCGTGGTGTCGTGCCACTGTAACAAGAGGAACTCCTCCTCTTTGTAGTGCTGACTACACACCTCTTTATTTTTAACATACAACATTAGGCTAACTGCCTATTTGCGGTGCTACGCCGCTGTGACTTGGCCTGCAAAGCCGAGGCTTTGTCCTATTACTGGACAGCACCCCACATATAGGAACCTCATTGTGGAGTCACCCCACTGTAGCATGGAGTTTCACTCCTTGTAGTGCTGCTCTACCGTGCTTCCTGTAAAGCACACCAGGCATTCACTCTGCCTGAGAACTCATTAAGGCAATTAAGCCAACCTTCCCACAGGAATCGTTTTCCGCAGAAAATAACAGTAGACAACAGTGGTTATAGGTCCGTAACCTCTCCATGCCCAATAGAACATGTACCCACCGTTCCTGATATTCTTCCGATTAGTGGTCCTCCCTTGAACCAAAAGCTAGATGCCTAGTAAATAAATCTTTGAACTAATAGCATAAAACTTTATGGTAGGAATACAATAATACAATATCAGAATGCCTTCAAGCCCATTTTACAAGCTGTGTCATCGACCAGCTGGCGCTTGAGGCCCTTGGTGAACGGATCCGCCAGGTTCTCCTGACTCCGAACATCAATAACTGCAATAACACCCTCTTGATAAGATCGTGTACTGTCCTGTGCTTCAACCGCACAGTCCTCTTCTTCCCGTTGAAGAGGTCATTTGATGCCACCGCCGCAGTCGTCTGGTTGTCGCAGTATATCGGTATTGCCGGTATTTGCGCCCCAACCATTGGAAGATCATACATGAGCTCCCGAAGCCATTCTGCTTCCTCGGCTGCGGTATCAAGTGCAAATAACTCGGATTCCATGGATGACCGCGAGAGCATAGTCTGCTTCTTCGACTTCCACGATATAGCAGCTCCACCCATTGTGAAAATAAATCCACCTGTGGACCTCTCGCTCTCCAACTCTGAGCACCAGCTGGCATCACTGAAGCCTTCCACTACCGGCGGATCTCCGTTGTAGTACAGTGCATATGTCTGAGTCTTCTTGAGATATCTCATAACCTGTTTCACAGCTTTCCAGTGTTCAGCACCTGGGTTGCTCGTGAAACGACTTAGCATTCCCACGGCGAAAGCTATGTCAGGCCTTGTGGCAGTAGTAGCATACATCAAACTTCCGATTACGCTTGCATACTCCAGCTGTCTGATGCTTTCCCCTGAATTAGGCTTCAGCTTCAGATCACACCTGTACGGCGTATCGATCCCTGGAAGATCCCGATACCCATAACGAGTGATCATTTTCTCAATATAATGAGACTGTGACAGCGCTGGTCCAGTATCTGTCCGGATGATCTTGATCCCTAAGATCACATCAGCTTCCCCCAAGTCCTTCATACTGAACTTGCTTGAGATGAATTTCTTTGTCTCCGTGACACAGCTAATATCCGTACCTAGGATAAGCATGTCGTCCACGTACAGACAAACGATCACACCTCTTCCATCAGCGAACTTCGTGTAAACACACTTATCCGTATCGCTGACCATGTAGCCATTTGACCTTATAACTTTGTCAAATTTCTCATGCCACATCTTGGGAGCCTGTTTAAGACCGTACAAGGATTTCACCAACTTGCAGACTGTCTTCAAGACCCCTGATGACAAATCCCTCTGGCTGTTGCATGTAAATCTCTTCGGTCAGCTCGCCATTTAGGAAAGCTGTATTCACATCCATCTGATGTATCACCATCTTATGTATTGCTGCGAGAGCAATCAACATTCTGATGGTGGTCATTCGGGCTACTGGAGCATACGTGTCAAAATAGTCAATCCCCTGCTTCTGAGAAAATCCCTTGGCTACCAACCTAGCCTTGAACTTGTCAATAGTTCCATCTGCTTTCATCTTCTTCTTGAAGATCCATTTGCATCCGATGGGTTTCGCTCCTTCAGGAAGATCAACCAACACCCAAGCGTTATTTGAGGTGATAGAATCAAATTCATTGTCAATCGCCTCCTTCCAGAAAACCGCGTCTCTGGTCTTCATCGCCTCATCATAGGTAAGAGGATCTGCTTCCACATGATAGTGATGTGAATCGACTCAATCGGTTCACCAAAACCCAACAAATACTAAGAGGAATAGAAATAGAATGATCTTTTATGTAGAAAAAGAACAAAACTCCCAACTTTGATGAACGGATCAAAGTAATAAATCCTTCTTCATTGACACTTGCGAGAGTTTCTCAATACAAGCATCAAAACAAAAGACGGCTAGCCCTAGCTATAAATAGAAAAGGGAAACAAAACCCTAAAGGGATTATTGTGGTGAAAGACCACAATACCCTTTATGACTAAATAACAGAAAAGGCCTAAACAGTGGGCCTGGGCCTAAATCGCTCCCCGTCTCCTACGACGGGTGTACGTGATGATGGGTGGGCCCACATCAATACCCCCCCCTAACAGAGCCACCTTGTCCTCAAGGTGGAAATCTGGAAACTGCGTCTGGAAGCTCGCAGAATCCTCCCAGGTCGCGTCACAGTCTGGCAGGCCGACCCAATGAATCAGGACCTCCTTCGTCTGGCCGGGTCCTCGTCGGATAGCTCGTACTGCCAAGGGCTCTAACTGTACCTCCATGTCCTCCGTGAGCGTCGGAGGAAGAGTGGGGGACGCTGCCTGATCCCCAATCGCCTTCCTCAACTGAGATACGTGGAAGACGGGATGAATCGATGATGTGTCTGGTAGCCCCAAACGATAAGCCACCTGTCCCACCCGAGCCACCACTGGATAAGGACCAAAGTATCGAGCCGCCAATTTCTCATTCGGCCTCCTCGCCATCGAGCGCTGTCGATAGGGACGTAGTTTAAGATAAACCATGTCCCCTACCTGAAAGCTGACGTCCCGCCGATGCCTGTCTGCCTGTGCCCGCATCACCTGCTGTGCCCGCAACAGATGCTTCCGCAGCTCCTCCAAGACCCCGTCCCGGGTCAACATATACTCCTCCACCTGCCCTACCGGTGTCTGGGCGTCTCCGAACCGTACCAAGGGGGGTGGGTCGCGACCATACAGCACCCGGAACGGCGTCGTCCCCGCCCGTGAATGGTACGAAGTATTATACCAATATTCTGCCCACGCCAGCCAACTGTGCCACTGTCAGGGAGAATCAGATGCGAAGCACCGCAAGTAGGTCTCGACGCTGCGGTTAACGACCTCCGTCTGGCCGTCCGTCTGGGGATGATATGCGGTACTCCTCTTCAGGACCGTACCGTGAACCCGAAATAACTCTCGCCAAAAGATACTCATGAATACCTTGTCCCGGTCCGAGACAATGGATGCGGGTACCCCATGTAGTCTGATCACCTCCCGAAGAAATGCCGTCGCTACAGTCACGGCCGTGTAAGGATGCTTCAGGGGAATGAAGTGAGCATACTTACTCAGCCTGTCCACCACCACCATGATCACCGTGTACCCCTCTGAACGTGGTAGTCCGTCGATGAAGTCCATGGTGACATCCTCCCAAACTCGCTCCGGCAAGGCCAGGGGCTGCAATAATCCGGCTGGGGCCATAGCCATATATTTGTGACGTTGGCAGACGTCACAAGCGGCTACCAATCGTGCGACGGCCCGTCGCATCCCGGGCCAAAACACCTCCCTGGCCATCCGCTGATAAGTCTGCTGAACCCCCGAGTGGCCTCCCGTCGCAGAACTATGGAACTCCTGGAATAAAACGGGAATAAAGGCCGAAGTCTTTGGCAGCACCATCCTCCCCTGGTAGAGCAAACGACGGCCCGCTAGAGTGTAGCCTGCTGGAGCGCCATCGTCGCCCTCTATCTGCTGCCGTATCTGCTGCAGCTCTCTGTCCTGCTCTGCCTCCTGTAACATCGGCTCCCAATCTCGCCATATAGGACGTGATAAGGCGCCCAGGTCGACCACCTCCTCCCGTCGAGATAAAGCGTCCGCCGCCTTGTTCTCCAGCCCTGGACGGTACTCGATCGTGAATCGATACCCGACCAGCTTGGACAACCAATGCTGATGCTCCTCAGTCACCAGCCGCTGCTCGAGGAGGTACTTGAGGCTCCTCTGATCGGTCCGTATCACAAACTCCCTTCCCAACAGGTAAGGCCTCCACTTCAGCACCGCCAGAACGATCGCCATCAGCTCCCTCTCATAGACCGATTTCAGTCGGGCTCTAGCCGAGAGTACCTGACTAAAATAGGCTATGGGTCGCCCCTCCTGCATGAGTACCGCCCCGAGGCCATATCCCGACGCGTCCGTCTCCACCACAAACGCTCTGCTGAAGTCGGATAATGCTAGCACGGGTGCTGTCGTCATGGCGACCTTCAACGCCTCAAAGGCCTTAGTGGCCTCTTCTCCCCACTGGAAGCCCTCCTTCTTCAGCTGCTCCGTAAGGGCCCGAGCGATGGTGCCGTACCCTTTGACGAACTTCCTGTAGTAGCCCATCAACCCCAGGAAGCCGCGTAAGGCCCGTAGTGTAGTGGGCACGGGCCAATCTAACATGGCCGCAATCTTCGTCCTGTCCGCTGCTACCCCCTCAGCCGACACCACGTGCCCCAGATACTCCACCTGCGCCAAACCGAAGCTGCACTTCTTTCGGTTGGCGTATAGCTGATGCGTCAGTAACTCCCGAAACACTATCCCCAAATGGTCAGTGTGCTCCCCCATGCTTCGGCTGTAGATGAGGATGTCGTCGAAGAATACCAAGATGAACCTGCGAAGATAGGGTTGGAATACCTTATTCATCAATGCCTGGAAGGTCGAAGGAGCGTTGGTCAGTCCAAAAGGCATAACCAGAAACTCATAATGTCCCTCGTGAGTACGGAACGCCGTCTTCGACACATCTTCTGGCCGCATCCGGATCTGGTGGTATCCTGCACGAAGGTCGATCTTCGAAAAGACAACTGCCCCATGCAGTTCGTCTAGCAGCTCGTCGATCACCGGGATAGGGAACTTGTCCGCGACCGTCTCCTTATTCAACGTCCGGTAGTCGACGCAGAATCTCCAGCTCCCGTCCTTCTTCTTCACCAACAGTACTGGTGATGAAAAAGGACTCACACTCGGCTGGATCACCCCCGCCTGCAGCATCTCCCGTACCATCCGCTCTATCTCGTCCTTCTGCAGATGCGGATACCTGTAGGGACGCACGCTCACCGGTGCCCCCTCCCCCCGGAGTACGATCGAGTGCTCGTGTCCTCTGATCGGAGGTAGCCCTTGCGGGCTCTGGAAGACCTCGGAATACTGCTCCAGCACCGCCTCTACCTCCCTTGGTGTCTCCCCGTGAGTCGCCTCCTCGCCCGAGAACCCCTGGAGCTCGACCAGGTACCCCTCTCCTCCTGTCCGCAACGCCCGAGTGATGGCGCTGAAAGCCACCATAGAAAAACAGAGAGTCGGGTCCCCGTTCAGCACCACCGCCGCTTCGCCCTCCCGAAACTCCATCCGCAGGCGCTTCCAGTCCACCTTCATCTCCCCGAGGGTCTTCAGCCACTGGACTCCCAATATGATGTCTACATTGCCCAACTCCAATGGTAGGAAGTCCTCCGTCAGCCGATAGCCCTGCAGTGAGAGCGATACCCCCTTGCAGAGGCCCTTGCTCTCCTCCACCTTCCCGGTGCCCAGCAACACCGTGAACTTCTCCACCGTACTCAACTCTAAACCGAGCCGATCGACCAGTCGTCGCGAGATGAAGTTGTGGGTGGCCCCACTGTCGATCAGCACTGTCACCGTCTGCTCTCCCAACTTCCCTGCCAACTTCATGGTATGGTTCGGGGTAAACCCTACCACGGAGTTGAGGGTCACCTCAGCAACATCCATATGCACGTGCTCCTGCTCCTCTCCAGCCTCTGGCGCGACAGCGGTCTCGTCCCCCTCGGCATCCTCCTCCTCGTCCGGTAGAATCACGATTTGCAGCAACTTGCTCGCGCATCGATGACCGGGGGTGAATCTCTCGTCGCATCGGAAGCATAGGCCAGCCGCCCTTCTCGCCCTCATGTCGGCCTCGGAGAGGCGTCTCCCTGGTACTGCAGCTCCTCCTGTCCCGCCCGTGGGTCTAGGCGGTACCGGTGGTGGTGCTGGTGCTGGTCGAGGAAGAACTGTCCCCGCCTGGCTGCGCTTGTCCCGTCGTCCCCCAAGCGCCCTTGAGGCGCTTTTCTTCCGCCAACTTCTCCTCTGCCTTGTGGGCCAGGCGGAGGAGATCTTCCAAGCATCGCGGACTCTGCAGCCTGAGCTCCGCTCGAATGGAGGGCTTCAAACCCTTCATAAACATCCCGATCTGCAACTCGTCCGACACCCCCCGAACGCGTCCAGATAGTAGTTCGAACTTCGCGACGAAGTCTCGAACCGTCCCCTCCTGGCGTAGCGACGACCACTGCTCGTAGAAATCACCCGAAGCTGTCTCCTGGAAGCGGTCTAGAATGTAGCCCGTCAGCTCCGCCCAGCTGCTGAACGGGGTCCTCGCCGTTCTCCACCGATACCACGCCAGGGCCTGACCCTCAAAATAGATCCCGATGCACCTGAGGACCTCTGCTTCGGCCAGCTCCATGATCTCGAAATAGCGCTCTGCCCGAAAAATCCACTCGTCCGGGTTCTCACCCTCGAACGTGGGCAGCTTCAGTTTCTTCAGCCGACGATCCGCGCTAAGGTCACCGTGCTGCATATCATCTCGGCCTCGTCCTCCTTCCCAGCGGTGTGTATCTCTCCGCTGGATCTCGTATGGGCCCCTGTCACCCTCCTCGTACCGCTCGTCAGCCCAGATCTGCTCACCCCACTCCTCCACCGGGCCCCTGTAGTCACCGACTGCCCTCGCCCGTGGTGGTCGTCGTGGGGGAAGGTCCCCTCTCTGGAAGTTGGCGGGATCCGCCATTCCCCCAAAAAAATTGCTGCCTCCGGCGTACCTCGCTACTCCTGGGGGCTCCGCTCCTTCCGTCCACGCCGGGACTCCCGCCAAGCCCCTTCCGGGCCCGCGAACCTATCTCCGTGGTTCGCAATCATCGTCCGACCCCCGAAGGGGGCCCCAAACCCTAGGGTTTCTCCCGCGCGCGGAGCCGATCCGCCGGAACCGTACGGGTCGCCGGCGCCCGGCCACGGCCGCTCGACGGCTGCTCCAGGGGCACCGGACCGGCCAGGGGTGGCGGTCGGCGGCGGCCAGCGCCCGCCCCCAACGCCCGCGGCCCGCCCGGGCTGGCTCGGTCGGCGACGAGCCCCCGCGTCCGTCTGCCGCCGGCCGGCGATGCTCGCCGACCGCCCGGTTCCCGTCGGCTGCGCTGTGGTGGCGGTGGGTGCGGGCCATCGCCCGTCGGCCGGCCCGCCGCGATCCTCGGTCGTTTCCCCCTCCGTTTGCACAAACCCTAGTTGGTCGCCTAGGGTTTGGGTTGTCGCCGCCTCCGCTTCGCCGCCATTGATCTTGTTTGAGATATTTTGCAAAAGCATCATGATCGTCGTCGACTCCTTCCGCATATCCCGCATCTCCGTGCGGATCTCTAGGTTCGTGGACGCTTGATCCTTCGCGGCGACCTCCATCGATTTCTTCAAACCCTCGATCTCGGCGGTGAAGTCCTCCCGTAGACCTCGGATCTTCTCATCGATCGTGTTTCTTGTTCCATCGGCCATGGCTCGTAGAAAGCTCTGATACCAAATGATGTGAATCGACTCAATCGGTTCACCAAAACCCAACAAATACTACGAGGAATAGAAATAGAATGATCTTTTATGTAGAAAAAGAACAAAACTCCCAACTTTGATGAACGGATCAAAGTAATAAATCCTTCTTCATTGACACTTGCGAGAGTTTCTCAATACAAGCATCAAAACAAAAGACGGCTAGTCCTAGCTATAAATAGAAAAGGGAAACAAAATCCTAAAGGGATTATTGTGGTGAAAGACCACAATACCCTTTATGACTAAATAACAGAAAAGGCCTAAACAGTGGGCCTGGGCCTAAATCGCTCCCCGTCTCCTACGACGGGTGTACGTGATGATGGGTGGGCCTACATCAGATAGGTGACAAAGTCACTTCCGAAGTCCTTCGGCCTCCTCACTCGCTTCGTTGACGGCTCAGCGAGATCTGGTTCAACCGTTGTTTCAACAACAACATCTTCTTGGACCACATCTTCATTGAAGACCTGCGCACCCTCATTGTTCTCCGGAACATTCGCAAGAACAATATTCTTGTGCCTTGCAAATTTGTCTTCAAAATATTCTGCGTCGCGAGATTCAATGATATGATTTGATTCAATATTAAGAAATCTCCGAGCATCACTCTTCTCGGCATACCCCAAGAAGATCGTCTTAGTAGTCCTTGTCCCAAGCTTCTGAATCTTCAGATCTGGAAGCTGACATATGCCAGACACCCCCACACTCGAATGACATTCAAGTTAGGTCTGACCTTGAACCAGAGTTCATGAGGAGTAACGTCTGAAGTTGCATGAGGCACTCTATTTAGAATAAAAGTGGCCGTCAATGCAGCTTCTCCCTCAGTAGCACTTAGGAAGACCAGCAGTCACAACATTGAGTTAATCATTTCTGTTAACGTTCTGTTCTTCCTCTCTGCTACTCCGTTTGATTGAGGAGAGTACGGAGCCGTAGTCTCATTGACAATTCCATGTTCTTTGCAGAACGATGCGAATTCATGAGACATGTACTCCCCACCTCGATCACTTCTTATTCTTTTGAGTTGTTGTCCAGTCTGCCGCTCAGCTTCGGCTCTGAACTCCTTGAACTTCTCAAATGCTTCGTCTTTAGCCTTCAGCAGGTAGACGAACGCATACTTTGAGAAGTCATCGGTGAAGGTTATGAAATACTTCATCCCGGCCTTTGTAGAGAACTGTTTGAAGTCACAGATATCGGAGTGTACCAACTCCAGAAGATCTGTACTTCGATTTACCCGAGGAAAGGGTTTCCTTGTGATCTTTGTTTGAGCACAAACTTCACATTTCTCTACCTTACCCCCACACTTGGAGATAAGTCCTAGACTAGACATTCTGTTTATTCGTTTACAACGAACATGTCCTAGCCTATTATGCCACAACTCAAGAGTATAAGCAGAATGAGTGATTTCATTAATCACATTAATTACATTGGACTGATTTACAAACTGAATTTTGAACATTCCTTCGGTATAAAAAGTTTTCCCGAAATATGTTCCCTTGATAGACATCACCATCTGGCCAGCATTGATGTCCATCCTGAGGCCTGCTTTGCAGAGTAGGCCTCCTGAGATCAGGTTCTTGGCGATAGCAGGTATGTGCTTCACGCCTTGAAGCGTCAGAGACTTCCCCGAAGTCAGCTTCAACACCACCGTCCCGATCCCGAGCACTTCAGCTTGTGCCTGGTTCGCCATCATAACCACTTCAGAAGTAGGTGTATAGGTGGTGAACCACTCCTTACTGGAGCAGACATGGCAGGAGGCTCCAGTGTCTACCCACCAGTCAGAGTCAGTCCTTACCGCATCAACCTGAGCAATCATAGCAACAATGTCAGTGATCATAGATACCTTACTAGGCTCTCCTTGCTCTGATTGCTTGGTTTTTGCTTTGCACTCATTCTTAAAGTGGCCCTTCTTGCCACACTTGAAGCAAGGCATTTGAGACTTTGGCTTCTTTTTCTTGATAGAAGTTCCCTTGACTTTTAGATTGTCAGGGTCCTTCTTCTTGCTGTGGGAAGCCGCCTGCTTTTCCCTTGGTTCCTTGGTATGAACATATTGGCGTTAGCCAATTGTTTGGACAGTGCGTCCACCTTCAGTTGAGCCCGCATCTGGTCCTCAACATAGATTTCCTGCAGGAGATCTTCAAGGGTGATCTCCAGCTTCTTCCTATGCATGTTTGCATAGAGCTTGCTCCACCCAGCGGGGAGCTTTGAGACAATCCCTCCAACAACAAACTTGTCGGGAGGGGCATCGCCTCGTCTTCCAGCTTCTGTCGCAATTTCAGGAACTCCTTCACCTGCGGCATCATAGACTTTTAGTCCTCAAAGAACCACTTGTGATATTTTTCAACCACAAAGATTTTACTACGGTTCTTGTCTTCTTCGTAGAGCTTTTCTAGAGACTCCCATATGTCTCTAGCGATAGTCTTTTTAGAATAGGATTCTGCAAGGGAATCTTCTATAGCATTCATGATAAGCAGCCTGCAAATACTATTTTCCCTTCTCCATTTTGCTTGAAGTTTAGTAGCCGCGGTGATTGCGGCAGACCCAACATCTGGAACAGTAGGTTCTTCCTCCAAAAGCACGTGATCTACGTCTTTGAGTTGAAGGGTGAGATATACCTTCCTCTTCCAGACTTGGTAATGTTCTCCATCAAACTTTTCTAACTTGCAAAAGTCAGAATTGAAGAGTGAAACATTAACGTTTTCCATCGTAGCAATAAAGCTTTGAGATTGTTAGTGTCGGGGCACAATTTTTCGATGGAAAACTGAGAAAATGAAACAATTGTAAAAACAATGTTTCAAATCAACACTTCAAGGAAGGTGATTCTGAATTACGAGAATCTAAAAAGATTTCGTAATCAACAGCAATCAGATCGTAGTACTTCTAAAAAGAAGATACAATCAGAATTACTGGCAGCAACGAAGAAGATGACTGGCGAAATATAGAAGAACTCCTGCTAGGGTGAATAATCACCGTTGCTCAAAGCTTTATTCGCCCTACACGAACAGCTTCCAGGAACCAACAAGTTCGTCGGAGAACTTGGAACACTCCTGCTCTTCTGACTCCTCGGATGGACACGAACTCCCGTGCAAAAGCAACGCTGGTGCGGTGCCTTTCCTCTCTCTCTCTCTTGAAGGCTACTGGAAGATCAGAACTGTGTTAAAAAACACTTCTGAATTCTCTGTTTACTTGTGTTAAAAAACACTTCGTAAACTTTCTGTGGTGGCTTCTCTTTCTATTCTGTAACTAGCCTTGAGAAAGAGAGGATACCTTATATAGGCCCTGCAGCAACTGTTCGGTTGCCACAAAGTTAGGGACGTGGTAAAAAACACTCCGAACATGTAGCAACCGCCCAGAACGTGCAAACGCACGTTCTGCTGCAAGTTGTGCCAACTGCGCACACCCCGCGCTCCTTGTACTCTGCGCGACAGAGCGCGCACTGAACTAAGCACACTGCGCGCACTGCACGCACTGCACACACGGCGCACGCAGCGCAACCCGCGCAACCCAGCGCAACCCAGCGCAACCCGAGCAACCCGCGCAACTCAGCGCAACCCAGCGCAACCTGAGCGCAACCTGGGCAGCGCAACTGGGCTTGCGCAACTGGGCAGCGCAAGTGGCTCGCGCATCGAGCGCAACTAAAGCGCACTATGCGCCTAGCGACGATGCTGACGAGAACGTGCAAACGCACGTTCTGCTGCAAGTTGTGCCAACTGCGCACACCCTGCGCTCCTTGCACTCTGCGCGACAGAGCGCGCACTGAACTGCGCATACTGCGCGCACTGCACGCACTGATCTGCGCGCACTGCACGCACTGCGCATACGGCGCACGCAACGCAACCCGCGCAACCCAGCGCAACCTGAGCAACCCGCGCAACTCAGCGCAACCTGAGCGCAACCTGGGCGCGCACCTGGGCAGCGCACCTGGGCAGCGCAAGTGGCTCGTGCAACGAGCGCAACTAAAGCGCACTATGCGCCTAGCGACGATGCTGACGTGCTAAGTGCAAAGTGCGCCAACAAAACGCCACATTACGCCTCATGAGCCCATGAGCCCGAGTCCGAGTCCGAGTCCGAGTCCGAGTCCGAGTCGCTAAGCCCCTACGGGGCTTAGCTCCCGTAGGGCAATATACATGGAAATAAATTTTCCAAGAGCAAAAAGCATGAATGCTTTAATTGTTGATTTTAGCCTTTTTTCCATTAGAAAAATAACCCCATATGGCAAACCCATGTGCACCTCCACACCACATGTGCATCTCCAATAATAGCAAAGCTAATATAGAGATACAATCTCTTTGTTTTTTCCGATGTGGGACTAAAGCTTTCTAAAGGAAAAACCAAAACTCCAACAATTTCATCCAAAACTAAAGAGAAACTATAATAATAGATAAATTATCCTCAATATATAAAATATATATTTTTTAAAGTTTTTTTCAACAAAATTATATTATGTCTTGGCTTTTAAATTGAGAACTCTAAAACTTCAACCTGAAACTTCTAATACCAACACTTATAAGAAGGATCCAAAATTGATTCCTATTTTGTTACTTTTTAGTATCTTACGATACACGACATGTATCTTACAATATTATATGATATACTACCATTTTGTTACATATTGGTTGATCCAATACAAAAATATATCGACTTTAGCTTTCTCTATGTTATGTATACTTAAAAATTTTGGATTGTGAACTAGATAGACATGTAACGATGAAAGAAACAAAAAGTTCATGAGAAAATTATATTAATTTACATTCCTATAGTTTAGAACTATAGACCTAAAATCCTAGATTTATTGTATCATACGATAAATGATAAGCTATACGATACACAAGGAAATCGATACACGATATGTATCACGATTGACAACCTAGACCGATTCCTATACCAACTGTGAACCTTGCTCTAAAGTTGTTCTCCTCTCTTCTTATTCTAACTTTTAAAATTGGCCCGCTTTCCTTGTTGTGACTGTATTTTAGTATATCAACTTTAGCTTTCTCCATGCAATATCTAAGGGATAGACAGAGACTAGTCGAAGATATGGTTTCAGTAATGTTGAATTTTTATTTGATCACAGGCGCCGTAACTGGAGAATTGTGAAACAAATAAATGACTTCCATATCCAAGTTTATCTTGGTTAGTCACTCGTACTAGGTGATTGTTACTGTTTCTTCATGTTATATCTCTTCATATTATGCAGTTAAGTTGCTATATGAGCGCTATATGTTTTATACAATAGAGAGAGAGGTAATAAGAGTGTATGCTTATAATTTATTTAGTTAGTACCTGAGTGACTAATGCATAGAGCGGCAACGTACTGTAGCTGCAAAGGAACTGGCCAACAAACCTACCAACAACCCAATTATTCATCAGCAATATATGGTGAGACATGTTCTAACTTGTAAAGCAATAGCAGAAGTTCAAATGACCAAGTAGAACTTGACAAAAAAGAAAATAGTATTATAGATGTGGGTATATAACTAGAAAGTGCGAGATATTCATAGTAGTAAAGTAGCACTACTAAAGTACCCATAAGTAAAATATGTATTGATTTTAAGCAATTGCATACCCCAAAATAAGCCGCAGATATACTAGAGTGTGATTCTTGATGTAACATGAATCATAGCCAAATTGCCACTGGAAAAGAAAAATATACCATCAATGTTTGAAAGGCAACAACCATGTTTAAACTTTTCATTTTGTTACTGGAGCAAGCTAGAGATTAATAGTGCTTGAAGAGATGTGAACGGTGAACTCAGGAAGAGAGAAGTACCCAAACCCAGAAAAACGTAGCCATCTCAAATGAATTCTGCAGATAACAATAAATATCATAGTCAGTCCCTGAGGAAGCCTTTTTGTCCTAATGTTGCACGAAATATGGATATAAGACTGTAACCTTATCTGGCTAAGCCTTATTCCAAAAAAAGAAGTACTAACCTGGAAAAGAATAAAATGGATCAAAGACAGGAGAAGTTCTGGTTTCTTGAACCAGAAAAGGTCATCTCGAGGCTTTAATGTTGCACCAGGAATAAGTCCACTTATGCCTGAACTCTCCACTGCTAGCGTTGCAATTACATATTGCAGCTTTGCACCGACCAGAAGTACAAGCTGTTAAAGCAAACAAAGTAACAATGACAAAGTTGATAGATAAAATCATATGCAATAAACTGTACTACTTCCAAAATACTCACGGCAATAGGTATTATGGCTATCCAACTGTAAAGATTTGATCCTGCAACATGAGCAAAGCAAGAAACAATCAGTGTGAGTGAAAATAAAAGTCGGCATAATTGGAAAAAGTACAAGTAACAACGAGCAGTGAGTAAATATGAAAGAAATGAAGAAGCTGTTTTTTTGGTGTAGTACCAGCAAGATCTTGAGGTAGGCAATAATCTCAATGAACAATTGGAATAGTATGAAAAATTTAAGAACTTTTAATGGAGATTGCAACTTACCATTTATGTTAAACAACATGAAGACAACAACAAAACCCCACAATGGTCCACTGCAATAAATGAAACAACAATATAGATATCTAAGTGAGTCTTATTAAGGAACATGTCTTTCAATTGATTCATAATATCGTAACTGTTAGAATATATAGCTGACATATATTAAGTTAACTTAAAAATAGGATATAACTATAAAGCATGTAGGTAGGCATATGTATTCATCGGTTCTTTAAGGAGAAAAAACCCTAATTTACTTGGTGGGTTTTCTCCTCTCCTCTTCTTTTCTGTAGTATCTTCTCCACTATACTCCATGAATATGATAAACAACATAGTATGGGCTAATGGTGATCTCATTTTTCTACTCTCTTCCATTGATTTTCATACAACCAATTTTTGTGGCAAGTAGGGATTTTTCCAACTTTTCTCAATGGCATCAGATTAAGTACCCCATCTTTGCCAATCCCAAATTTACCTCCCTCTCCACAAAATCTAACCAGGAGCCTCTTTGGATGATCATCTAAAATTTCAGATTACAAATACTTCCACAAAGTTGAACACTGAAAACTATCATGAGTGGTCTGACTCAGATTGTATGTATGTGGAAAAGGAGAAATCGAATATATTGCAGGGAAAAAATGTGAGTGGAAAAGAAGAAATCAAATATACTATAGGGACAGACATGAAGCTTGCGAGTATATCTGATCAAAACTATGGGAAGTGGCAACAGGAATACTTCTAGTGTGAAGTCCCGATTGCTGGGAACAATGATCCTAACAATCAGATATACTTTCTTGTTCCCCGAAATTAACAAAGAAGTATGGAATAGAGTACCCAATATGTTTACTGAAGTCGAAACCGGGCTAGTGTAGTGTCTATCAGATCAGAAAAAGATCCATTGCTTTCGTTAAGGGAAGTGATGTAGCGTGGATTCCAACTCCGAATCCTTTTAGGATTCTTTTTCTTTTTCTTTATCTTTTTAAGAGTTGATAAGAATCCTATTTCTTTAACTCTTATTTTGACTCTATCTTTTATTAGGATAGGTTTTATCTTTATAAGTTTTATCTTTATTTGAGTAGGATTAGGTTGTCATAGAAGTCCTATAAATAGGCACCTTCTATATGCAATTGACGAACAACTTTTAATCAATAAAAATTATTCTTTAAAGTTTGAGATTTGTTCTCTTTTTTCTTGGTCGTGGACTCGACTGTTCCGTGGATTCGGAAGCCCCTTTCTTGAGGTTTTCAGGCAACATTCGTGTGGACCCCTCACAAGGCCCTCCGTCAGAGTTTTTGCGACACCGCTGCACTCTCACCAAGCAACGGTGTTCCAGTTATCGTCATCAACGATCGACTTGGTCATTGCCAAGCACGAAGGTAAGCACGTTCCGCTATCTCGCTGCGTCAAGTGGTATCAGAGCCCTATAGATCCAGGATTTCAATTTTTCAAAAAAAAATTAGAATCCTTGTTTCGTAAACAACAATGGTGAAATCCATCACACGTGAAGAATTTGATGTCCTATCTGGCAATGTAGAAGCCTTGTCAAGCAAAGTTGATGTCCTGTCTAACAAACTGGACAGAGTACTGGCGTGTCTAGAAACCAAATCCAACGATGTGGTTGATATCGCGAGAATACCGCTACAGAGATGGGAGGCACAAACGCTCGTCCTACTATCAGCCACCCACAAAAGGGATCACAACGTGCTCACAATAGCTGGTCCCCTCACAAGAAATACTGCGAAGATAGCGACGACGATAATTTCAGCCTGCAGGGATTCCATTATCAGGGCCCCCAAACCATCTATGCAAACCAACAACGACCGGGCCATGCATACCAACGACGAGACCAAGGTGACTACAAAGGAGGAGGTGGTTTCAAAATGAAGATGGATCTTCCCTCTTTCAACGGTAGACTACACATTGAAGACTTTCTTGACTAGCTCACAGAAGTAGAACGCTTCTTCGAGTACATGAACATCCCAGAAGAGAGGCAGGTTCACCTCGTAGCCTATAGGCTTAAGGGATGCGCATCTGCTTGGTGGGAACAACTCGAGCACATCCGTGCGAGAGTCGGCAAAGCTCCTGTACGGAGTTGGCCTAAGATACGACGATTGCTGCGACAAAGATTTCTACCTCCAAATTATCAACATATTCTCTATCGTTGATATCAGAATTGTACACAAGGTGCACGACCTGTAGCTGACTATACTGAAGAATTCTTCAATCTCTCGTCCCGAAACAACATGTATGAGACAGATCTCCAACATGCGACCCGTTATCTTGGCAGCCTGAGACAAGACATCCATGATCAACTCTACCTATAGAATATATACACATTCAGCGAAGCAATCACCTTAGCAAAGAAGGTGGAACAACAAATTGAAATGTTCAAGAGTCTGCAAAACCACTTCATGCTAACAACCGTGGACCAACAACAAAGGAAGATTGGGCACAAAATCAAACTGTCAGCTATTCCAACAAGGACAAAGGACCAGCAGATCCTAATTCTCTTCCACCAACTATACCTCCAAGAGGACTGGCCTCGCAGCAAGTTGTCAAACCTCAACAAACTGTCAATCCATACAGCAAACCAAGAGGAAACAAGTGCTACCGTTGCAATGAAATCGGACATCTGTCCAACAACTGTCCTCTCAGAGCACAAGTTGCCTTTGTTGACTATAAAGATAAGGAGGAGAAAGAAGAACATCCAAGAGAAGAAGAGGTCCTTCCCGAAGATGACGGCGAACGTCTAGTGTGCTTCGTTAGGCGGCTACTACTAGCCCCAAAGACTGAAGAACCACCCCAGTATCACAATGTCTTCCGAACCCGATGCAAAGTCAAAGACAAGTTATGTGACATCATCATTGACAATGGGTGTATAGAGAACATTATTTCAAGAGCAATAGTGGAGAAGGTGAGACTGATCAAAGAAGCACACCCGATTTCATACAAGATTGGATGGGTTCAACATGGCCACAATATGCTCGTCTCTGAAGTTTGTCGCATACCTTTTTCCATCGAAAAGTCCTACAAAGATGAAATCATATTCGATATTGTCGACATGGACTCTTACCACATCATCCTCGGTCGATCTTGACAATTTGAGAAAAATGTCACGTACCGAAGAAGAGACCACACATATTCCTTCCTTCAGGATGGTCGACGCCTCACTCTCCATCCATTAGCACCGGATGATATTCCTAATACCAATCCACAACAACAAAAGGCTGTTATGATTGTTAATGGTCGAGAACATAAAAGTGGTCTTGAGAAGCAAGAACTTGGGACGAGTTCTTTTGAAGCATGGGAGACTGATGTAGCGTGGATTCCAACTCCGAATCCTTTTAGGATTCTTTTCCTTTGCTTTATCTTTTTTAAGAGTTGATAAGAATTCTATTTCTTTTAAGACTCTTATTTTGACTCTATCTTTTATTAGGATAGTTTTTATCTTTATTAGGATAGGTTTTATCTTTATTTGAATAGTATTAGGTTATCATAAAAGCCCTATAAATAGGCACATTCTGTATGCAATTGAGGAACAACTTTTAATCAATAAAATTATTCTTCAAAGTTTGAGATTTGTTCTCTTCTTTTCTTGGTCGTGGACTCGACTGTTCCGTGGATTCGGGAGTCCCTCGCTTTGATGTTTTCAAGCAACCTTCGTGTGGACCCCTCACAAGGTCCTTCGTCGGAGTTTTTGCGGTAACGCTTCGCTCTCACCAAGCAACGATGGTCCAGTTATCGTCATCACCGATCAACTTGGCCATTGCCAAGCACCAAAGTAAGCCCATTCCGCTATCTCGCTGCGTCAGGAAGATTACTTTAATTGTGTAATTATCTATCCCTACAGAGGCATAGGCGGCTCCAGGGGGAGGCGGGCTAGGCAATCGCCTAAGGCCTCCTCCCCAAAGGGGGCCTACATTTTTTTTTGAAGCAGCAATTTCACAGTAAAAAAAATGGACCTGGAGATGTTCATGACTGTCTGGAGAAGAATCAAATAAAACCTATAAAAAAATGTCACCATATTTCTAAGTCGCCTCTTTATCTCCTCTCTTCCACAAAAAAAATCTGGAAAAAAAATAAAACGCTCTCTCCCATCCACTTAGTATTTGCTAAGCTAATTTCATCTCTCTCAATTTCTAATATCATCTTCTTCTTCTTCTTCTTTCCACTTAATATTTTTCGGTGACTAAACCTGAAGCGATTTTACTAGTCACGACAAAGGGAGCCTGATCATTGCTTGAGCGAGGTTGACCTTTTTATTGCACCTACTCTTATTTTTATGATTATTTTTTATTTGGTGAGAGAGAGTTAGCACTAGTGGTGACTAGGGAGCTTGTCTGGCCCTGAGTGATGTTGTTATTGGCAATTAAAAAATTTATAATTTTTTATCCATGTGTACGAATAATTTCATGATTCATTGCATCAAAAAAATTTGTATATGATTCTTGATTCCATCTTCTGTAAAGTTTTATCCATATTTATCTTCATTCTTACAATGGAAAACTTTAGGACCCCTGACATAATATTTGTCATCTTCGACTATTTTGCATATAAATTATTTTTTATCCATATTCTGCCATCCAATTTTTTATAGTATAATCTGAAAACATCCAGAAACTTTGTTATAAATTTAGAACTTGGAGTTGCTTAGTATTAATTATATTGTATTTTGGATTTGTTGGATTTTGCATTATAAAAAGAATATATAGAGGGATGAGGGCCTCATTTTTGGGACTTGTCTAGGGCCTCCAAAATGTTGGAGCCAGCCCTATACAAAGGTTATGGGAAGAACTAGATCATTATCAGGTGTTGCCTTGGCACTGTAAAGAATAAGAAGCTCTGCACCAGAAGAATATCCAAGATAATTCACCATTTGATTTCTTGGCAGGTTTGAATGTTGGACTATAAAATCATCCGTAGAGAGATCCTTGGGAAGAAAATCCTACCAACGATGGGAAAAATGTACGTCCTAATAAACTGGAGAGAGCTGATAAATAATGACAACCTTTAGACCAGCGATTATGGTGACATCCACAAGTACCCGTACCCTCTCTTTGACTTCTGCCTCAGGAGCGAAGGGGGATCATGCAGGAAGAAGAAAACCCGAGAACAAAGACAAAATACAATGCACCAACTGTGGGAAGAAAAGACGATACACTCACTGTGCGGTAGAAGAGACATAGCAGGAGGTAATTGGAAAGCCTAACTAGGTGCTGGTATTGCAACAGCATGATACAAGTGGAAGATTATACTTTCCAGTGATTCTCCTTAACAGAGATTGAGAAACTTTGATGTGTACTCAGCCATAATGAGGCTACTTCCCCATTCACTTATTTTGAGCACTCAGGTATTGTCTGAGTTTAGAATAGTGCAAATTTGAATCTCCATGGGGTATATATACCCGATGGCCGGCAATAGGCATACAGTCTATCCGATGTGGGACTATACATCTGTCTCTAACACCCCCCAACACCCCCATCGAATTTATGATGGTATAACAATGTGAGTTTGATAAGTGCAAAATACAAAAGAAACTAACTGTAATCAACAATCAACTAACAACAATCAACCAACTAACACCCCCCTCAAACTCCCGAGGATCAACCATCAAGAATTTGCCTGGCAGGAAGGAGTGTTGCTGAACGTTATAGACCTTCATGAAGAAGTTTGCAATCTGCATCAGAGAAGTAATATGCGGTAGCGAGACGGTCCCCTAACATAGTGACAATCAACCTCAATGTGTTTCATCTTTTCGTTAAACACAATGTTGCAGGTAATCTGGAAAAAAAAATAGTATTGTCACAATGCTGAGGGGTAAGACCAGAAACAGTAAGACCCATATCAGAAGCAAGCCAACTAAGCAAGTGATCTCAGCACTAGTAGTAGCCACAACCGAATATTCAGCCTCAGTACTAGATTCGGAAACCACATCGTACTTCTTTGGTTTCCAGGAAATTAAAGCATCGCCAAGAAACACACATAACACGTTAGTGGATCTCTGATCAGTAACATCACCAACCCAATCAGCATCAAAATAAGCACGGAGATCCAATGACAAAGTAGTAGAGAAGAACAAAGATCTGGTGCAGGTGCACCGTATATAGCAAAGAGGCCGCAACAGAGCAACATAGTGTAGTACCGAGCTTATGAACAAATCAACTGACAACATGATAAATACCAAGACTCCTGATGACGAGATAAATCAACATGCCAACTAATTGTTTGTACTGAGACGGACTCGGAATGCTATCTCTATCATCAGAACGCATATGGAGATTCAACTCGATAGGGATAGACATTATGTGAGTATCAATAAGCTCTGATACCATGTAAGAGTTTAGAATAGTGGAAATGTGAATATGTATTCATATGTGTGCCACCATGGGTTTATATATCCGATGGCCAACGATAGGCATACAGTTTATCTGATGTGGGACTATACATCTGTCTCTAACAGGTATCTCATGCAAACTAGTTGCAGTTCGAGTTCCTAAAGTACAAGAATTATTAATTCGGGAGCTTGAGATCGTGACCGGTAACTTTTCTTTATTCTCTTGGTACACTTTACAATCTGGAACAGATAAGGTTAGGTTGCTAATGGTAATTGTAGAGATTTTAAGTGATTATTATGCAATAGAGACTACATATATAAGGAGAGGCTAGCCTCCTCTCCTATACATTCTAGGCAATGTGGGACTAAAGCCCAATAACACTTAACACATATCAACACTCCTCCTCAAGATGGGCGAAAGATATTCACTAAACCCATCTTGTCACATCCTCTCATCATGCTGATAGAACTAAGTCCCTTTGTCAGTCCGTCTGCTACCTGATCTTTGGTTGGAACGTAGCCCAGCTCTAGTACTCCTTTCTCCAGCTTTTCTTTGATGAAGAATCTGTCAATCTCGATATGCTTGGTCCTGTCATGCTGCACTGGATTGTTGGCAATACTAATAGCTGACTGGTTGTCACACCATAGCTTCATCTTGGCTCCCTGGTCCAGCTTTAGCTTCGTCAGCATATTCTTCAACCACAATAGTTCTGTGACTCCCAAGGCCATAGATCTATACTCTGTTTCAGCTGTTGATCTGGCCACCACTGACTGCTTCTTACTCCTCCACGAGACCAAGTTGCTCCTACAAATATGCAGTAGCCCGATGTGGATCTCCTGTCGTCAGCACAGCTAGTCCAGTCAGAATCACAATAGCCCTCGATGCTTACATGATTATTTTTTCTGAAAATCAGTCCCTTTCCGGGAGCTCCCTTCAAGTACCTCAGAATCTGGTATACTGCGTCCATATGACCCTTCCGGGAGTCATGCATGTAGCGGCTCACTACACTGACCGCAAAGCTGATATCAGGTCGAGTGTGGCTCAAGTAGATCAACTTGTCCACCAATCTCTGATATCTATCCCGGTCAACTGGTTCTCTAGCTTCAGCATCCAGTTTGAACTTCTGGTCTATCGGTGTCGTAGCTGTTTGCATCCAATTATTTCCATTTTCGTAAGCAGGTCCAGTGCGTACTTTCTTTGAGAAAGAACGATTCCCTCATTATCTCAAGCAATCTCAATCCCAAGGAAGTATCGAAGAGGGCCAAGATCCTTCACCTCGAACTCCTTGCCAAGCTTTCCTTTGAGTTGGACGATCTACTGCTCATCATCGCCTGTGATAATCATATCATCTACATATACCGCAAGCATGGTGATGTGGCCTCCACTTCGTCTGAAGAAGACAGTGTGATCAGCATTGATCTGCTGATATTCCATCCCTATCATTGCTCTCCTGAACCTGTCAAACCATGCTCGAGGGACTGCTTCAGTCCATAGAGGAACTTCTTCAGTCTGCAGACCTTGCCTTCTGTCTGTTTTGTGCCGAATTCTGGTAGTATCTCCATGTACACCTCCTCCACTAGATCCCCATGAAGAAATGCATTCTTCACATCCAGTTGGTGTAGCTTCCACCCTCCATTGGCTGCCAGGGAGATCAAGGTCCTGACAGTGCTCATCTTCGCCACTAGTACAAAGGTCTCGTCATAGTCGATGCCGTACGTCTGACTGTATCCTTTTGCCACCAGTCGAGCATTATAGCGCTCAACTTGTCCATCTGGGTTCTGTTTCACAGTAAAAATCCATTTGCATCCGACTGCTCTTTTCCCTTCTGACAGTCTCACCAGCTCCCAAGTGTGATTTTTTTAAAGAGCTCCCAACTCCTCATGCATTGCCGCTTTCCACTTTGGATCGTTCTTGGCAACCTGCCAATTGTTAGGTACAGTAATACTATCCAAAGATGCTATAAATGCTCTATGAGAAGAAGAGATATGATCATAAGAAACAAACTTAGCAAGGTCCCAACCATATCTGTCCGGAAGATTTTTCGCATTACTGCGAGTAGTCCTTCGTGTAGATAGTGGTTGAGGAGAAGTAGAGGATTCCTTCGTGTAGATAGTGGTATGGGAGAAGTAGGAGGAATGATATTACCTGAGGAGGATGGTGGTGTAGATGAGGAGGATGGTGGTGTCTCAGGAGTTGGGACAGAAGGATGCAAGGGACTTAGCACTAGCACTGTAGATACTGGTCCTGCAGTTTGCTTCTCTCTCCTGCTATAGGTAAGTAACTCCCCTTGAGCCATAGGCCTGATACTTCTTATCTCCTCCCCCTGTTCTGCTTCACCTTCATGTTTCTCCTCAACCGTGTCTCTATGCCATACTTCTAGATCGGTTACCACCAAGTTCTCCATCTCCCCCTCTCGTCTTATACTGGTAGTATTAGGCGTGTTGTGCGAAGTTCCCTCCCGGCGGTAATATGGCTCATGCTCTCGGAAGTAGACATCCATACTAACGAACTTCTTCTTTTCTACTGGACTCCAGCACACATATCCCTTCTGAGTCGCTGAGTAGCCCACGGAGATGCACTTGACTGCTCTGGGATCAAGTTTCCAACTGATGGTCTGTTGTCTTTCACAATGCACACACACCCAATACCTTTATTGAGAGTATCCCACTATTATTATCTTGTAATACTTCGCATGGGGACTTCCATCCCAGGACTTTTGAAGGCATCATGTTGATAAGTTGAGCTGCTGTCAATACTGCATGTCCCCATAGATTTTGTGGACATTTATGTCGATCATCATACTTCTTGCGGTCTCTAGAAGGTGTCGGTTCTTTCCTTTCTGCTACTCCATTTTGTGCTGGTGTGTATGCACAGCTGGTCTGGTGCTGTATTCCGTGTGCTGACAGGTACTCTACAAGTGTCCTGTTGGTGTACTCCGTTCTATTGTCAGACCTCAGTACCTTCACTACTGCATTATACTGAGTCTTGACATGTTTATGGAAGTCCCGAAAGCAAGCAAATACTTCACTCTTATTTTTATTAAATATAGCCAGGAGACACGAGATACACAATCAACAAAGGAGACAAAGTACTTATATCCATTCATAGTGTAGTAGCATATGAACCCCAAACATCAGAATGTATTACCTCAAAAAGAAAGAACTCTTATGACCAGTACCAACATATAAGCTCCTAGTAAGTTTTCCTAACTCGCATGCATCACATACTAATTTCTGTTTATTTGATTTTGCATACATCTCTGGATACAATTTACTTAGAGTATCAAAAGAATGTCCCATCCTCCTATGATGAAGTATCAAAGTATCTTCAGTCCGCTGCTGCAGCTCTTCCATTCCAGCCTTCTCTGCCATAGATATCAATGCTGATTCCAGTCCTTCCCGATCTAGGTACCACAGTCCCTCATGCCAGGTACCAGTCCCAAGTCTTTATCCCGTCCCTTTCTCCTGGAAGATCACCTTAGGAATATCAAAAGAAACAGTGCATTTTAGTTGAAAAATTATAGAACTAATAGACAAGAGACTGACTGGAAAGGATGGAGCATGTAACACATTGGATAATCTTACTAAACCTGTACAATTAACAGTACCCTTACCGACCACTGGTTGAAAAGTACCATCTACAGTCTGAATGGTGTCTGCTGGTGCTAGGTGAGTGTATGAAGAAAACTCACTAGCGTTTCCGGTCACATGCCGAGATGCTCCTGAGTCGATAATCCAGTCTGACGTTTTAAGGGAAGACATAGATGCAAGAGCGAGTGTGACTAGTCAGTACCTTCTGATGGGTGAACATACATAGCGGCGTTGCCTCCGAAGAATGAGGTGGATGTCTCCTCTGCTCCACTCCTCCTGTCTCCTTCGGTCGACGCTCTCTGCTTTCTCTCCAACAGGTCCAGCAATGCCTGATCCTCCTCAGTAAAGGTGCCACCAGCTCCTCCATTCCCTTCTGCCACCAGCAAGTTTGCCCGATAGCCTCCTCGACCGCCTCGTCGACCTCCTCGACCACGTCCACGTCCAATATATCCTCGTCCTCGTCCACCACCTGAGTCTCCCTCCTTAGGTGGTTTGGTACAAGCATATCGATGATGGCCCATCTTCCCGTTGTAGCACTGCCGATTGTGTTGCCAGAGCTCTCCCTTGGATCCTGTGTCGCTCGAGCTAGCAGCTGTTAGTGCTGACTTTGCTTCGGGGGGACCACATGTCCCTGTCTGTAATCTGATCCGCGTCTCCTCCTGGATCATGGCTGAGATAGCCTCCTCGAGACTAGGGATCTCTGGTTGGGCGAGGAGTAAGTCTGTCCTCTGTGCAAATGTTGCAGTCAGCCCTTTGAGGAATTTCATCGTCCTCTCCTGCAGGCACACACATCTCTCCTTGTACTTCGGGTCCCCGCAGCTTGTCCGTTTCGAGGAGTGATCATAATCCAGCCAGAGACGCTCCAACTCCGTAGCGTACTCCTGCACCGTCTTCTCCCCTTGTACGGTGTCATCGATCTCCCCTTTTATCTGGAAGATCCGTAGGTTGTTTCCCACGCCATCATAGGTTCTCCTCAACTTCTTTCATACGTCTTTCACCATCTCAATGCCATCTACTGTGGAAGCAATAGACTGGACTAAGGAATTGAGAAGCCAGATGTAAATCACCATATGAGTGGATTTTCACTCGTCGCGTCCTGTCGAGCCCTCTTCCGGCTCTGTCTTCTCGCCCGTCAAGAATCCCTCTAGGTTCTTTTCTGCAAGGGTTCTTCTCACCCGCAGTGACCAACTCAGATAGGTGGCTAGTCCATCCAACTTCAGATCGATGGAGGGTAATTCCAACTTTGGCGGCGCTCGTGTCGTGCTATCACCAGCCGACACCTTTATCAACTTCATCACCGTCGCCAAATCGTCAGCATCCAGCTTCTTGAGGATCGCCTCCATCGATGCTTCTTCTCGATCACGTCATACTTGCTCCACGACTCACGCTTGTCCTCGTCGTCCTCTCCTAAATCCGAATATGTCTGGTTTCATCGGATCTAGACATCATCGCCATCTCCTTGAGAATCTCATATGAGATAAATCTTCAAGAACGATTTTAGGCTTCCCTACACTGTAGGTGCCACAGATGAAATAAATCTCAAGTTTAGGCTTACCTACACCGTAGGTGCCACAGATGAGATAAATCTCAAGTTTAGGCCTACCTACACAGTAGGAGCCCTAAAAGTGGTGTGCACGGAGGCACCCACGGCAGCAGCAGCAGCAGCCCGCAGCGGCTCAGCGGCGGCTGCAGCGGCAGCGGGAGCGGCGCAGCAGTGGCAGCAGCACAGCCGCAGCGGCAGCGGCTCAGCAGCGGCCAGCAGCAGCAGAGCAGCGGCAGCGGCGACGTAGGGGGGGAAGGGAGGGCGAGGTTAAGGGTAGGGTTTGTGTGGAGAGGGTGGCTCTGACGGTATTCTAAGCAAGTTTTGGTTCTGATACCATGTAGAGATTTTAAGTGATTATTATTGCAATAGAGACTACATATATATAGGAGAGGCTAGCCTCCTCTCCTATCATTCTAGGCAATGTGGGACTAAAGCCCAATAACACTTAACACATATATCAACAGTAATGATTCACCTCTTGTTTGGAAAGGGATATATAATAAAGCTAGGGTTGCTAATGGTAATTATTCTTTGACAGAAGGTAATTATTCTATGTTCGCTCCAACTCGAACCATCGCTCCCTCGGGCCTTATGCCTCTGACACTAGCCACTTGAGCTAGAAATCATTGGCCATATGACCTCTATCCTAGAGGTTAAGAGATGCATTCCCCCAGGAGGTTGATAGTTCGAACAACAGGGCGCCATTTAATTCCCTTTATGGAGAATTAAGTAGGGTGGTGGTGGGTGCAGTACAGGTGCAGTCCGTAGGAGGCGGGAGCGGTGTGGTGTGACCCAAGTGGTGCGTCAATGCAAAGCGGGTGCAGGTGCGGTGCCAGTACGGTGCTGGTGCGGTCCGGTGCGGCTGCGATTGCGTGACGCCTCCGGGCCAGATGGGGCCTTCAGGAGTGGGTGGTGCCTTCAGGCAGGATTTAGCCTTCAGACTGGGATGGTGCCTTCGGACATAGGGATTGTAATTTGTATATATAGGCCTTCGGACTGGATTGGTTGTAAGCCTTCGGGCTGAGTATGTAGCTTCTCGAAATGGCCTGAATAAAATTTACCTTCTTCGAAAGATAAAAATAAAAATCGAAGAAGATAAATAATATAGATAAGAGGAGAAAGTCACTTACACTGAGAATCTAAGGCCCTGTGACTATGACAAAGATTTCTTTGTACACGTTGGCGATGCTCTGCGGTAGGATGAACTCCTTTGACTCTATTTCTTTTGGCGTTGGGTTCCTCTGCCCATCCATCTTGCTTGCCTATGTTCCTGAAGCCGTCCGACGAATTGTGGAGGCTCCACGGAACTATAGACATGTTCTGAGGGGGCACCATAGTCATATCTCTAGCTGCTTGATCTTCCATTGCAGTATAATCCTTTCCTACAGGCTCTTTGCCCTTGAGTACTAGCCTCTGATTGAACATACCAGAGTTAGTCTGGCTATCCTCATGCAACTCCTGAGCTCTAGGGACCCATAGGGGTGTCCTAACTATGAAAACAACAGCTAATACTTGCACACTAGGTATTGTACTCCCAACGTTTGGACAAAGCAAGTGGGTAACCTCCTGAACTAATGTGGCACTCATACCACCCATATCCATCTCCATAGAACCCTGTCTCTCATCTGAACCCTTCTCCTTTGACACCGGACATGAATCTACGTCATGTCCAAACAACAACACGAAGTACATCAAATTGGCACCCAGTCATACTACACTTCCTGCCGACAGATCTGACCCGACGCCAAGTGAAATTGTACAGGTTTAGGAAGCTCCGCGTCAGCCTCCACCTCAACAAACACTCTGGCAAATGCCAATCTCTACCGAAGAGCAGTAGTAGTGTCCAGTCGCAGGGGGATGCCAATGATATTAGCAATCCTCATAATGGCAGCTTCATTCTATATGGCCAAGGACAGGCACGGGAACCGAATCCAGATCAGAACTCTTGATGCATGTCTCGTTCAAAGCTCAAGGCAGGGTCCCACCGCCTAGTAATGGCCAGCTTCCCGCTGAACGTCCAGGGTCCCCCTTCCAACACACGATCTACGTTTGACTCCAGCTTGAACCGAAACAGAAAGAATCCATTCTCTCGGAAGTAGACCGTCATCTCTCCTTGAGGCTGCCAAAGCCTCCTAGCGTGGAAAGCATCGTGCCATAGGTGGCTATGGTACCCACTAGATAAAGAACAATGGGGCGGTGCCAAAACGTCCCAGCCTCCTCCCGTCCACTACAATAGGAGCAGTGAAATGGCTCCTCTCCTTCTTTGAGTGCTTCTTGTTCTCTCCCATCCGAGCAGACAGCTGCCCAAGTTCTGGCAGAAGAGGAGTTACTGAGAAGAGGCATCCTAGATGCTGCTTTGACGGGGCTTTTTTTTCCTGATTTCCTCTCTCCCCTCTACCCCCCGAACATGGCCCCCTCGACTCCCGAACTTGGCTCCCCTCGAGCCTCCCCCCCCCCCAAAAAAAAAAAAAACTTGGCCCAAGTTTACTTGTAGACTCGGTTTAGGTGAAGATTGAGTTAGGGTTAGGGTTGCGATCACGAAGACATGGAAGATGTGCTTGGGTTTGGGTTTAGCAATTATGCATGGTTAGATCTAGGATTTGAATACAAATTAGATCTAGGTTAGGGTTATTGGGACAGGGATATAGAGCTAAGGTTAGGATTTTGAATGGGGTTTCTAGGGGTTTGGTTTAGGGATAGGGTAGGAGGCAGCGGATCAGGGATAGGGTTAGGCAGGGTGGACCCACCCTAGGCCGAGAGGGGCGGCTACCCCATGAGTTTTTTCAGTTTCTTTCTATATAATGTTTGTTGATTTGTTCTATTATTTACTTCTTCTTCTTTTTAAAGTTCAACAACTAAATTGTGGTTCAATTGGTAAACTAATAAGATAATAACTTGGAGGTCTTTAGCTCATTTCTCTCTGGAAACATTATGTATGCCTAGTTTAAAGTTAATTTTTAGCTTTTATATCAATAATGCCCCCTTAAATTCTAACTTAAGGTAAACAGATAACTGACTAGTGTAAAAAGATAACTAACAAGTATATTAAATCAGTGTCACAGAGGCTACATTATATATTCTCTCAGGGGAAAAATAATATGTCTAGGAATGACTTATAGTGGACAACATAATTAATGGCTAAAGGATCAAGACATGTAAAATTTCAGAGAGAATAAATTAAACAAGTATAAAATGAACAACTACAGCATACCTGACACCAACAATCATCTGAAACTCTTCTTCCATTGAACGTATCATATAGCTATGGAAATCATATCTTGACGTAAGATTGTGGTTCTGCAAAAATAATAATAAAAGGAATAAAAATAATGTTAAAGTAGAAGATAAGAGCATCTGAGCATGAATATTAAAGAAATAATGCAACAAAACAATTATGGCTTAGTCGACCAGAAAATGTGCTTAATGCAATACAGAATTTCTTAAAAAATTCTCTTTGCTACAACATAAGAAGTCAAGAAGCAGAGGTGTTCGAGACTGCAACGTCAGAACTGTTATATCAAGTGACTGGACCATCACTTTAGTGAAAAATGGGATACTTCATATAAAAAATAAAAGAAAAAGAAATAAAAGGAGGCCCATCAACCTTACTACAGACCTACAACTATCAAGATATAAAACTTTATAATTGTCCTCCCACTTCTTTCTATGTGCATAACTTACTGCAATCAAATTAATCCTATGAGAACTATTCAAACTGACAGAATAACACTTTGTTAATGGTTGGTAAGTCAACAAATCAAATTTTAGATTTTTCACTTTTTTCAGAGAGCACAAGTACAACATTATATTGAATTCACAGGAAGAATATTGTATACCATGATAAATCCCCTCCGAAGGGTGAGATAATCCGCTCGTACAACAGACTTCCCAAACTGACGGAAAAAACAAGTCTGCAACAGTAGACTATATGAGCAACGAATAATATCACCACGTGCAAATAATATAAAATTATAGATTAAATTGCAAAAATGTCCTCCATCTTCCAACGCAGTGTGATTTACTTTCTAACACTTCATAATTTCAATGTGTAAAGAGCGGCAAGTAACTAGCCATGATGTTCATAACCATGTGTTCTGCTAATATAAGTAACATTCTTATACTAAAACCAGACGGCAGGACTAGTGCAGAAGAAGGCTTTTAACAGATGGAGGGTACTTCTTCACTACTTATTTCAAGATATATACAAGTGTTAGCTAAAGAATAGGATATTTAAGTTCAAACAGGATGAAGTTAGAGGTAACTTCGTGTAATTTAGCCCACATTAAATATATATATATATATAATATATATATATAATATTATATATATATATATATATTTTTTTTTTTTTTTGCCCACATTATATTATATATAAAAAAAAAAATATATATATATATATATATATATAGTAATGAGAAATGTATCCATTGAACATTAATGCATGGAAACTTCTAAACTAAGGAGAGATTGATGCCTTCTCTAGTAAAGAATACTGTAATAGTTCTACCGTTAGTAGTTCAAAGTTTCACTTACCACCCACACAAGAAAATTTCCAGACCAAGGATTTGACATATTAAACTTCAAAAACGCCGACTGCCTCCTCATTGTCAATGCTTTTGTGATTTCTGCAGAACAATGAATTATAGGATAAATACCAGCAACAACAACAAACTCTATCTCACACTTTTGGGTCTTTATTACAACATGAAAGTGGTTAAAAAAGTATATAGTGTAAGACACAAGCTAATTATTAGACTTTCTTGAAAAAGGTTGAAAGTAAAGAAGCAAGGCAGCTTTACTTTCAGCCGCATGACGTTCATATAAATCGGTGCATTGCAGTGTAGCCTGCATAGGAATCCACAGGTTGTTCGTGATAACCCGCAAGTAAAGCTTGCAGAGGAAAAAAATGTGGAAGCTCTACTAGCATGTTATCAGAATCTAGCAGCCTTGTCTAACATGCCACAAATTGAGGGGGCCTGTTGCCCTTCAACCACGTCAACCTGCATTAGTCAATATTACCTGTGAACCCTTCTTCCCAACCACTAAGCTTTCCTCAATGTTTCTCTCCTTTTACATGATGCAGTTGCTGTTGCGTGTTACCAAGAATTTACTATTAATTAAACAGCTCCTGAATTATTAAGCAAATGTCCTATTCATAACTTTGTTTCTCTAGTAGATGTGAAGCCCATTCATTACGTTTAGGCTTACTTTATATAGTTTTGGTATCTTTAAGCCATAAGTAGTTGAAAGGAATGATTGCTTCAAATCATTCATTCCATTGGATTGCCACCTAGCAAGGAGTGTAATTGTTGTAGCCGAATTAGATGTTTAGCAGCTTTATTATAGAAAATGAGAAAAGAGGGTGCAAGTGCTTAATCCCTAGGTTGCATCTCATATGTATTTATATTAATATGCATGATGATAAATACACCCACAGCTACTTCATCGTACCCAATAAGATAAATAACAATAATAACTCTAACAATTATATTTCACTTCTATTATTTGGATCCTTCTTCAGTCCTATTTATCATTATGTAGTCAGTTTTGTAGAAGACGGCGATTGAACCCAAAAAACTCAAGGATCTTCTTTCAATCCAACATTAGGATTGTTGGAGTTGAAACTTAGAGGGGACTATGAAGCACACACACACACAGAGAGCTAGAGAGGAGAAAGAACTTGTGGAAATTGTAACTTGCTTGTTACTTGCTGTGTTTTTATTGATGGTCTCCTTAGGAGCCTTTTATAGCTTACAAATAAGAAACTAATACAACTAAAAGTATGGAGCAAATTGCTCCCCACCATACATGAGCAAGAGACTAGGTGCTAGCTGGAGCTCCTCACCACACATGAGCATACAACATGATTAAGTCAACAAATCACCCCCTAATCATGTTGTATGGAATTCACATCTACGATGCCAAGTTTTTGTCTCATCTCACTGAACTTGACTCGCCCGAGCGCCTTGGTAAGGAAGTCCGCGAGTTGTCCTTCAGTGTTGATGTACTCGATCTCAACCTTCCCTCTTGCGACGCACTCCCGAATGAATGATACCTTGTATCAATATGTTTGCTTCGGTCATGGAAAACGGGGTTATTGTTGAGGGAGATAGCGGACTTGTTGTCCACCTTGAGCACGACATTGCCGACCTCCTCGCTCTTCAGGTCACCAAGGAGATTTGCAAGCCAAATGCCTTGGCATGCTGCCGTTGTCGCGGCAATGTACTCGGCCTCGCAGGAGGACAATGCTACGACCTTCTGCTTCTGAGATTGCCAGCTAATAAGGCTACGGCCGAGGAAGAATATAACGCCAGTGGTGCTCTTGCGAGTGTCAATGTCACCTGCCATGTCACTGTCGCTGTAGCCGATCAACCGTGGTTCCTCCCCTTCTTTTCGTAGCGACAACCAAAGTGACGTATGCCGGCAACGTAGCGGAGGATGCGCTTGACAAGCAGCAAGGTGTTCAGTGGTCGGGTTATCTATGACCGACTCACGTAGCCCACCGCGTACGAGATGTCCGGGCGCGTGTGCACCAGGTACCGGAGGCTCCCGACGATGCTCCTGTAAAATGTGGCGTCGGTCGGCGGGCTGAGCTCACCTTGCTTAGCTTGAACCTCGGTTCATGGGGACGTGGCACGGGTTGCAGTCCACCATGCCACTCTTCTCCAAGATATTGCGCACGTATGCCTCTTGACTAAGGGTGATGAAGCCATTGGACTGTTGCACTTTAATGCCAAGGTAGAAAGTAAGCAACCCCAAATCACTCATTTTGAACAAGGCCTTCATCTCCTCCTTGAACCTGGAAATCTCCTGTGGGTCCGTCCCGGTGATTATGAGATCGTCGACGTACACTCCCACAAGTAGGCGAGCTGGACCTTTGTCGCGTGCATACATAGCGTGTTCCTGTGCACTTCGGTGGAAACCAAGTGACAGCAGGCAACTGTCAAGCTTGGTGTTCCAAGCCCTTGGTGCTTGCCGCAGCCCGTACAGTGCCTTGTCAAGTTTCAGCACTTTGTGCTCCTGGCCTTCGATAACGAAGCCGGGAGGTTGGGCGACGTACACCTCCTCTTCGAGATCGCCGTTGAGGAACGCCGTCTTCACGTCCATATGGTGAACCGCCCACCCCTCATGCGCGGCGAGTGCGATCAACAAGCGGACGGACTCTAGGCGAGCAACTGGCGCGAACACTTCTTCAAAGTCCACTCCTTGCCTTTGCACATAGCCTTTCGCCACGAGCCGCGCCTTGTGCTTGAGGACGGTGCCGTGCTCGTCCTTCTTGAGCTTGTAGACCCACTTCAGACCGATCGGACGGTGGCCGGGTGGGAGATCAACGAGGCGCCAAGTACGGTTCTCCTCGATAGAGCTCATCTCCTCGAGCATAGCTTGGCGCCAACATTGGTGTTTCTCGGCTTCAGAGAAAGTGGCAGGTTCCTCGCCAAGCATGAGGAGCAGCTCGTCGGCATCGAGCTCGCAGACGGTGGTCGTATCAAGCAAGTTCCCCAAGGTCCTGAACCTGCGCGGCCCGTCGTCATCGGCGTCGAGCATGGCCGAGGCGTTGGTAGGTGGCGAGACAAATTCCACCCCACCTTGTGCCACCGAGTTGGATGTTTCTGCTTCGGACGCCGGCGTCAACGGCCCTGGACTGGGCGCTACTGGTGTTGATGGCTCGCCACCCCCCGTGCACCGGCGTCCCTATGTGTTCAACATGTGGTATGGACTTCATAGTATACTCAACAGTAAATGTCATACCTACATTGTCTTGAACTCCCCAGTCCCACTTGGCTTCCTCGTCGAAGACAACGTCGCGCGTAACGTGCACGCGCTTGCCACGGGGTCGTACACCCGGTACGCCTTGGTGCCGAGCTCGTAGCCGATGAAGACCATACGTTTGCTGCGATCTTCTAGCTTTTGTAAGTTCGGCTTGACCACCTTTACGTGTGCGACACAGCCGAAGGTGCGAAGGAAGTGCACGCTTGGCTTGTGTCCGTGCCACGCTTTGTACGGTGTCTTGCCATCGACGCTCCGTGTCGGCGAGCGGTTGAGGATGAAGACGGCCGTCGTGACCGCCTCGCCCCAAAACTCCCTGGGCATATCCTTTCCCTTCAGAAGGCTGCGCGTTATCGTGACGACTGTCTGATTCCGACGTTCGACAACGCCGTTCTGTTGCGGTGAGTACGGCGCCGTGAAGTGCCGTTTGATGCCGCGGCCCGTACAATACTCGCCAAATGCTACATATGTGAACTCGCCCCCACGATCAGTACGGAGTGCGCGCAGTTTGCGTCCGGCCTCCACCTCGACGAGGGCTAGAAAGTGTTTGATGGCTGCCAGCGCTTCATCCTTCGAACCCAGTAGCGTCAACCACATGTAGCGGCTGAAATCATCGACGAGGAGCAAGAAGTAGCGCTTGCCACCGGGTGTTGCCGGCGTGATCGGCCCGCAGAGATCACCGTGCACGAGATCTAGCAAATTGTCGGCGCTGTACTTGGCCTCCTGCGGAAATGGCGCGCGTCGTTGCTTCCCGGCAAGGCCTATCGCAAATCTGATCGACGTGCTCGATCTGTGGTAGCCCGTACACCATGTTGCGGCAAGCTAACTTCCGGAGTGCTTCAAAGTTTAGGTGGCCGAAACGAGCATGCCACCGCCATGTGTCATCATTGAGCCTTGCTGCTAAACACACTGGTTGCGCAATATCAAGAGGTAGAATGTACAGTCGGTTTCGGGCTCGTTTTACCTTACGAGGAGGCGTCGCTGACGATCACGAATCGATAGCACACTGCCTTCGATCAAGACTTGGCATCCGTTCTCATCGAGCTGCCCAAGGCTTATGATATTGTTTCGTAGCTTCGGGATGAAGTAGACGCTGGTGAGGGCGCGGTGCTCGCCGTTCTGACACTTGAACATCACCGTACCACGCCCTCGGATGTCGACGACGGACCCGTCGCCAAACTTAATGGAGCCGGTGACTCCGGTGTCCATCTCGGCGAAGACTTCCTTGCAGCCCGTCATATGGTTGCTGGTGCCGGTGTCGAGGTACCATGCTTCGCCTTGGTGGTTGTCCTCGCGGCCCAGATGTACCTGAGCGTGCACCTTGTCAAGCACGACGCTGTTGATCGTGCCTACGGAGGTCTCGACGAGCGTGCACTCCTGCGCCATTAGCAGTACGGGTTCATCATCGTCGGCTTGCGTCAGATGGGCCTGCTCATCGCGCTTCGGCTTGCGGCAGTCCTTTGCCCAGTGGCCGTAGATGCCACAATTGTGGCACTTTCCCTTCTTGTCACGTGTGCCGTCGGAGGCGTTTCCATTGTCGTTGTTTGTGTTGCCGCGGCCACGACCTCTTTGTCTGCCGTGCCCGCGACCACTGCTTCTACCGCCGTCGGAGTTAGCCTCGCCTTGCTTCCTCTGCTTCGTGCGAGCGAGCCACTCCTCTTCGGAGAGGAGAAGGCGGCTACCCGTGCTTCCAGAGTCACCGTCAAGATCATACCGCTCCTCGACGGCCAGAAGTCGACCGGTAAGCTCTTCAATGGACAGCGTCTTGAGATCCACAAGGGTCTCAATAGAGATGGCGACTTGTGTGTACCTGGGTGGAACAACACGAAGAAATTTTTTCACTACCTTCTCTTCGGACAGCTCGTCGCCGAGTAGATGCAGGTCGTTGACGAGTCCCGTAAGCCGCATCGCGAAGTCCTCGATGGACTTGCCATCCTTGAACTTGATCGTCTCAAAGTCGGTGCGAAGTTTCTGCGCCTTGGCCTCATGCACGCGTTCGACCCCCATCCGCATGGTCTTTACAGCGTCCCACGCTTCCTTGGCAGTGTCTTTTACTGCCAGTGTCCGCAGCATCTCCGGTGGTACGGTTTGAAGTATGGCGGACAAGGCCATCCTGTCGTCTCGGTACTCGGCGATCCCGGACTCGATTGCTTCCCACAAGCCCTGCGCCTGCAGATTGACTCTCATCAAGAGAGCCCAATCCCCGTAGTTCGTTCGTGTCAGCATCGGGTACTTGACTTTGCCCCATCTCTCCATGATGCGGCCATTGCCGCTTCCTCCGCAGCCATCGTCGATCCTGGCACGCGGTGACGGGTGGGAAGAACTCGATTCCGCCATTGGCTCCGATACCAATTGTTGGAGTTGAAACTTAGAGGGGACTATGAAGCACACACACACAGAGAGCTAGAGAGGAGTAAGAAAGCTTGTGGAAATTGTAACGTGCTTGTTACTTGCTGTGTTTTTATTGATGGTCTCCTTAGGAGCCTTTTTAGCTTACAAATAAGAAACTAATATAACTAAAAGTATGGAGCAAATTGCTCCCCACCATACATGAGCAAGAGACTAGGTGCTAGCAGGAGCTCCTCACCACACATGAGCATACATTGTTGAGAACTAATAAGGGACTTAGTCCAACATTGGAAAATGTAGTATGAAGAGGAGCTAGACTCCCTATAAGTAGTGGAGTAGCCAATCAATAAAATACAACAATTATTCTCTACATGGTATCAAAGCCATAACCACAAAAAAAAAATTCCCACCCCTTCCCCAACCCGGCAAACCCACCACCCCCCTTCCCCCCCCGACGCCCCCCCTGCCGCCGCCGAACCCCCCGTGCTGCCCCCGGCAGTTCCCCACCTGCCCCTCACCGACGCCCCCCTGCCCCGCCCGACGCCCCCTGCTGCCGCCGCCGACGAACCCCCCTTGCTGCTGCCCCCCCCCCCCCCCGACGCCCCCCCTCTTCCGACACCAACTGCTGTCGAACCCCCCCTTTTTTTTCAAAAACGAAAAAAAATCCTAATTTGAGAGAGAGATTATGTGGGCGGTTATTCGAAGACGGATGGACGTCAAATGCTCTATTTGCACCATCTGTTCCTAGATTACGCCCTCCGGAATTATAAATACTTTATTTGTTTTCCGTTCTCGATCTGCAAATTACGATCTACATGCGCGCGCCGGTGTTGGCCACGTTAACAGCGCATTCGTAAGGTCTCTGTTGAAGACTTTACATAAAGACGACGACAACGAAGCCGACGAAGACGAAGACGACGACGACGACGAAGCCGACGAAGACAACGACGACGAATCACAGTTGAAGACGCCATGGATTCGATCAGTGGTAAACTGACAGCAGAAGAGATGAAGGCCTTGGTTGATGATATTTTCAAAGAGATTAACCGAGGCAACCCCAGTGTGATCCATACTGATGTGGATCTGTCACCCTACAAAATGGGAAAGCTGGACAAGCTGGAGACGAAGTTGGAAGAAACGTCCAACTACTTGAAATGGTCACGGCAGGCAATACGGACGCTGAAGGGACGAGGCTTGGTTGGCTACGTCAATGGCCAAACCAAGACACCAGATGATCCCTCCTCAAAGGAGTTTGCTATTTGGGAAATTGTCAACAATGTTGTGGCTAGATGGTTGACAGCCTCCTTGACCGACCAGGTGTCGGGCAATGTAGAGGCGATGGAGGCTGCTGCTGATATATGGCGGACTTTGAAGGATATGTACTCCGGCTCAGGCAATCCTATGCGGGTCTTCCAACTGCAGGATGAACTTGATAGGGTGGCCCAGGACGACCGTACCATCTCGGAGTATGCAGCACTGTTGAAGAAGTACTGGTCTGATCTGGATCACTATGATCCTCTTGGGATGGAAGATGCACAAGTCGAACCAGCATTTGCGAAACATTTTCAAAAGTTCTTGGATTATATTTCGCGGCAACGGATGATGAAGTTCTTGAAGGGTCTTAACCCTGTGTTTGAGCATAGAAGGAATGTACTCCTAGTACAGCCCATGCTTCCAACCTTAGAAGAAGCCATAGCTGCCATGGCACAAGAAGAGGCTCGATTGAAGTTGATGTCCAACAAGGGCTATTTTCAGGGGGAGCAAGCCGCTGTTGACAAGTCTGCCCTTGCCGCCTTCAATCAGCCTCCCTCTGTGGCCAGTGTTTGCCACAATTGTGGTGACTCGGGACATTACATCAGATTTTGTCCAAAACCCCTGCAAAGTCAGTCGAGTGATCGTGGACGGGACCGCGGAGGACGTCGAGGTGGTAGAGGCGGTTATGCTGGTAAAAGAGGAAATTATTCTGGAGGACACAAAGCTAATCTGGCGGAGGAAGGGAAAGAAAATCACCTGGCTGAGTTAACCCCTCTTGAGAAGGAGTTCCTCGCAAGGTTACGCAGCACAAAGCTGGGTTCGGACGGCAGTCATGGGGCGTCATCTACCTCGGGGGATCACATCACTTGCTTTGCCCAAACCAGCACAGGTATTCCTGTGCGTGCTCTTGCAGCAGCTGTCCACCAACCAGGTTGGATTATGGACTCTGGGGCATCTCGCCATGTCACGGGGTCCCGCGGTGAGTTCCAGGACTATACTCACCTACCGACGCCGGAGAGCATTCAGACTGTTGATGGTAACTCCAGCCCTGTCATGGGTAAAGGCACTGTCGCATGCACCCCTTCTCTCACTCTCACCAATGTCTTACATGCTCCGTCTTTTTCTGTCAATCTTCTTTCTATTAGTGCCATTATTCTTGATCTTAACTGTACTGTTTCCTTTGACAGTCCTACGGTGACTTTTTAGGAGAAGGGGACAGGACGACGACTAGGGACAGGCACATGGCATAAGGGACTGTGGTACTTGGACAGGACTGGACTGGACAAAGTATTGGCATCTCTGGTAGCAGACATACCACCGAAAGATTCACGGCGCAGTGTAGAAGATGAATTGCTACTCCACCACCAGCGTGTCGGTCATTCTTCTTTTAAAATTATTAGTCGAATGTATCCGTCCTTATACCAAAGGGCTAATAAAGAGAAGTTATTTTGTAATGCATGTGAGTTGGGTAAACATACCGAAGCACGTATGCGAGTTCAGGAAGTAGAAGTTCAGCTGCATTTGATATGATACATTCGGACGTATGGGACCCTTGTCCTACAACCGGTATTAACGGTTTTCGATGGTTCGTCACTTTATTGATTGTTATACTCGCGTGACATGGGTCTACCTTATGAAGAATAAAAGTGACGTCTTTGAGGCGTTTCGAGACTTTCATCGCCGGGTAGAAACACAATATGGCACTAAAATTAAGTGCTTACGGTCTGACAATGGGACGGAGTATACAAATAAGAAGGTTGCTGAGTATTTATCCACTCATGGAATACTACACCAAACTTCATGTGCCCATACACCGGTACAAAATGTGTGGCAGAACGGAAGAACAGACACCTGCTGGAGGTCGCACGGACGATGATGCTGGCTATGAATGTCCCGAAACACTTATGGGGGCAGGCGGTATTAACGGCCTCTTATCTCATCAACAGAATGCCATCTCAGGTATTGGACTGGAAAACACCGTTGGAGATGCTTACTGGTGCAACCACGTACACTGTTCCACCGAAAGTATTTGGGTGTGTATGTTTTGTCCAAGATAATAGGCCAGGAGTTGGCAAACTGGATCCTAGAGCGGTTAAATGTGTCTTTGTCGGGTACACGACAACTCAGAAGGGATATGCATGTTGGAGCCCAGTTGAGCGGAAGATGTTTGTAAGCATGTAAGTTACATTCAGAGAACTGGAACCATATTATGGTTCGGATGACGGTTCAGCTTTTGGTGACACACCTAACACAGAGGGTGTTAGATGTGAGGGGGAAAATTAGCCCATCTATGGTGGTCAGATCGGTCCCATGCCCGGTCGTGGAAAACTGGACGAAATGGGGAGAAAGCAGTGACTCCGATACAGAATGAAGAAGATACATATGTTAAACAGGGGGAGCAGCAGACAATGGAAAAGGAGCTCCAAGTCTACAGAAGGAGACAGCAGAAGTCCAGTACTGTGCCTGCACCGTACCCTGTGCCTACTGTACCAAGTCCCTCGTCTACTCCTGCTCCAACTCTTGAAGATGATGCCCCCGCACTGAATCAATCTGATTCTGATGCGGATCTCTCTGACTCTGATGGTATGATCTCTCCACCACCTATTGCTCCCTTAAGGAGATCTTCTCGCATCAATGCGGGTAAGGCTCCTAGTCGTTTTGATGATTATGAACATGATATTGCCAACTACCTATCTTATTCTAACATTTATTCGAATTATCGAGCCTTCATTGCATCATTAGACTCTACTTCGTTGCTCAAATGTTGGCAGGAAGCAAAGAAAGATCCAAGGTGGAAAGCTGCGATGATAGAAGAACTTGGAGCACTGGAGAAAAATAAGACGTGGGAGCTGGTTCCATTACCCAAAGGGAAGAAAACTGTGGGATGCAAATGGGTATACACAGTAAAGGAGACGTCAGAAGAAAAGTGGAACGATACAAGGCAAGGTTGGTTGCAAAAGGATACACACAATCATATGGCATCGACTATGATGAGATGTTGCTCCAGTAGCGAAAATGAGCACCGTAAGAACTCTGGTCTCCATTGCAGCAAACTATGGGGGAAGCTATACCAGTTAGATGTGAAGAATGTCTTTCTCCATGGGGACCTACAAGAAGAAGTGTACATGGAACTCCCGCCAGGGTGCTACGCTACAGAATCAGACGGAGGGACATCGCATGGAAAAGTGTACAAACTAAAGAAGTCGCTATATGGACTCAAGCAATCTCCTCGAGCCTGGTTTGACAGATTCAGAAAGGCTGTTACAGGCATGGGATACCATCAAGCAAATGCAGATCATACGGTCTTTCTTCAGCATGCAAGAGGCTACATCACTATACTTGCTGTATACGTGGATGATATAGTAATCACAGGTAATGATGAAGTCGAGATCGCTAAGCTGAAGTCAAAACTCGCAAAGGAGTTTGAGGTGAAGGATTTAGGAGCGATGAGATACTTTCTAGGTATCGAGGTGTGTGAAGGAGAACAAGGAATTGTTCTCTCACAGAGAAAATACGCACTAGATCTGCTGAAGGAGACAGGGATGCTGGAATGCAAAGCAGCAGTCACTCCAATTGACCAGAAGTACAAGTTGGGAGCAGAAGCAGGAGAGCCAGTTGATCGTGAAAGATATCAACGATTTGTAGGAAGATTGATTATCTGGGGCATACTCGCCCTGATATCTCATTTGCGATGAGTGTAGTAAGTCGCTACATGCATGATCCAAGAACGGGTCATATGGATGCAGTGTTTCAGATCTTGAGATATCTGAAAGGGACGCCGGGAAAAGGGCTATGGTTCAAGAAGAATAGATGTATAGAAGTTGAGGGATACTGCGATGCAGACTGGGCGAGCTACATAGACGATAGAAGGTCTACCACGGAATATTGTGTCTTTGTAGGAGGAAACTTGGTCTCATGGAGAAGCAAAAACAGTCAGTAGTACACGGTCTACAGCTGAAGCAGAATACAGAGCAATGGCTTTAGAAGTGTCGGAGTTGCTGTGGGTGAAAGCGTTGCTGACAGAGTTGAAGCTGGACAAGGGAGCACCGTTACGTCTTCTGAGCGATAGTCAAGCTGCAATAAGTATAGCTAACAATCCAGTTCAGCACGACAGAACGAAGCACATCGAGATCGATCGATTCTTTATCAAAGAGAAGCTGGAACAAGGGATACTGAAGATTGATCATGTTCGCTCAGAAGAACAAGTAGCAGACTGTCTGACTAAGGGTCTTAGTTCATTAAGTCTGTCGAAGCTATGTAACAAGATGGGAATGATTAATATCTATCGTCCATCTTGAGGGGAGTGTTGAGAACTAATAAGGGACTTAGTCCCACATTGGAAAATGTAGTATGAAGAGCTAGACTCCCTATAAGTAGTGGAGTAGCCAATCAATAAAATATACAACAAATAACAATTATTCTCTACAAACATGATTAAGTCAACAAGGATTACTACTCCTTGAGGGATTACGATTACCATCTTGAAAGATAAGGATTATTGAATCTTTATTCTTTAGGGATTAGGATAACTATCTCAGATTGTTAATCTTGACTACTAGGATTGCTAGTCTTTGAGGGATAGGATATTTGCTTGTCTTTGAGGGATTAGGATTACTATCCCTACATAGATATGTTGGGAACGAAGTGCGAAATGTGGCAGAATAAAATCATTCCCAACTGAAAGTACTCCGTGAGTAGTGAAGATCGAAGTACCCTGCAAACACACAATCCACACAATCGCAAACACAATATTTGTAACACGCATGGAAACCCAAAGCGAAAAAAAAAAACACACATTCTTGGGTC
Source organism: Iris pallida (assembly GCA_029216955.1). Lineage (NCBI taxonomy): Eukaryota > Viridiplantae > Streptophyta > Magnoliopsida > Asparagales > Iridaceae > Iris > Iris pallida. Next base: position 9,812,791 of record JANAVB010031216.1, on the reverse strand, counting down.
CAACCCTGAAAAACCTCCACTATTGGAAATAGAAGATACATCAATTCCCACCAAACTTCTCACAACGATTTGAGAAAGAATCAACCACACTACTCAACAATGTGAATAAATTACAAATGAAGAACTTAGAAAAGTTACCAAAGAACGAGAACATGATTACCGACAACATGGTTCTCCTCGAACAATCTCTTCCGAATCAACCATAATCTCTTCCCCAATTTCCTTCTTCCTCTTCTGAAAGTTGCAGAGAATAATTGTTGTGCTTAGGTGCTAATTAGGTCAGGGAACCTGATATAATCATCTCTCAATACTCCCTAAATCTAGAGCAAATTGAGCCGTTGAAACTGACCAAACAAATCTGGCCAATCAGAAAAGACACACGGACTGGTATGCCAGTCTAGCTAATCGATATACCGAGTGTGCACCCAAAAAAATCACATAAATGTGCTTGAAAATCCGATATACAGGTTAGCCCCATTCGGCATACCGTTTTTGCTGCTCTTTCCATTTTGGCTCCAATTGAGGGCATGTGACTTCGACTTCTCAGCTTCTCCAAACTTGGCAGGAGCTCATTGGTCTCCAGGTATTCTCCAC